>CAUYUJ010014693.1:558244-660744 GCA_963575745.1 Prorocentrum cordatum
TCCCCAGGAACCCGCCCTTTACGCAGAAGTTTTGGGCGGTCCTGGGGCCCAGGCAGAGCAGGGCCCCAGAAACTTGGACATGCAGACCATGATTCTGCAAGATCTGGCCGGAGGGAAGGAAAACTGGAGAGCGGCTCGATGCATGGCTGCAGCACTCTCGGGCGCGTTACTGTCTTGGCTCATGGGAAGTCTCCGTTCACGGGGCCCCTGAGGACCAGAAAAGCCTGGCCCATTTTCCGTTTCGCAGCGTTCGGAAAAAGATGAGCTAAGTGTAGACATTGTTGTCATTACGGGCCAGACGAACGCCGTCCCAGTGGCACGCGATCGATCGCGAAAAGTGGCCTGACTCGAAACAGCCCAGGGGGCCTTTGTCGAGCCGAAGGGTTTACGGAATCAATCCCACCAGCCCTTCAGGAAGTAGGTGATTTAAGGCGTTTCCTCTGTTTTGAGCGAGAAGGGTCAAGGCACTTATTCCGCATCGGGACCCGCCGTGCTGGCTGCGTGGCGCGAGCTCTACCTAACAATTAGCCCAGCTGCATAGGATTCGCAACTAAAACGTTTTGCGAGCGCAGCAACAGCGATCCACCACGTACCTCAGCCATTGCTCCCTGCGTAGGCTATAGTTTGTAAGTTGCTTGTTGCAAGTTCTAGAGCAAAGAAGGCGCTGCATCCGCTCAACTGCACTCGCCCAACTCGCCCATACCCATTCTTGCCCTGCCCAAGCAGGAGCCTTGAGACCCGCTGGAGCGCTCCGCGGGGGCCTGCGACAGCCACGGCGACGGCGGCGGCGACAACAACGACGACGACGACGACGACGACGACGGCGACGACGACGGCGTCGGCGACTACGAGGGCGACGACGGCGGCGTGGGCGGTGGCGGCGGCGGCGACGGCGGCGGTGGCAGCGACGGCGTCGGCGGCGGCGGCGGCGGCGGCGGCGACGGCGACGGCGACGGCGGTGGCGGCGGCGGAAGCAGTGGTGGCGACGGCGACGGCGGCTGCGGTGGCGGCGGCGGCGACGACGGCGGCGACGGCGGAGGCGGGGGCGGCCTCGGACGACGGCGAAGGCGGCGACTGCGACGGCGAAGACGAGCGACAACGACGGCAGCGGCGGCGACGACGATGGCGGTGGCGGCGGCCGCGGCGACAGACGACGACGACGACCACGATGCCGACGCCGACGCCGACGACGACGACGACGACGACGACGACGACGATGGCGACGACGACGACGACGAAAACGACGACGAAGACGACGACGACGACGACGACGACGGTGTCGGCGACGACGACGACGACGACGACGGTGTCGGCGGCGGCGACGGCGACGGCGACGACGACGACGACGTCGGCGGTGACGGAGGTGGCGACTGCGGCGGCGGCGGCGACGACAACGGCGGCGGCGGCGGCGGCGGCGGCGGCGACGGCGGCGGCGGCGGCGGAGGCGGAGGCGGCGGCGGCGGCGGCGACGGCGGCGACGGCGGCAACGGCAACGGCGACGGCAAAGACAAAGACAAAGACAATGACGACGACGACGACGACGACGATGACGACGACGACGGAGGAGGCGCCGGCGGGGGCGACGATGGCGGCCGAGGCGGCGACGGACGACGACGACGACGACGACGGCGGCTGCGGTGGCGGCGGCGACGGCGGCGCCGGCGGCGACAGCGGTGGCGGCGGCGGCGGCGACGGCGACGGCGACGACGGCGACGACGTTGGCGGCGGCGGCGGCGACGGCGGCGGCGGAGGCGAAGACGGAGGGCGGCGGCGGCGACGCGGCGACGGCGACGGGGGTGGCGGCGGCGACGGCGGCGGCGGCGACGGCGACGGCGACGTCGGCGAAGACGGCGACTATTTTGTTGACGATGCCGACGACGAAGCCGCGGCGGGCTCCGACGCCGACGCCGACGATGCCGACCACGGCGGCGGCGACGGCGACGGCAGCATCGGCGGCAGCGACGGCGGCGTCGGCGGCGGCCGCGGCGGCGGCGGCGGCCGCGGCGGCGGCGACGCAGACAACGGCGACGCTGCGGGCGGAGTCGGCGGCAACGTCGGCGGCGAGTGCAACGGACGACGACGACGACGACGACGACGACGACGACGACGACGACGACGACGACAACGACGACGTCGCCGACGACGACGACGCCGACGCCGACGCCGACGCCGACGACGGCGGCGACAACGGAAACGGCGGCGGCAACGACGGCGCCGGCGACGGCGGCGACAGCGGCGGCGGCGACGGCGACGGCGGCGGTGGCGGTGGCGACGGCCACGGCGGCGCAGGCGACGGCGACGACGGCGACATGTTGTTGACGATGCCGACGCCGAAGCCGACGCGGACTCCGACGCCGACGCCGACGATGCCGACCACGGCGGCGGCGACGGCAACGGCAGCATCGGCGGCAGCGACGGCGGCGGCGGTGGCGGCTGCGACGGTGGCGGTGGTGGCGACGGCGACGACAGTGGGGGCGGAGTCGGCGGCGACGGCGGCGGCGGGTGCCGTTGACGACGACGACGACGACGACGACGACGACGACGACGACGACGCCGACGGTGACGGCGACGGTGTCGACGGAGACGGCGGCGGCAGCGTCGGCGGCGACGACGACGTCGATGGCGGCGGCGACGGCGACGGCGGCGGCGGCGACGGCGACGACGGCGACAACGGCGACTATGTTGTTGACGATGCCGAGGCCGAAACCGATACGGATTCCGACGCCGATGCCGACGACGACGGCGACGGCGACGGCGACAGCGACGGCGACGGCGACGGCGACGGCGACGGCGACGGCGACGGCGACGGCGACGGCGACGGCGACGACGACGACGACGACGACGACGACGACGACGACGACGACGACGACGACGACGACTCCGTGGTGACTCCTGCGGCGGCGACGGCGGCGGCGGCGGAGTCGGCGGCGGCGGGTGCCGCGGACGACGACGACGGCGACGACGACGACGACGTTGACGCCGACGGTGACGGCGACGGCGGCGACGGTGGTGACGGAGACGGCGGCGGCAGCGACCGGCGACGGCGACGGCGGCGCTGGCGACGGCGACGGCGGTGGCGGCGGCGACGGCGACGGCGGCGACGGCGACGACGGCTACGACGGCGACGACTGCGACTTTGTAGTAGATGATGCCGACGCGGATTCCGACGCCGACGACGACGGCGACGACGACGGCGACTCCGACGGCGACTCCGACGGCGACGGCGGCGGCGGTGGATGCGACGGCGTCGACGAGGGGCCGTCGGCCCGTGCGGCAGGCGGCCACGGCGCCCGCGCTTCGAGGCGGTCGCCGTCGGCAGCGCGGCGGAAGAGAAGGAGCTTGCCGCCGCCTCGTGCTGCTCGCCCGCTCACCGCCTGCGCGCCTGCTCGCTCGTAAAGACGGGGGATAGGCTGAGGGGGTTTCAACGTTCGAGGTTGAGGTTTTCGGACGTTGTCGTCGGTTTTCCGCGTCGTTCCAGCTTCAGGATGCGTTCCAGCAGCTACGTGTCACCGAGGGCGTTCCAGGGGTGACTGCATCGTCCCGAACGGCCGCAGGACTCACCATGGGCAAGGCGGACCTTGTTTTGGCCCGCGCCGCCGTGTAACTGTCAGTAGGTTATCATTGCGGCCCCTTCTGCCTGGGCTGCGTCGTCACTAGTGGCAATGTCGGTATGTGTTTTCCATGTGGTACGTAGGGTACGATGGTATAGGGCTCGCTGTGGTAGATGGTTGCCCCTCGCGTTCTCTTTGCACTTGAGCTCATCGTCGCTGGTACCGGGCGCTTGCGTGGTGGTGGTAATGACGATCTGTTCCCAGGCGTGCCGATGAAGTTTTTCTGCGGTATGTCAGTTGTCGGCAATATCTCCTCTGTGGTGGTGATACCGTCGTCTCTTTTGACTCTTGGTGGCGGCGCGTCGACTTCAATAGAGGTGCCCTCGTCGGCAGGCTGCCCTGGCGGTATTGGTCCCGGTGACCATGCATTCGGTGTAGGGCAGTCGTGTTCGCTGTTGCCTGGTTGCCTCGCCAGTGGTGCACCTGCCGCTCTCGGAGTTCTGGGCGGAGTGTAGACGGGTGGT
This sequence comes from Prorocentrum cordatum, assembly GCA_963575745.1. NCBI lineage: Eukaryota > Dinophyceae > Prorocentrales > Prorocentraceae > Prorocentrum > Prorocentrum cordatum. The sequence goes on from CAUYUJ010014693.1 coordinate 562,320, forward strand.
ATTGAGGTTGCTCTTCTGCAACTGGTCGTGATACCAATTACCCGTACACGTCTGACTCCCCGGCGGCTTGGTGGCTTGGTGCTCAGGTGGGCCGTGTCCCCTCCACGTCATACTTTGGCGAGGGCAGAGGTTCGACAGGTCAGGAAGGTAATAAGCTCCTCGTCGTCGGTAGGTATCCGTGTGGATAGTGCCTTGCAGATCGCGTCGATCATCTCCACGTTGTTTACGCGTTCCTGAGCGAGTCCAGCTGCATGTTGAGCGTAGTGGTGTTCCTCCTTTACTTATCGGTGCGTTTCTCGTTCATCTCCTCTTGGTATGCACCAGACTGCTCCGCCATGCCCATTTCCGCGTGCTGGAGCACACGCTGTAGTTGTCCTTCATTTTGCAGCACGCTGTGACGTATTTGCTGCTCGTGCGCTTTCATGTCGGTCAGTACTCGTTGGAGGTATAGCTCTTGATGCTGGGTTTGTTCAGTTGCTTCCTCCCTTCTCAGAAGGCAGTCCCTGCTACATCGCTGGTTCAGCATGCGGTGAAAGCAGACGCCGCACACAGTCGGACGGACGTCATCCGTGACAGCGCCGTCCTGCAGCCTCAAAGCAGGAGCGTCTAGTGTGAAGAGGGTGCTCATCATTGGCGCTGCTCGCACGGTGGGGTGGGCAGATGAGCCGGAAACGGACAGGACCAGGGGTGCCCCCAAAGTGGGCATGCTCTGAAGTCCGTAACCACAAGGACGTGAGTTGTGTGTCTTGTGTATTGCAACACGTTTGTATGCGAAGAGTTCAGATTTTCGTGGAGATGTCGGCAAACTACAGGTTATCGGCCGAAGGTTTCTCCCGAGTTCGACGTCGGCATGGCGCGAGTGTTCAGCGCGCCAGAGCTGGACTCCCGCGGATCACTCGAGTGACCATTGAGTTATTGTGTCATTGTCGTGGCCGTTTTTGAGACCAGCGGCAGCGCCGTGGACACGCTTCAGCAGCAGCAGCGGACCGCAGCAGTCCCAGCCACAGCCGCAGGCCGCCGCAGCAGCGCAGCCGCAGCACTCCTATCCAGCTTATTTGGTGGCCTCGAAAAATGCGCGTCACTGGTGCGTCTTGACAGAGAAGTATCAACGGTCGCCACAACAAGGGGCGTTGCAGGTGCATTTTGTCGTATTACGGAGTGTCCCACGAGCGCCTAACTACAGGGGTTAGGTGGCTCACACCCCTAGGCCGCGGTGCCCGCTCTGACAGTTGGGGTAGGCCGCGATATCAGAAAGAGCGTGTTCTACCGCTGCTGGGGGAAAACCAGGGGGGGTCATTGCCGGTTCGAACCCCCCCCCTCCCTCCAGAAAACCGAGGGGGGGTCACTACCGGTTCGAACCCCTCCCCCCCCCCCGGGTCACTACCGGTTCGAACCACCCCCCCTCCCCCGTTCGAAAATCGAGAAAGGTGCGGACAGTGGTGGGGACGGTGGTGGTGGGGACAGCGGCGAGGGGACAGCGGGACAGTGGTGGGGACAGTGGAACAGTGGTGGGGACGGTAGTGGTGGGGACAGTGGTGAGGACAATGGTGGGAACAGTGGGGACAGTGGGCAGTGGTGGGGACGGTGGTGGTGGGGACAGTGGTGTTGGGGACACTGGGAATGTGGTGGAAACAGTGGGACAGTGGAGGGTACAGTGGTGGTGTGGACAGTGGTGAAGGCGGTGGCGAGGACGGCGGTGGGACAATGGGACAGAGGCACAGTGGGGACAGTGGTGGGGACAGTGGGGACAGTGGTGGGAACAGTGGGACAGCTCAGTGGGACAGCGGAGGAGTCAGTGGGACAGTGGGGACATGGGGATAGTCGGGCAGTGGTTGGGTCCGTGGAGAAAGTGGGGAGAGTGGGGCCGTGGTGGGAACAGCGGTGGGGACAGTGGGGACAGTGCGACAGTGGTGGGGCGCGGGGACAGTGGTGGTGAGGACACTGACGCTGGGAACAACAATGGGGGATGTGGTGCGGACGGTGGTAGGGACCGGGGGTCGTTTGCTGGCGGTGAGTGGGGGTGATGGGGAGGGGTCGGTAGTGACCCCCCCTCCGGTTTTCGAGATGGCCCTGTCGAAAACCGGGGGGGGGGGTTCGAACCGGTAGTGCCCCTCCCGGCTTTCGAGGGGAGGGGGGGGGGGGGGGGGGGGAGGGGTTAGGGGAGGGGGGGGCTTTGCCGGGGAGGGGAGGGGGGGGGGGCAGAGGGGGGGGACTTTCGGAAGGGGGGGGGACCCCCGGGCTCCGGAGGAAGAGGGGGGAAGTTTTCCACAGTAAAGCGGCGGTGGATCACTCTCTCTCCGATATCACGAAAGAGGGGCAAGTTGTTTCCTCCCCTTTCCGAAAACAGTCCCTGTTACGTCGCTGGCTCAGCCTGCGGCGAAAGCAGACGCTGCACACAGTCGGAAACGGGCGTAGTTCATGACTGCGCCGTCTTGCAGCCTTCAAAGCAAGAGCGTTTCTAGTGTGAAGAGAGAGCCCATCATTGGCGCTGCTCGCGCGCTGGGGCGGGCATATGAGCCGGAGAAGGACAGGACCATGGGTGCCCTCAAAGCGAGCATGTTCTGAAGTCCGCAACCGAAGGGATGCGAATTGTGTGTTTTGTATATTGCAACACGTTTGTATGCGAAGAGTTCACATTGTTGCGGAGATGTCGACAAAGTACGCGTCCGGCGTATATTATCCAGACAAGGCGCCCGATGTTTTTGATTCTATGTCGGTACTCTTCTCGGACACTGCATATCGTCGTTTCCATGTGTTTTGCTTGGGCACGTAGCTCATCTTGGGTTTGTAAGTTCCTATCCGCTGCGTTCCCCCACTTTTGGTAGAGGACGATGTGGTCGTTGTCCTCCTTGGTCCGCGCCTCGGCTGTTTGTGTTTCGAAGTCGGCGATGTGTTGTCCAGCCTCCTCGGTCATGTCGAAGTACGTTTGCCTCTAGTTGGCCAACCTGTCGGCTTCTCGTGGATGTTGTTGTGTGATGAGTATTGTTCCGAGGCATTTTCTTCTGCAGTTCGTAGGTGTTTTTTTGCCGGCGTGGATGTTGGCGTTGGCGTCGCTCTTGTTTTTCAGGATGTCGTGGGCCATTCGTTGGTTGTCCTCTCTCTGGATCTTGATTAGCATGTCGACGTTTTGCCCCATCCGCCGTCTCCCCCGCGGTATTGTAGTCGCCCTTCTCTGTGGTGTGTCCATGTGTGGTTTTCCGGTTTCGTGATCAGCGGCGCCCGTAGCGTTGTAGATGTCGTCCCAGGCAATGTTGACGTCGCGCTGCAAGGTGTTGAGCTCGCCGATCTTGTTATCCAGCTCGATCATGTATTTTTCGATTCGGTTCTGGTGGACCATGGCGTCCTTGTAGTAGTCTTCCACGGCCCGCTTGGTGTTGTCTATCTCCCTGGCTTGTTGGACTGGGGGCAAGCTGTTGCGGAGCATGGTTTCGGTGATGGCGAGATGGGCAATTGTATCTGTGGTAGGTAGTCTTGCAGCACTGTTTTTCGCGATGTTTGTTGCTCATCGCCTCTGCTCGGTGAACGTGATATTCTTCCAGTCGTTTCCGAGCTCGGGGTCGGTGAGCGGTAGCTCACAGTCCGGCTTTCGGATTGCTTGAACTTTTTTTCATCGGCATGACGTTGTTGATCGTGTTGGCGACGTGGTCGTAGTATTATTAGGTGCTGCTTTGTGTTTTACGAAGTTGTCATGTCTAGGTTGAGCCTTGGGCTTTATTTTGACTTTGCTTTTGTTGTTATTGTGTTTGCTCTTCTGGTTGCGGTTGTCATGTTCTCGATCGTCGTCATTGGGTTTGCCGCTCCTGCCTTTACCACTGCGCCCTTGTTCCAGTAGGTGTTCCAGTAGGTGTCGGGGTGGTCGTTGGCCCACTCCTCCACCCACTTGTTGTCCCTCCAGCGCTCGAGGCCTGTCCCAATCGCCAGTGTGGTAGGTCGTGGTGTCAGTCCTCTACTTGGAGTGCGGCTCGATGTAGATATCCACGGCGGTAGCGTAGTTTTCGGTACACTCGCGGTTGCTCCTTATGATGCCGCCATTGCGGAAATTTGAGGTGGAAGTCGTAGTGTTGTTTGTGCGATGTGGTGCGCAGTTAGAAGTTGGCATGCTGAGTCGAGTTGATGGTGCGTGTCCTGGTCAAGGAGTTCGCGTGCCGCTGCGACTCGTAGTAGTATGCGTGCTGCTGCACGTCGTTCTCGGTCTCGGTGACGCCAAGTTGTGTTGGCCGTTGATGATGTCGTGGTGGTGTTGACGTCACCTGTGTGGTGGATGCCTGTGTCACCTGAGGGAAGGAACAAAAGGTGGTCGAAACGGAATGTAAAGAGTAAAGGGTTACGGGGATGTAGAAATGATGTTTGGGAATGGGGCGTTTCGATCGAGGTTGGCCCCCTGAGTGCTGGAGCGCATGCCACGGCATTGGGCGGCCGTGGTTTCCTCCTCCACCTTCTCCACCCCGTCCCCCTCCAGTAATTCCGAACGGAGTGCTCGGTCTCGGTGCGGACTTGCTCCGTCTGGACTTGGCTCCTCCTGATCCTCCTCCTCCCCGTCCCCGGTCGGGGGCGCCCAGGAGGGCGGCGGATATCGAAGCGGATCTCCCCCCCCTCCTCCTCCTCCTCCTCTTCCTCCTCCTCCTCCTCCTCCTCCTCCTCCTCCTCATCATCATCATCATCATCATCATCATCATCATCATCATCATCATCACCAGAAGAAGAAGAAGAAGAGACGCACCTTCCGCGCACGCTGCACTGGTGGCCAACCCCCCTCTCCCAGGCCCCCTCGTCCGAGCGCGCGCCTCGGGCCTCGGCTTGCGCCACCCCCGCGGAGAGGCGACCCGAAGGAAACGAGGCTTGAGGCCGTCGGGCTCCCGAGGCCCTCCACGGCCCCCAGGGAGAGCTGGCCTCGGGGAACGCCGACAGGGGAACTCCTCCTCCTCCTCCTCCTCCTCCGCCGCCTCCTCCTTCTCCTCCTCCTCCTCCTCCTCCCCCTCCTCCTCCTCCTCCTCCTCCTCCGCCGCCTCCTCCTCCTCCTGGGGACGACCCGGCCCGGCGCCCACCCTCGGGGCCCGCATGGCGCGCGGCCCGCAGAGCGGGCGCGCGCCCGCGGCCCGCGGCCCCGCGTGCCGAGGGCGCGCGCTTCCGGGGGAGGGGGGGGGGTCCGCTCTCTCTCTCTCTCTCTCTCGAGGGGGGGCGAGGTCTCCCTTGGAGGCAGGAGGAGGAGGAGGAGGAGGAGAAGGAGGAGGAGGACCCCCCCCCCGCCTTTTATTTTTCGGGGGGACGGGGTCTGGGCCTCCTCTCCCCCTTGACGGCGGGGGTGGCAGAGCTGGCTTGCGACGTGGCGCCGCCTGCCAGATGAGTAAACGCTGTCCTCCACCTTGGGGACAGCGTGCACTGAGGCAGCCCTGACAGGGGGATGGCGTGCACAGAAGGGGCCCTCGCCGAGGGATCGCCTCACAGGGATAGCGAGCGCGGAGGAAACTTTGTTTGGAGGGCATAGCGTGCTTTTCGGAGATCGGTGTTGCACACTATCTATGCGACACCAAGCGTAGTTTAGAGTGTGGGGACGGGGCGTGGACCTCCTCTCCCCCTGTACGGGCAAGTATTCCACGCCTTCCCATCGGCATACCACGACATGCTGCTAGAATACGAGAATACTGCCGCAACAGAAGCAATGTTTTTGGAGCAATACCGCCGATGTGTTACAACAAGATGGTCTCAGCCAGAAATGCTCTGAGAACAGACCAGGACGCTTCGTCACTGCTTGCAAAGCCCTTTACGGCGGGGGAGGGGTCGAACACCCCCACCTCGGGGAGGTTGGACCCTCCCTGGGGGAATTTGGGCCTACCCCCGCTAGATGGGGGAGGAGGGCCAAGCCCTCCTAATGGGAGATAGGACCCCCCGAGGAGAGGCCCTCTCCTTCGGCCAGGAAGGGAGGAGGTGAAAATGGAGGACGGAAGGACGTGGTAGAGTTTCCAGGGAGAGTTTCAGAAGCCTCTGCCGGCGGTCCCTCCGGTTCGCGATTCGATTTGACCCGCTAGCGATCAGGCTTTTGGTGTGATTCGCCAGCGATTCGCCGCGATTGGTTCCAGGCGATGCGATTACGTTTCCTGAATCGTTGAATCCATCGGTGCAATGAATTCGTGTAGTCATTGAATATTTTGAGGGCTTGTTCGCGCGGCGGGAAAGCGGGAGCACATTTTGGAAAAGACCCGCCTTCCATCCGTGCGACCAGTTGTTGGGAATGCCATGTTTCAGAATCAAATGTTCGGAGGAAGCCTCAAGCGACACATCCAGGCTGCCCTACAGGCATGTCTGGTGGTGCGACGAGGATGCGTGACTTCTAAGGAGGAGGGACGGAGAGGAGGGAAGACGGGGGAGGGAGGGAGGACGGAGGAGGGAAGACGCCACGCAGGGGGGGTGCCGCGAGGGGGCTGGCCTTCTCACAAGGCGGGGGGGGCCTTCTGTAGAAGGCCCCGGAGGCTTCCAAGAGACCACCTCGGAAGCCAGCAGGGCTTCTGACGGGCCCCCTGCTTTCTTACCGGGTCACCCCCCTCGCGCACCCCCTCTGCACGGCCGCCAACTCGCGGCGCACACGTTCAGTCGTGCAGGGGGACCGCCCTGTCAGTGGCAACCCATCCCTGACGTCTTCTCTTCAGATGCGTGTCCCCCGTCCGGGCGCATGGCATTCAGCAGCAGTCTCGTCCTTTGTTCTTTGTTCAAGACACCTTCTGTGCAACATCCGGTCCACCGCTGCTCGTTCATACATTGCAGGATCTCCAGTGTTACGTTGAGTGCATGAAATTCATCAGGCCATGAACCCCACCCATGGGCCACCATAATTGCGTGTGAGTTTGTGCGGGGTTTTGAGCAGCATGCAATCTAGGCCAGCACCTTCGACATGCATGTTGCAGAGTGCCACTAAGCAGCGCGCGGATTGAGGAGTTCCAGAACGGCCCAGGGCCTCAGGAGTCACCAGAGAGGCCCAGGAGGAGCGCTTCTGGAAATGCCCCAGGAGGCTCCAGGAGAGGCCCCCGCGAGGCCCCAGGCGGGACGGACTTCTGCGAGCGCCTGGGCCAGAACCATCGATAATGGGCCTGTTTTCCACCACCATAAGTTTGAGGGGGAGGGGTCCTCCTCCTCCTCCTCCTCCTCCTCCTCCTCCTCCTCCTCCTCCTCCTCCTCCTCCTCCTCCTCCTCCTCCTCCCCCCCATCAAACTCTGGTGGTGGTGGTGGTGGTGGTGGTGGTGGTGGTGGTGGTGGTGGTGGTGGTGGTGGTGGTGGTGGTGGTGGTGGAAAACAGGCCCACCCCTCGACGCGTGCGCGTGGCCCGCCTGCCGTGGGCCCCTGCCCCCTGCCAGGAGAAGCCACCGGGCGCGCGCCGAGAGCAGCTCGGGCAGCGGCAGCAGCACGTGACCCCGGGGACTCTCCTCGGCGCGGCGCCCCGGCGCTGGACGGGCGCAGGCCGGGGGCTCCCATGCAAACGGGGGGTCCATGCACGCGGGGGTCGGCCAGAGCGCTGGATCCTGCAGGATCCTGCAGGGCCCGAGGAGGAGGCGGAGGAGGAGGAGGAGGAGGAGGAGGAGGAGGAGGAGGAGGAGGAGGAGAGGAGGAGGGGGAGGGGAGGAGGAAGGGGAGGGGGAGGGGGGAGGGGGGAGGGGAGGGGAGGAGGGAGGGGGGGGGAGGGGGAGGAGGGAGGAGGGGGAGGAGCTCCAGAGACGAGGTCAATGCAAACGGGGGTCAGCCAGAGTCAAGTCGGGCTTATTTCTCTACAGTAGAAAGATTCGAAAAAATTTAAAATAAGTCAGGGAGCGATTTTTTGATGATTTGTTGCTTATGTCTTGGGTTATTTTGTTGGACTATGTTTTATTGAATCGCTTCGCTCATTCCGCCGGCCCTGGAGCCCTCTTTAGGGCCTCTTGGGGGCCTCTTGGGGACCTCTTGGGAGTCTCTTAGGGTTCTTCCTTGTCGGCGTCTTGGGAGGCCCTGCAGCCTCTTGGGGGGCTCTTGGGGACCTCTTGGGTCAGGAGGGGGGGTAGTCGATTGCGCCCCTCCCCTCGGAGGCCACGATCCTCGCGAGGGGTGTCAAAAATTGCCCGGTCTGGCATCTCTGATCCGAGTGTCCCGGGGGTGTCCCGGGGGTCTCCCGGGGTACTTTTCGTCCAGGGACCCCCAGGGGCGGCCCCGCGCGCGCGAATTAGAATATTTTTAACCAGTTACCAGAGATCTTAGCACGCCTTTGGCCCGTTGTGCCGGCGAATTTGTCGTCAAAAATCCGCCTGTAGGGGGACAGGCCCGACCTAAATCTTGCAGGATCCTGCAGGGCCAGGGTCGCACTGACCTGGGCTTGGGCGCGGGATCCTACAGGATCCTGCAAGGCCTGATTGGCCTGGGTCTGCATTGACCCGGGTCAGTAGATCCCCGAGCAGGAGGGTGCATCGGTCTGCCTTCCCGACCTGCTCGCTACAGGAGCCCACTCGAAGGAAGACTCCGCAGATGGCGCACAGGCCGATCTCGGGGGGATTCTAGGAGTGGCGAGGGTACGTGCGTGCACATCGTAGTCGGTAGAATTGGCTCTGGATTCAACTCGCCCTTGGACAGCTCATAGTTGAAGCTTGTCTTTGTCAAGACTGGAAGGGTTCACTGCTTCCTTCATGTGTATTGTCAGTTAAGTTGATTCGATCTGCAGACGCGGTTGCCATCATGTTGCTCCAGGCTTGGTTTACGCGCGGCGGGTTGAAATAATTGGAACCAACCAGCCAGCGTGCAGGCAAACAATTGGCAAGCGTGCAATTATCCAATGAATTGTTCGCGCGTATCCGCCATGGACGGCGTCGTGTACGGGGGGGAGCTGGCGGGTGGCCAACAACATGTTTTGGTTTGCGCAGGCAAGCTTAAGTATTGCGGCTTGACTGGCAGATGAAAGGCTATTTAGTCACGAAAGCCGAGTTTCCTGAGAAACTCACCGACTCGATATATTGCTCCCCTAACCGACGAAAACCAGACTTCTAGAGGATGTTGTTGATCTTCGATTCCAGCGCTAACGGTATAAGTTCGTTTGGTTGTGAGACGTTGAAATAATGAGCAGTTCGGTGTCGGGAGGGCCTCGTTGTTGTTTAGTTTCCTGCATGGTTTTTTCCTCAAGGCTCATCATGGACCCATGCGCTTTGGGAGCGGAAAAGGGGGTTGTTCCCGATGTAGCGGTCCTTACGATAGCAGCTCGTCTGCATCGTATCCCTGTGCCTGTTGAACATGACAAACAGTTCCAGTGAACGTTACAAAAACAGTTAGCACAACGCTGCGCAGATCACAGAATTGGACCCACACCTTTGTTTTGTGTTCAGGCAGCAGTGGACGGACCAGTGGCATTGGCAGCTCCAGGGGCTCCTGCAAGCCTGGAGACGTGAGAGAAGGTGAAACAATGCGCGTGCCAAGCAGGGCAAACACATGAAACGCAGAAGTAGGACGAGAGCGAGAAAGGGGAGGAGCAGGAGGAGACCGGAAATCCGCGCGTCCGTTCTCTCGCCAGCGTTTGCGACAGCACGTTTCCTCCAGCGTCAGGCTCCCCCAACAAGTAGTCGGCATCCCAGTGCCAGAGCATGCCCCAGACCATTTCGACGTGAACGCTCCGTGTCGGAAAGTGCGACATGTAGCGAATCCAGATACAATATTTGGTAACAGGAGTTGCGATCTGGCACCAATAACTACGGTGGTCACCTTCTGGAGCTGGCTGAGAAAGACGACAGCAGCCGTTTCAGACACATGTCGACCGTTTCAGAAGCAGTTAGGTTTGTGACAAACAAGTGGGTCGCTTGGTAAACAGGGCGCATCCGTTTTCAGACTCGGGGCACTCGTTTCTGAAACAGTGCACGGTCATCCTAAGAATAACGATCAGTGTTGCGAATGCTGGACCGTCGCTTTGAATCCGCAGCGCCGCGCGTCTCCCTCTCTCACTGCTTCTTCCTCCCCCCTTTCCTCCTCATCCTCCTCTTCCCTCCTCCCATCCTTGCCGTGTCTCCTACTTCTGTTGCGCTCCTTTCGCCATGCACCTCACATAATTCCTGCCCCCGTAGGCCCACTTCGGTACACCCCTCACGCGCCTTTTGTAGCCCTTGGGGAAGCTACTTCGAGCAGCTCAGCAGACTTTGGTCGTAAACCTCAGGCACAAGGGGAAGCAAGCAAAACCTTCAAGACGCTCAGCAAATGTTGGTCGCACGCATTTGTTGAATGGAGGCGAAATGATGAAATCTACTACGTCGTTCTGAGAAAACCGTTGTGCTCTGCGCATTGGTTTTTGCTATTGGCAGAGGACAAATACCAGCTGGATGTTTTCTATTGTCGATGTGTTTGAGACGTGTTCTGAGAAACCCACATTCATTTCACGGGACAGTAATGCAAGCGTCTTCGACAAGGCCGGGGCGAAATCATCTCTTGCAGCCTTGGTTGGTGGACAAACCAAGATGTACGAGACAGATGCTGCATATTGGCATATGTTTTCGGTAAAGCAAGCTTTCTACCAAGATAATGGGGCGCCGAAAGATAGGATTCGCACGCGCTGACAATGTGTATTTTCAGTGCGCAGTTTATCGGAACACATCCAGGCACATGCGCAGTGAGTATATGTCAATTCTGTTATTATTCATTGTTATTATTCTTTCTTTTACGTTCTTTCCTGCCCTTTCGCTTGTGTCGGTACATCTACCCCTCACGGTTGAAGTGCAACGGATTCGGTATTGCAAACAACGGTTTCGGTATCCATTGACACTAGTTTCGGTATCCACCCATACCGGTTTCGTTATCCACCCACATTTCATCCAACGAATTTCAATATCCACCCACACCAGTGTCAGTATCACCCGCGTTGGTTTCGGTAATCCACACACACACCAGTTTCGGTTGGTGGCGGACCTCCTCCCTCCTGTTTATGTTCCTGTCGCATGTTATCATGAATGAGACTCGTGATCATCTCTCAGAATCGACATCGTGCGATGGCGTTGAGAGCCAAATCCATTCTCTCTTTCTACTTACACGCACACGCACGCCTCTAACATGCAGAAGTGTATAGAAAGCCGCACGCGGTAGCATGTAAAGACAATAAGTTTCATATGTGTTGTTTTCAGTCGCGCATTGCTCTACAAGCCTAGGATGGGGAAGGAACACAAATATCAGGGACAAGTATGCATTTATACTCGCATGTGTAATAGGTAAATCTATGCATATGTACATGTATAGATACACACCAGCATGAAATATACAGTTGCATACACATACGCGTATCCAACATTATATGTTTGATGTGCAACATCACGCGTGTGTTTTATGAGTGTACGTACACGTGCAAACGCACGGCTTATATCTATGAGTAGCGGATTTTGACATTCACGCATCCGCTTGCAGTGTCCGAACGTTGTTGATGAGCTAAAACGTCATCTTGATAAGTCGTAAAGACTTGCATGAGTACGTAAAGGCATTTCCGCCGCAATATTCCTTTCATTCAAAAGTGAAATGATTCGTTCTGCCCGTTTGAACGGTCGATTTGCTCATGTATCGGATCGCAGTACGGCTTTTCATGTAAGAGTATTGTTATGTTTACGGTTTGATTGCATTTTTGTCTGAATATTGGTTCGAATATTAGGAGGGCGAAGCTTTTCGATTATTCGGAAATCTGCAGTTGCCGTGGATTCACTGAAAGGAAGATGTAGTTGCTTCCTAGTAATGTGTAGCTCAGACGCTGGGGCCAGTATCGGCGCAGGCAGCCAGGAGGCGCTTTCCCGCGGCACCGCTTGGCTCGGGGAGTCGCCCCTGCACTGCCAATGCACATGGGTATCATTATTTGGGTGGTGACCCTCCCAAATCCTGGCCGGCGTCCCGCGTAATTAGCGGGAGTGCGGTGCGGGCGGGCGTCAGCTTGCCCTCGCCACCACCGTCCGCCGTTTAAGGCACGAGTGGTGGTTTGTTCGATCGCCTTTTCCACGTAGTCGGTTAAGGCGTCTTAGCCCACGTGATAGGTTAAGGCGGGGGAGGGGGGGGTTTTCCCTTTTCCCCCGTCTTTGTTCGAAAGCAGGGTGGCTGGGCGTCAGCGTGCCCGTTTCCATTTGCTTCCACGGGCTTCCGGAGGCCGCCGTGGCCATGTTCCCTTTACCCACCTAGTGGGTTGCGCGCGCGCACCCATATAGAGTTTTGTAGATTACCCACAATCGAAACATTACCTATTGCTCACAATCGAAAGTCCCCATGTTGGGCTGGAAACTGAAGTAAACTCTTAACGGTGGCCGATTGGGTTTTGAAGTTAGCGTTGGTTTCGGGGTACGGTTTCTACTACGCACAACACAGACATGCCCTTGCGCGCGCCGCGGCGCGAGCGCGCGCGCGCCCGTTGAGAGTTCTGTAGATTGCCCACAATCGAAAAGTCGCCATGCCGGCTTGAGAATTCAAGTGCGCCATTAACGGTAACCGGTTGGATTTTGCGATTAACATTGGTTTTGTTTTATGCTCGCTGCTAGGGACAGCGCAGACATCCTTTCTCGCGCGGCGCGCGCGCGCGTTCGTTTGGAGTTTTGTATATTGTCCACAATCGACATGTCGCCGTGTTGGTCTGGCAATTGCAGTGAACCCTTAACGGTGGCCGATTGGGTTTTGAAGTTAGCACGGGTTCTGGGGTATGCTTTCTACGAGGGACAACACTGGCATTGGATTGTGAAATTAAGATGGGTTCTGGTGCACGTTTTCAATTAAAACAACGCAGATATCCCCTCGCGCGCGGCGCGGCGCGCGCGCGCCGTTTTGTTTCCTGCATATGGCCCACAATCGAGAAGTCGCCATGTCGGCTTGAGAACTAAAGTGCGCCTTTAACGGTAACCGGTTGGATTCTATGGTTAATAGTTTGGTTCTTTTGTATGCTCCCTAGCAGGGACACGCCAGACGTCCTTTCGCGGTCGCCGCGGCGCGCGCGCGCGCCCGCTTGGAGTTCCGCGTACCCCCCGCAATCGAAAAGACGCCACGTTGCCCTGGTAATTCTCCTTTCTAAAAAGAGAATAGACTCTGCCCCCCCCTGGACTTATCGCTTCCCCCTGGGATAGTATAGTTTCATATACGTATATACATATATATATGTATAAATATATATATATATATATATATATATATATATATTGCACACTCGTCCATCCTAAATATGAAATCATACCATCCCAGGCAGGCCGGGTTCCCCCCCCTGAGGTTCCCTTGTGAAAACACTATGCGGTGACATGTTTTGTTATAACATAGCATTTTTTTCGCGAACCCCTTGCAAAAAGTGGGACGAAGTGCGCACGCGCGCGTCGTCGCGCGCGCATGCCGAAATCCTTCAAAAACTCTCGGTGCCGGAGGGATTTCGCAATCGAGTTTCCAAAAAACATACAAAAGCACATGGTTTGTCGAAATCTGTCGAACGTCGAAATTTGTCGAACGCCCTTGCGCGTGTGCCGTCGCGAGAATCTTCTGCAAAAAATGGGACGAAATACAGCCGCGCACGTCGTCGCGGGCGTACGCCGGAAACCTTCAAAACCCATCGGTTTCGGAAGGATGTCAAAATCGTGCGTCGAAGAAATATACAAAACCCAAGGTTTCGCAACACGGATTTTCAACAAAAGCGCGCGCGCGCGCTCTTGCTTCGTCGTCGTCGTCGTCGCCGTCCTCCCTCCTCCCGTGTCGTCGTCGTCGTCGTCGCCTACGTCGTCCTCTGTTTTTTCTCGTGTTCGTCGTCGTCGTCCTCTTTGGCGTCGTGGTCGTTTCCGTTGTCGTCGCCGTGGTCGTCCTTTATCCTCCTCCCACGTCGTCGTCGTCGTCCGTCGTCGGCGTCTCGTCGTCGTCCCTCCTATTTCGTCGCCGTCGTCGTCGTCGTTGTCGTCGTCGTCTTCCCTCCTCCCTCGTCGTTGTCGTCGTCGGCGTCGCCGTCCTTCCTCCTTCGTCGTCGTTCGCGTCGTCGCCGTCCTCCCTCCTCCCTCGTCGTTGTCGTCGTTGTCGTCGTTGTCGCCGTCGTTGTCCTTCCTCTTCCATCGTCGTCGCATTCGTTGGCGTCGTCGTCGGCGTCGGCGTCGGCGTTGTTGTCGTCGTCGAAGTCGTCGGAGACGTCGTCGGTGTCGTCCTAGTCGTTGTCGTCGGTGTCGTAGTCGATCTTAGCAGGTTTTGCAAACCAACTTGCGGGTGGGTGGGTGGGATGTTTGCGCGAGCAGTAGAGATGACGATTTCAAGTTCAGCAGAGTGGAAGTGAACCCTTAAGAGTGGCCGATTGGGTTTTGAAGTTGGCGTTGGTTCTGGGGTCTGCCCTCTGCTAGGGACAACGCAGACATGCTCTCGGGCGCGCCGCGGCGCGCGCGCTTGTTTTGGAGTCTTGTAGATTGCCCACAACCGAAAAGTCGCCATGGTGGCCTGCCTGGACATTACCCTTTCCGGTGACCGATTTGGAGTCTCGGGACAGCACGGACTTGCCCTCGCGCGCGCCGCGGCGCGGGCGCGCGCGCGCGCGCGCCCGTTTGGAGTTCTGCGCGTCGACCACAATCGACACAATTCCACGTTGGCATGGTAGCGAAAGTGAACCTTTAACGGTGACCCGGATTCTGAAGTTAACATGGGTTTTGGGGTATGTTTTCTATTAGGGACAACGCAGACATCCGCGGCGCGCGCGCCCGTGTGTAGTTTTGTGCGTTGCCCACATTCGACAAAACGCCATGTTGGACTGGTAACTAAAGTGAATCCTTAACGGTGATCGGTTGAATTCTTAAGCTAACATGAGTTGTGGGGTATGTTTGTCCATGTTGGCCTGGGAACTCAAGTGGACCTCAACGGTGACCGCTTACATTCTGAAGTTAACATGTATTCTGCAGTATGTGTTTTAGTAGAGGCAACACAAACAGGCCAACACGACTACTTTCCAAGCGTGGACAACACAGGGATCCCCGCGTGGCGCGCCGGTACCACCAGAAAGAACCTATGTCGACGTCAAAGTCCAATCAATCACAGTTAAGGGCCCGTCTTGACATCAAAATCCAGTCAATCACAGCCAAAGGTTCGTTCATTTTTGTTTTTAGTTCCCAAACCAACATGACTGGTGACTTGTCGATTGCGGAGAATACACAGAACTCCAAACAGACGCGCTCGCGTCGCGTCGCGCACGAGGGTATGTCTGCGTTGTCCGTAAAAGCAGTATCATAACCCATGCTCATTTCGAATCCCAATCGGCCACCGTTAAGTTCTCACTTTAGTTTCCCCTGGCGAACATGGCGTCTTTGACATAGAACACAGGCGCGCGTGCGCGCCGCGGCGCGCTCGAGGGCATGTTTGTGTTTGTCCTTGTAGAATGCATAGGCCAGAACCCATGCGAATTTCAAAAACCCAATCGGCCACCGTTACGGGTCCAAATGAGTTGCCAGCCCAACATGTCGATTTTTCGATTGCGGGCAATATGCAGAACTGCAAAAGCTCGCGCCGCGGCGCGGCGAGGGCATGTCTGCGCTTTCCCGAGTAGTGAGCACACAGCAGAACCACTATTAACCGCAAAATAAAATTGGTTACTGTAAAGGCGCACTTGAGTTCTCAAGCCGACATGGCGGTTTTTTCAAGTGTAGGCCGTATGCAGAAAACAAAACGGGCGCGCGTGCGCCGCGGAACCCTGGGCGGTGACCGATTTCCAAATAGACGTGGGTTTTCGCGTACTTGTTTGTATCAGGGGCCATCCAGAACTACCGCGTTTGCGCGTCGAGTGGGGATCTCTGTCTTGTCCACCATCGGAGCGTCGCAATGTTTGCCCGGAAATCAGAATGAACCTTGGGCGATGACCCGTCGAATTTCCAAGCAGGCGTAGGTTTGTGTGTATATTTTCTAGTTTGGACCATGCAGAAGCCCCGCGCGCGCGCCGCGTCGGTTGCTCTGCGTTGTCCGCAATAGGACAGTCGCCACATTGGTTTCGAATTAAGGTGGGCCCTTTCTAGCGGTGACCGATCGAATTTTCCAATTCACATAGTTTTGGCGCATGTTCTGTATCATGGGCCACGCAGAACTCCTGCGCGCGCCGCGTGGGGATCCCTGCGTTGCCCACGCTAGGAAAGTCGCCGCGTTGACCCGGAAGCTATAGTGAACTTTTAGCGGCGACCGATCGGATTTACAAGTTGGCATAGATGTTGGCGTCTGTTTGGCATTATGGGCCACGCACAACTCCCGCGCGCGACCGCGGCGCGGAAAGCGCCATGATGGCCTGGAGACCGAACCAAACCCTTAGCGGTGACTGGTCGGATTTCCAATTTAACGCTGGTTTGGGCGCATGTTTTCTGTTATGGGCCAAACCGATGCCCCACGCGCACGCCGCGCGGGGATCTCTGTAATGTCAACACCGCAGTCGACAACGCACCCCTTCCCCTCCCTACCCCGCCCCACGTGCGCGCGAGGAGTATTGCCTGGCCCATAAGTGGCACGTCGCTATGTGGACATGGAAACTACACTGCACCTGTCACTATGTTCTCTTCGATGGACATTAAAACCTCCCTACGCGCGCGCGCAGGCCACAGGCTTGGAGCCTAGGACCCACGCGCAAGCGCCTTGGGCCCAGGGCTACGGTCAGGCCCGGGGATAGGGCCCAGGGCTAGGGTCAAGGCTCGGGCCTGAGACCTCGCGTCTGGGGCTGGGGGCCTGGGGCGCCTGGGGGCTGGGGTCTAGGGTGCAGGGCTTAAGGCCCATGACCTGAACTGGGGCCTAGGGCGCCAGGGCTGAGGCCTAGGGCTTAGGCCCTGGGCGTAGGCCGAACGATAGTGCTCGGGGCCTAGGACCTCGGGCCCACGCGCGCGCGTGGGCTTATTAATTTTAGGGCCTAGACAAGGCTATGGCCCGGGGGGGCCTAGAGCTTGCGCCTAGGTCCAGGGCCCAGGCCCTGAGGGTATTTACGCCTGGGGCCCAGGGCTTCAGGTTTAGGGTTAGGGCTAGAGGCTAGGGTTTACGGCCCAGGGCTTCGGGCTAGGGGTAAGGCGCAGAGCTTAGGGTTTAGGCTTAGGCCTTAGGCCTTAGGCCCTGGGCTTAGGACTGTGGCAGGGCTTTGGGCTTAGGACCCAGGTCAAAGCTTAAGGCTTACGGCCCAGGGTCTACGGCGCAGGGCTAGGGCTAAGGCTGAGGGCCAGGGCCTAGGCCCTGCTTAGGGCTGGGTCTGGGGCTCAGTACTTGGGCCCTGGGTTTACGGCCTAGGGCCGAGGAGGGCGACGGGCTACGGCCTAGGGCTTAGGCCCGGGTTTAGGGCCGGGGTTAGGCCTTAGGTCGTAATTTTATAAATGCGACCCGTTGGATTCGATTCCGTGAGAAACATGCATTTTGCTTGAAGCATCGCGCGCTTAGAATTACATAATTGGCGTCAACTTAATGATAACGACTGATATGCGTTCGCGTGGGAAATAGTTGTATCAATTCGAAATATGTTTGCTGCAATGTGGGGAAATATTAACTTGTTTTTCGCTTGAAAGCAGTTGCGTACAAATCGAAATATTGTTTAAAATGTGCAGATACTTACGTAACACATCGAAACCAATTTTAAATTTCTTAATTATTGAAAAGAACACCAAAGCAACTAACATTAGCAACAATATTATAACTGTTAAGTTTACGCAGCAACGGCCATTTTGGCGCCGTTCTGGCGCGGTTCAGCCACAGTTTGGGTATGGGGTGGGCACGGATCGGGCACGGTTCGGGCGCGGTTCGAGCACCTATGCGGTTCGGGCTTGGTTCGGGCCTGGTTCGGGGGCGGTTTGGGCACGGTTTTGGCGCGCGGTGGCCGGGAGGAGAAATGCGGAACATGTGCAAAACCATTGTTTTCCATTTTGATGTTGATTGTGCGTTGTAAATTTTGTTCTTTTGTATTACAAACGGTACTTTCTGAATATTGTTATTTATTTCCAAGTGTTATATTAATGTTGCAATTGTTGGTCTTTGTGTTCAATATGTTTATTTGATTTGTTTTGCCAGCTTTAACCTTATATTGCGTATTCCCAGGGACGGAAAGGATTCATTCCGATATGCGTATGATTTTCGTCTGTTAGACCCCCCGTGGTGCACATGAACGTGGCGACGGTTTCGCAGTTCGCTGCCCGTAAGGCCAGCGAAGCGTAATTCGGATTTGCGTATGACGCCAATGCGCTGGGCCTCCCAGCCGCCCACGAACGTGGCGACAGCCTGGCGGATCGCACCCAGGGTCGGCGAGGCCTCCTCCCTCTGAACCGCGTAGGACATGACGCCGTTGGGCCAGCGAAAAGCAAACGAAGGTAGCCACAGTTTCGCTGTTCGCAGCCCCCAGGGACGGCGAGGCTTCATTCCCGCTGGCCCCGCCCAGGGGTCCACGAACGTAGCGACCGTTTCGCAATTCTCAGCCCCCAGGGAAAGCGAGGTCTGATGTTGATCCCCGTAGATCGTCACGCCGGTAGGCTCCCAGAAGTCCACGAACGTGGCGGCAACGTCGCTGTTCGCAGGCCCCTTGGGCGGCAAGAACTCGTCGTTCTGATCTGCCTAGGACGTCGCGCCGTTGGGCCACCCAGAAACATTTCCCAGCCTCAAGGGACGTCGAGGTCTCATTCTGATCTGCGTGTGATTCACTCCGCTGGACCTTCCAGGAGCCCATGAACGTGACGTCAATTCCAAGTTCGCAGTCCCCAGGGACGGCGAGGCTGAATTCCTGACGCTTCGCGTATCCCCACCAGCCCATCCTACACCAGGCACTCGAACGAAGAGCGCCGATGATCGGCAGCTGTTCTCCTCCCCTCTTCCTCTTTCTCCTCCGCCTTCTCCTCCTCCTCCTCCTCTCCTCCTCCTCCCTCTCCTCCTCCTCCTCCTCCTCCTCCTCCTCCTCCTCCTCCTCCTCCTCCGCCTCTTCCTCCTCCCTGGTGGCGTATTGGAAGTGTCTTCGAACGTTTTGGTGGGCTCTTGGGCCTTTGCGGGCGGCCGGGCGGCGCTCCGCCCGCCCGCGCGCAGAGCCCAAGAGGGGGTCCAAGACGTCTTTTGGAACAATCTTGGAGGAGATCGATCAACGAAGGGGGGGTCCCTAATTACAGCCCCCCCCTCAGGATCCACGATCCTCGTGAGGGGTGTCGAATTTTAGCCTTCCCAGGAGTCGATCTTGGGCGCTCCAACGCGCCGCGGAACCCCCTGTCCAGGTCAGTGGGGAGGGGGTAGGGGGAGGGGTAAAGTGGAAGAGGAAACGCTCTAAACCACCGACGCCCAGAGGGCTGGTGGGATTCTGCTTTGCGTGTGGTACCACTCCACTGGACTTCCCAGGAACCCCCAAAACTGGCGACGGTTTCGCAGCGGCAGGCCCCGGGGGACGGCGATGCTTGATTCTGATCCGCGTACGGCGACAGTTTTGCAGTTCGCAACGCCGTAAAGACAGCGAGGACGCATTCTGATCTGCGTATGGCGTCACGCCGCTAGACTTCCCAGAAGCACACGAACGTGGCGACAATGTCGGAGATCGCAGGCCCGCAAGGACGGCGAGGCTTCACTCCGATCTGCGTGTGGCACCATTCCGCTTGGCCCCCCAAGAGCCCACGAACCTTGCAACAGTTTCGCAACTCGCAACCCCCAGGGACGGCGAGGCTTCAGTCTGATCTGCGTATGACGCCATCCTGATTGGGGGATTCCGAATCACAAACCAAACGTTGAATCACAGACCGCGCGCGCCGAATCACAGACACCACACATTGAATCATAGACCGCGCGCGCCGAATCACAGACAGCACACATTGAATCACAGACCGCGCGCGCCGAATCACAGACAGCACACATTGAATCACAGACCGCGCGCGCCGAATCACAGACCGCGCGCGCCGAGTCACAGACAGCATACATTGAATCACAGACCGCGCGCGCCGAATCACAGGCAGCACACATTGAATCACAGACCGCGCGTGCCAAATCACGGACAACACATTGAATTACAGACCGCGCGCGCCGAATCACGGACAGAGCACATTGAATCACAGACCGCACGCGATGAATCACAGACAGCACACATTGAATCACAGACCGCACGCGACGGTGACTTGCTGATCCGGCCAACTGATTTGGTAACCTGGTGATCCGGTGACCCGGTGTTGTGGCCAGCTGATCCGGTGATCCGGCTGATCCGGCTGATTTGGTGATCGGGCCAGTGGATCGGGTGATCCAGTGACCTGGAGTGAAGGCCAGCTGATCCGGTGAACAGGCTGATTTGGCCAACTGATCTGGTGATCGGGTGTTGTGGCCAAATTGATCCAGTGATCCGGCTGATCGGGTGATCTGGTGACGTATGCGGGCGGTGGCACTAGGGCCTTCGGTGCGGGTGACGCATGCGGGCGGCGGCATTGGCGCCTTCAGTGGAGCTCCCTATGGGGCCACGAAATGTGACGAAATGGGTGCGGGTGACGCATGCGGGCGGTGGCACTGGCGCCTTCAGTGGAGCTCTCTATGAGGCCACGAAACGTGCGAGGGGTGTGCCAGAATGAACGGGTGACGCATGCGGGCGGTGGCACTGGGGCTTTCGTTGGAGCTCCTTATGGGGACACGAAACGTGTGAAGAGTGTGACGACATGGGTGTGGGTGACGCATGCGGGCGGTGGCACTGGGGCCTTCGGTGGAGCTCCCTATGGGGCCACGAAACGCGCGAGGGGTGTGACGCAATGGGTGCGGGTGACGCATGCGGGCGGTGGCACTGGCGCCTTCAGTGGAGCTCCTTATGTTGCCAGGAAACGTGTGATGGGTGTGACGAAATGGGTGTGGGAGACGCATGTGGGCGGTGGCATTGGAGCTTTCGGTGGAGCACACTATCGGGTCACGAAACGTGTGAGGGGTGTGCCGAGATGGGTGTGGGTGACGCATGCGGGCGGTGGCATTGTGGCTTTCGGTGGAGCTCCTTATGGGGCCACGAAACGTGCGAGGGGTGTGAAGAAATGGGTGTGGGTGACGCATGCGGGCGGTGGCACTGTGGCCTTCGGTGGAGCTCCATATGGGGCCACGAAACGTGTGAGGGGTGTGCCGAAATGGGTGGCTGACGCATGCGGGTGGTGGCATTGTGGCTTTCGGTGGAGCTCCCTATGGGGCTACGAAAGGTTGTACTGGGTGGGTGAAACGCAGGAGGAGGGGGAGGGGAGGGAGGAGGAAGGAGAGAAGGAAGGAAGGCGGAGACGTGGGGACCGTCTGTTGAAACGAGAACCCAACACCACAAAATTGTTGGGATTGATGGAAACCCAGAAACCCTGGTTCCCTTATTGAAACCAAAATCTGCTATTACGGAAACCGATGTTCTTTCATGGAAACCCATTTGTGTTCAAATATGCGGTCTGTGATTCGTCGCGTACGGTTGACGATTTAATGTGTGTTATTTGTGATTCGTCGCGTGCGGTTTGTAATTCAACAAGTTTTTTCCTAATTCGTTGCGTGTTGTCTGTGCCTCGGCGCGTGCGGTCTGAGATTCGGCGCGCGCGGTGTGTGATTCAATGAACGTTCGGGTCTATAATTGAATCTGTGTTGTTTCTGATTGGTTTGTGCTTCAATGTATGCTGTCTGTAATTCGGCGCGCGCGGTCTGTGATTCAATGATTGGTCTGTGATTCGGAACCTGCCGCCATGCTGGGCCCTTCAGATTTCCACGAACATTCCGACAATTCTGTATTTCGCGTTCCAGAGACAGCGATGCCTAACTCTGATCCGCGTAGGACGTCACGCGGGTGCGCCGGACAGAGGCAAACGAAGGTGACAATAATTTCGCAATACGCAGCCGCCTCATTCTGATTTGCGTAATTATGAGGTCACTCCATTGGAACTGCCAGCACCCCGTAAACACAATTTCCAGGGTTCATAGCTGTATTTTTGGTTTGACAATCGCTTTCGACAATTTCAAGCCTCGATGTTTTACAAGCATTTAATGCTTCTCTTACCGTACACATTTCCTAGACCTGCATGTTTTACGACATAGATCAAACTTTTATGTTCTATCAAGTCGATCAAACCTTACCAAAATGGTAATATAATGGCAATGGCCGCAGTCTATAGTATGCAACGACCTATTATACGTCGAACACGTTGCTTATGAGCGCCAATTAATTCAAAGTTCAAATTATGCCGGATTTCACGATCGAAATGGCCGTCAATATCTCTAGATTTACTGGGACACAAGACTTGTAATGCATTTTGGTTCAAGCCATTTTGGCTCAAGCTGTTGTGGCTGAAGCTGTTGTGGCAAGAGCTCAAGCTACCAAACTAAACTGTTCCAGGCAGTCTATCTTCGCGTGTCGCCGGGGCGGTCTACCGCCACAGTTTTTCACACTCCACTGTATTGCCTTTCTTTCTCACCAGTATGTCCAGCATGGCCGGCGTTCCGGGCGTCCAGAAACCTGCGTTCGAGAAGGGTGACAAAGAGACCTTGGCGCGTTTGAGTGCTCGCCGTGCTGCTGTTCAACAGGCACTTTCCCCCGAGAGCAAGCGGCTTGCAGACGCAGATTCTCTCATGGACCAGAGCCAGGGCGTGGGTACGGGCGAGTTTGCACCAGCTCCCGCCTTCCCGGGCGTGGCGAGCGGCGCGGCAGAGCCGAACACTGCTTTTGCAAGTGCTCCCGCCTCCGGCGGTGCATGCAATGGCCATTCGGGTGGCGTGCATGCGGCTCCCGGAACCGGCCCTTCGGGTGGCAGTTCCGGTGGTGCATCAGGCGCGGGTTTCGTCCCCCTGACTCCGGGCGCGGGTGTCGCCCCCCCGGATGCGGGCGCGGGTTTCGTCCCCCCGCAGGCACCTGCCCTGGTCGTCACGCCGCCGGTTTCCGCTTCGACCGACGACAAACTGAGCTTCATCACGCAGAACATGTCCTTCAAGAGCGAAACGGCCACGAAACAAGACATCGGATCCCTTCGGGCCGAGATGAAGTGCGCGATCGCTGCAGCTGTCGACCCGCTGAGGGACGACATGGCCGACTTCCGCAGCCGCTTGCAGGCCGTGGAATCGAGACCGGCCCCTGCAGCAACGAGTTCGTTTTCCAGCCGGCATTTGCAAATGCTGAGCGCCATGGATGTCTCGAACCTTCAGATCGCCGTTGTCGGTTTTTCAACCGTGGACCTTCAGCAACGCATCACCGCCGTGGAAAAAATGTCTCTGATGCGAATTCGTCGGTCAGACCCGTTTCAATGGGTCATTTGTTTCACCGGCCCTCGTAATTCGCAGACCGTCTCGAAAACGTTTTTTTTTTGTTTGTGCAGTTTGTTTCTGGGAAAAACGCTCGTGATTTTTTGGCATCTCTTGGAGGGAAGGGCGTGCGTCTTCAGACCAGCAGTGGCATGAGTCTCATTTTGAAGCCCGCAAAATCTAAGACTATTGCTACTAGGGATTGGTCCCTCCGCGAGGCCGAGAGGAAATTAAAGGCCAGGGCCCCTTGCGGTACGATTCAGATCGACTGGAAATCCCGTGTTGTCAGCATTGACGGCGCCATCGGATTCAAGCAGGAATCCGGGGATTTGACCGGCAGTTTCTCTGCACCTTTCGGCGACTTCTCGCTGTAGAATGGACGGGGTCGCGCACAATTTTGTTCGCAATTTATGCCTTCCTCTTCTCTTGTTTGTTCCCCCGCCCTTCATTCTGTGAGTAGTGTGCGGCCCCCTCCGCGTCGTTTGAGACGACGAGGTCCTCGTTCTGAATCTGCATTTCACCGGCGGTTTGCTGAGCAATGTTCGCGGCCAAGCCGGAATTCCGCCCAGCCGATTTCTTCGACCCGCCTTAGTCCACATATTTCGAGCCGCCTTATTCCAGACCGTTCGAACCGGCTTAACCCGGAATTTCAGAGCAGCCTTAACCCAGATTTTTCGAGTTCGCTCACCCCGGCCTCTCCGGCCAGCGGACCCGGCAGCGCAGCGCAGTTCATTTTTTCGAGTTCGCTTGCCCCGGCCCCTCCGGCCAGCGGACCCGGCAGCACAGCGCAGCTTACTTTCCCGAGTTCGTTCGCCTTGGCCCGTCCGGCCAGCGGACCTGGAAGTTCAGCGCAGTTCAGTTTTTCGAGTTCGTTTGCCCCGGCGTGTCCGGCCAGCGGACCGGGAAGCGCAGCGCAGCTTAAGTCGCGTTCGTTTCTGTCTGCCCCTCCTGTCTCTCTCTCTTCCTTTCCTCCTCGTCCTCCCGTGGGCCAACGGAGTTTGCATGATTTCTTTCCTGTGTTTCACTCTTTTTCACCTCAGGATGGTGGCCGCGGCGAAACCCGGCCTGAGCCATCCTTCGATTGGACCAATCTCACTGTTTTAACATTCAACATTCAGCGATTTGATGTGCACAAAGACGAACTGTATGCTTATATTTCCTCTCTTCCTGTCTTTCCCCTTTTAGTTTGTCTGAGTGAGACGTGGCTTGACGAGTCGGTAGTACAGCCGTATCTTTTTGGTCATTCTCTTGTCGCCCGTCGAGACCGGGACGGTCTTGGGGGTGGCGTTGTTACTTTTGCACGGGATCCGGTTGCTGATTATTGTTCCCTCCTTCCCCGATATCCCTCTGCAGAGCGTGTTTGGATTTTAATGCACAGAATCAGGGCTTATTTTAATTTGTTGTTGGTATCGTCGTCCTTGTTATGGAGACATTCAATCTATTGATACGCTCGGTGAAGAATGGAGTTTTCTCGCAGAGCAGAGCGTCGGTACGATTATTATTGGTGATATGAATGTACATCACAAGCATTGGCTTCGTTTCAGCAGCCATGTTTCCCCCGAGGGCACCGCATTGAAAAATTGGCGCCAGCAGCGGGGGTTCCGTGAGTGCATTCGAGCACCCACTCGCGGTCCTCATCTCCTCGATCTTCTTTTGTCTGACGTGCCAGATCTGCTCACAACGAAAGTTTTAACAGAAGTTGCGGATCACAGTGCGACGTTGTGTTCAGTCTGTATGCCGCCGCTCACTTTGAACATAGCGAGCGATGTTTGTGGCATTTCAAAGACGCCGACTGGCGCTCTATTAATCGACGACTCTCCCAGCAGGATTGGTCTTGGATCGAAAATTCGACGCCTGATATAGTTGTGTCTGTGTTAACTCAAATGTTGAAATATTTTATGACTTTGCACATTCCGTCTGTACTGCAGAACACGCAAGTTTCACACCCGTGGGTCACAGACGAATGTGTGCAAGCTGTTCGCGAAAAGCGGCAGGCTGCCGGCACGGATTTTTTCCCGGCCGCTGTAGCACAGTGCAGTGCCGTTATGCTGAAGGCTTCCAAGCTGCACGCCAATCGTACGCGCCAGAAGCTTCGTGGCTTCGGTCGCGGTAGCAAGAAATGGTGGAAAGTTTCACACCAGCTCTTGTCGCATGTCCACAAGCCCACGTCCTCTCCTCTGAAGCGACCAGACGGCGCGTGGGCTCTCTCGGCCAGCGCCAAGGCAGATCTTTTTGCACGAGCTTTCAGTCAAAAGTGGCGCCTGCCAGCTCCTAATGTGGACGAGTTTTCTGACTGTTCTTCTGTTTTGATTTCGCCAAGGAGATGGCAAGCTTGCGTAATTCGTACGAGGTCCGTTCGTGCCGCGCTGTCGTCTCTCCGACAGGACAGCGGTACGGGCCCCGATTTTCTGCCAGCTAGAGTTTCTAAGCAGTGTTCTGCCAGTTCGGCCGTGCCTGTTGCAAAGCTTGCTCGCTTGACTTTAAGATCAGGTCAGTGGCCGTTGCCTTGGAGATAGCATCGGGTCCATCCTCTCTACAAGAAGCTTGCTGTCAGTTGCCCAGATAATTACTGGGGCATCCAGCTGACCGCCCAGCTCTCTAAGGTAGTTGAACGAATGTTTTTGCAATTGTTTAGCCCTCGACTGGACAGATTCGGTGCGTATGGCGCTCGTCAATTCGCATACACTCCTGGCCGGGGGGCCCGGGGCGCAGTGCTGTATTTTGTGTTACAATGTATCAGCGCTCTCTCTTCTGGTCGCCGCGTCCTGCTGTATTGCTCAGACGTCAGCGGCGCCTTCGATCGAGTCGACGTGCCGCGTCTGCTTGCGAAGCTGCGCGGGTTCTCCGTTCCAGAGAGTGTGCTCGGTGTCCTTGCTAGCTGGCTGGAGCAGCGCACAGCGCGGGTTATCGCTCAGGGGCAGCATTGTGCCCCAGTGCGTATGGAAAACATGATTTACCAGGGCACTGTGCTAGGACCGCCGCTTTGGAATGCATTTTTCTCGGATTCCTGCATGGCCGCTCGGGCCACGGGATTCGAAGAAATTGTTTATGCGGACGACCTGAATGCGATCCGCTCGGTCGAAAATAATGTTACAGACGACCAGGCGCGCCGCATGATGGCTGAATGTCAAACCTCTCTACACCGCCGGGGCGCTGCGAACAGGATCGTCTTTGATCCTGGCAAGGAGAGTGCACACATCCTGTCTCGCAGCCGGCCTTGGGGCGATTCTTCCAAGCTTCTGGGTATAGTACTCGACACGCGGCTGCTAATGCATGAAGCGATTTTGGCATGTGTTTCGAATTGTGGATGGAAAATCCAGAGTCTGCTTCGTTGCCGCAGATTTTATAACTCCGCCGAGTTACTTTTATTATACAAGGCCCAAGTTTTATCTTTTATCGAATATAGGACCTGTGCATTCCATTTCGCTTTTTCCTCTGCTCTCGCTCCCTTTGACGCCATTCAAAACAGTTTTCTTCGGAGCTTGGACATTTCTGATCTTGATGCCCTCAATCACTTTGCTTTGGCTCCGCTGTGTGCAGGAAGAGACATCGCAATGCTTGGGGTTATCCATCGTTCTGTGCTAGGTCTCAGTCCTGGTCACTTCGCTTCTTTTTTTCGCCCTGCCCCCCCTCCCCCTCCTCGTTCCCCTCGTCGCCACGCCCGGCACTTGGCTGACCCTCTCCAGCTTCGCGCCCCAGATTTTGCCCGGCGCCCCGTGCTAGGCCTTGTCAGTGTCCATGACCTCCTCCCAGACAGCGTGGTCGCTGCTCCGTCAGTTCACGAATTTCAGTCTCGCTTGCAAGCTCTAATGCGTGATGTGGCGAATTCCGGCCCTGACTGGGCGCATCTTTTCAGTTGCCGCGTCCCGCTCGCACATCACCGCCTGCGCGGCTGCAGGGATTGGTTTCCTCCCGTTTAATATCCGTCTTTCTTTTTCGCCCCTTCTTCCTTCCCTTCCCCCCCCTCCCCCTTCCCCCCCCTCCCTTTCTCCTTTTGCCTGCCGCTGTCGTTCTCGCCGTCGTCCGCCGCGCCCCTTCTTCCTCCCTCCTTTCTCCTCCACCCCCCGGCCGCCGTGCTTGGAGAGCTTGGTGCGCGCGTCGCGCGTCGCCGCCTTTTTGGGGCTTGCCCCCCCCCGCTCGCCTCCTCTTCCTTTCTCTTTCCTTGTCGTTTGCCGTCTGCTGCTGCTCCTTCCTCCTCCTTCCCTCCCCCCCCCTTTCCTTTTTCCTTCCGCTTTCCTTAGGTGTTTCGCCGCATTTTGCTAGCCTCTCCAACCGGCGTTCGGCCGGCCGTGCTGCTTCCGAGCGATCCGGAAGTTTACAGCATGAAGATGAGGCGCGTTTTTGTTGGCACCCCCCTTCGTCCTCCCGCAACTCTTTAAGCTGTAATTTTCTTGTGCATTGAGATTGCGTTGAGACTTCAGTGCGGCTTTGTCATTCTCTGCGAGGTGCGTAGGAAAAAAAATGCATGTTTTACGATTTCTCTTCAAAAAAAAAAAAAAAACGCTCAAAGTTCTGCAGCAAACGGGCTAGTTGGAGGGAATTGCTCCACAGCGCTGTTCCAAGCAAGCCCGAAGTTAGACAAATTGAGAGAAGCTATACGTATCTGCGAAGCGTTGTAACTTACGCCTTTTCGACCTGAGCGTTGTCCGAAAAAAATTTGCGCAGTCTTGAACTCCTATGGCTATTACAAGCAAACAGAAGTATGTTTCAACGTTTCCGAAGAACATGGTTCACGAAATTTTGAAAGTTCAGCAAGCTTACAACTGCGTTTCCAATGCAGATGTTCCTTCGTCAACGCAAACGACGTTTCCCACCGTGACCGCAGTTGAGAGATAAATGCAAATTTGCGCGCAAGCACCAAATATGCCGAAGGCAACAATTTCATACGTTTTTGTTCCCGAGCAATCGGGAGTTGCTCCGATAAGTTTGGTCGAAAGCGGGGCCGTTCGAAATTGCAAAGGGTAAATTGTTTATGTGCATATTATTCTGTTTATGAAACACATTTTTTCCGACGTTTTATCTGTTCCCACACAGAGAAAATTATGAGTCATTTTTTGTCGACGATTTCCGTTTCAGAAAAGTTAAGGACAATGTTTATGACGATGTTCTTTCTCGTGTGTAAATTTATTTATTTTTGTCTGCGGTTCTCTGTTCTTTTTCGTTCCCGTCCTTGTGTTTGTTTTGTCTTGTTTTTCTTTTTGTGTTGGTTTGTTTTTGTTTTGTTCTCGTCTTCGTTTCTTGTTTGGTTCGTGGCCTGCTGTTGCCGTCTTTCGTCGTTTTTCTGCCTCCTTCCCTTTGTCTTTCCGCTTCCTCTGCCCGCCTGCGTGGAGCGCAAGGCGCGCGCGCTGCGCGGTCGCCCTGCACGTTGGGTTGGTGCTTTCCTCTCCCTTTCTCCCCTCTTTTCCCTCCCTTTTTTTCTCTTTGCGTTGTTCCTCGTTGCTGCCTGTTTTTTTGTTTTGCTTTTGTTATATTATTTCCTTTCTCTCTCTCTCTCTCTTCCTGTCTTTCTCTTGCTCTTTTTTTTTTTTTGTTTCTTCTTCCTTGTCCTCCTGCGACTTCCCCGCCGGCCTGTCGCAGGCTTCGGTCGCCCCGTAGGAGATCGTTTTTTCTTCCACCCTGGATGCAATTTGTTTTTTATGTGACTTCGTCAAGATAGTTGCGCTGCAGAGGTCCGATAGAAGAAGAAGGAGAAGACAAACAAAAAAAACAAAAAAAACGAATCGTGCGCAGTTTCACGCTACGAAGGGCAAATTCTTGCCCAGGCGGAACCCCATTCTCTTGTCTGCTGTTCTTCTGTCCCGCCGTCGCCTTCGTGTGTTGTCATATTGCTGCTGTTGTCGTTCGTTCCCGGTCCTTCCCTGCTTTCCCTCCCCCGTTATTTTGAACGCTGCGCGGAACGCAGGAAAGGGTTTTTAAGGCCGCTCCGGCGTTTTTGCTTTTTCCTTTTTCGTTATCATCCGTTTTTGTGTTCTGCTGCTTTTCTTTCCTTCCCTCCTTTCCCTCTCTCCCATCCTTCCGCGCGCCATGCATTTTGCCGTTTTCAAAACATTGTCGATTTGTTGGGCCGGAGTCATTTATCTCTGGAGTTGATTGGCATGTGGTGTGGTTATCCAGTTTCCCTGGAATCGCTTACGAGAAGAAAAGAAAAAACAAATATCCCAGAAAACTAACCTAACAGCGATGTGTAGGAGCATATCTAGAAGCACTGGGCGCCGGCGGTAAACCGTCAACCTTTCTTACCGCCGGGGGACTCGTAGAGCTTCCTGACCATATATAATGTCAAAAAAAATATAGAGAACGAGTAGTTTTTGCAGCCCGAGCGATTCCAGACCCCCCGATGCAACAGCCGAACGCCCCAGATACTTCTGGATCGTTTTCTGTGCGTACCAGCTCGTAGCTCTCCTACAGCCCAAGTTCAATACAGAAAAGGGACAACATCTGCTAAGGTGACTTGAAGAATACGAATAGCTTTACGGACCTAGCCCGAGTAGCAAGCCCAGTTCAGACCGCTAGATGCAACAGACGAACGCGCACGATGATTTCGAATCAGTTTCTGTGCGCATCAGCTTTGTTGCTCTCCTACAACCCGAGTTACGTGCGAAAATCGGCAGCACCTTTCAAGATGACTCGAACAATACGAATAGTTTCGCGGACCTAGTTCGAGTAGCAGACCAAGTTCAGACCTCTCAATGCGACAGGCGGACGCGCCTGATGTCTCCGAATCGATTCCTGTGATTATCAGCCCTGTAGCCCCCCTACAGCCCGAGTTAATAAGTGCAGAAAACCGACAGCATCTCTCAAGATGACTCGAACAGTACGAATAGCTCCGCGGATCTAGCTCGGGCAGCAGACCGAGTTCAGAGCTCTGAATTCAACAGACAAACGCGCCTCATTATTCTGAATCGGTTTCTGTAGGCATCAGCTCTGTAGCTGTCCTATAGCTCGAGTTAAGTGCAAAAAACCGACAATGCCTGTCGAGATGACTCGAAACGGCCGATCCCGCCTGCCTGCTTTTTGGCAGTAAAAGGTACCCGATCGAGCTGAGATCAAGACGGCGAGCGGCAATAAGATCGAATCTCATGGGAAAAATATTAGAGCTCCAACGAATGGTTGAATTCCGAGAACAAAATTTTCAACCGACCAAAAGTCAGCAAAGGTCCGTCGAGATTTTTCTTGCCAACTAGCTCTCCAGCGCCCCAAAATTACTCTTAAGCTCCCAGCAACTAGCCAAGGGAAGCTCTACGAGTTATTCTCCTTCAGCCTCAGCCTCAGCCTGCTTCAGCCTCAGCCTCAGTCTGTTTTCAGCCTCTGCCTCAGCCTCAGCCTGCCTCAGCCTCAGCCTGCTTCAGCCTCAGCCTCAGCCTCAGCCTGCCTCGGCCTCAGCCCCAGCCTCAGCCTCAGCCTGAGCCTGCCTCAGCCTCAGCCTCAGCCTGCTTCAGCTTCAGCCTCAGTCTTAGTCTGCCTTCAGCCTCAGCCTCAGCCTCAGCCTGCTTCAGCGTCAGCCTGCATCAGCCTCAGCCTCAGCCTGCCTCAGCATCAGCCTGCCTCAGCCTCAGCCTCGGACTGCGTCAGCCTCAACCTCAACCTGCTTCAGCCTCAGCATCAGTCTGCCTGCAGCCTCGGCCTCAGCCTCAGGCTGCCTCAGCCTCAGCCTGCATCAGCTTCAGCCTCAGCCTCAGCCTGCCTCAGCCTCAGGCTGCCTCAGCCTCAGCTTCAGCCTGCTTCTGCCTCAGCCTCAGCCTGTTTCAGCCACAGCCTCAATCTGCCTTCAGCCTCGGCCTCAGCCTCAGCCTGCCTCAGCCTCAACCTCAGCCTCAGCCTGCCTCAACCTCAGCCTGCCTCAGCCTCAGCCTCAGCCTCAGCCTCAGCCTGCCTCAGCCTCAGCCTCAGCCTGCTTCAGCCTCAGCCTCAGCCTGCCTCAGCCTCGGCCTCAGCCTTCAGCCTGCATCAGCCTCAGCCTCAGCCTCAGCCTCAGCCTGCCTCAGCATCAACCTGTCTCAGCCTCAGCCTCAGTCTGCCTCAGCCTCAGCCTCCTGCCTCAGCCTCAGCCTCAGTCTGCCTTCAGTCTCGGCCTCAATTTCAGCCTGCCTCAGCCTCAGCCTGCATCAGCCTCAGCCTCAGCCTCAGCCTGCCTCAGCATCAGCTTGCCTCAGACTCAGCCTCAGCCAGCCTCAGCCTCAGCCTGCATCAGCCTCAGCCTCAGTCTGCCTTCAGCCTCGGCCTCAGCCTGAGACTGCCTCAGCCTCAACCTGCCTCAGCCTCAGCATCAGCTTGCCTCAGCATTCAGAATGTGACCCGGAAAGAACACGAAGTGGCCTACAGTTGGCTCTGGGCATTCAAAATCACGCACAGGAATGGAGTTCTGGGAACTCGAAGACCACGAAGTGGCCTACAGTTGGCTCCGGGCATTCAAAATGTGGCCCGGGAATGGAGTTCTGGGAACTCGAAGACCACGAAATGGCCTACAGTTGGCTCCGGGCATTCAGAATGTGGCCCGGTAGTGGAGTTCTGGGAACTCGAATACCACGACATGGCCTACAGTCGGCTCCGGGCATTCAGAATGTGGCCCGGGAATGGAGTTCTGGAACCTCGAAGACCACGAAGTGTGTAACGGTTTGCTTAAAACGACTTCGGCGGTTTCTCCCCGGATCCTGCCCGGACCCCCTTGGGGAGTCAAGATTCTCTTGACCCCACTATAAACTTATCAGTCTTCACTGTTAGGTAAAAAACGCTGCCAAATTTCCGAAGAGCAACTGAAAGCGATGATCTGATCCGCGTTGGACGTAACGCCGGTAGGCCGTCTAAAACCAAACGAAAATGGCGACAGTTTCGCAGTTTGCCGCCCATGCGGATGGGAAGATTCATTCTGAATTGCGCATGCTGCATTCACCCCGGCCTTGCAGGAGGTCACCAAAATGGTGACATTTCGCTGTTTGGTTGCGTGACGCTGCCCATCAGGGCTTCCCAAGAGCGGACGCAAATGGTGGCCTCCCAGGACGCATTGCGATATTCGGAACGACGCACCGGATCGCTGGGGAGCTTGCGTTATTCGGACGAGATCCGCTTGTGTTGTTTTCGGCGGCCTCCGTCAGGACAGCGGAACTGGTCCTGATCTTCTCCCAGCCTGCGTTCTGAAACGATATGCCGGCAGCCTGGCAGCCTGGCTGCGCTTGTCACTAAGCTTGCTCGTTTGATTTTGTGGTCAGGCGCGTGGCCCTTGCAATGACGAGAGCATTGGGTGCACCCTCTGTATAAGAAGCTCGCTGTTTGTAACCCTGACAACTACAGGGGCATCCACTTCACTTCTCAGCTGTCGAAAGTCGTGGAGCATATACTCCTGCAGCTCATTGGGCCTCAGCTTGACAGGTTCAGGTGCTTTGGCGCGCAGCAGTTTGCTTACTGCCCGGGCAGGGGTGCACGAGACGCAGTTTTATCTTTTGTCTTGCAGTGCATTGCTGCTCTTGCCTCAGGGCGCCGTGTCTTACTGTAGCATTCAGATGTGAGCGGCGCTTTCGATAGAGTCGATGCGCCCCGTTTGCATGCTAAGCTCCGCGGGTTTCTTGTCCCGGAGCTTGTGCTCGCAATGCTCGCTAGCTGGCTGCGTCGCCGTTCCGCCCGCGCCATTGTTCAAGGTAAATTATCGCGGCCCTTTCGCATGGAAAATATGATTTACCAAGGCACTGTCCTGGGGCCTCCGCTTTGGAAGGCTTTCTTTTCTGACTCGTGCATGGCCGTTCGGGCTACTTGTTTTGAAGAGCTCGTTTACGCGGATGACCTCAAGGCCCTCCGGGTGGTCGAAAACAGCGTTGCAGACGACCAGGGCCACCGCATGCTTGACGAATGTCAAACTTCTCTGCACAGGCGGGGCGCTGCCAACCGGGTCGTTTTTGATATTTCTCGCAGCCGTCCGCGTGGAGCATCATAGCTTTTTTGACCCTCGCCTGTTAATGCACGAAGCCATTCAGACCTGTATTTGTGATTGTGGATGGAAACTACGCAGTTTGTTGCGATGCCGTTATCTCTATAATTCTGTTGATATCGTCTTGTTGTACAAAGCCCAGATTCTGTCATATATTGAATACCGAACTTGCGCTTTTCACTTTGCCTCTTCTTCCTTTCTTAATCCTCCTGTCGCGATAACGGCGAAAGAAGCGTTGTATCATTTCTCGCTGGCCCCTCTGGCCCGCCGGCGAGACATTGCGATGCTCGGCGTTATCCACCGCGCCGTGCTTGGCCATGGCCCCGCCCTTTTTTCATCCTTCTTCTGTCCTTCCGGTCCTCCTCCTCGCTCTCCTCGGCGTCGCGCCCGGCACCTGGTTGACCCTCTTCAGCTTCGTGCTCCAGATTTTGCTCGCCGCTCTCTTCTTGGCTCCGTAGGAGTATGTAACCTCCTACCAGACAGCGCTGCGGCTGCCCAAAGTGTCCACGCTCTGCTTACGGATATGGCTGATTCGTACCCTGACTGGACAAATACTTTAAGCTGGCGCGCTCCGTTTGCCAACCACCCTTTGCGCCGGCACCGGGATTGACAGCCGCCCGGCTAGATCTCCCTCTTGTCTCTCTGCCTTTCCCTTCCTTTTTGTTCTTGTCTTTTTTCTCCTTCCTTTTTTTCCCTCCCCTCCTCCCGTCCCCCTCTCTTCTCCTGCTTGCTGCTGTCGTTGCCGTCGTCTGTCGTCTCCTTCTTCTCCTTTGCCCCTCCCCCCGCGCGGGTTCTGAGCGGCGCTCGGTCCGTTGGCGTTTTTTCCTCGCCCGGCGCGTCCACCGCCGTCCCTCTCCTTCTCTTCCTCGCTCTCTCCCTGCTCGCTTGCCTGCTTACCGCGCCCTCCTCACTCCCTCCTTCCCTCTCGTCTTCTTCTCTCGTCCTCTTCCTCTTTTTGTTTGTTTTCTCTTTCTCTTGTTCTCCGATTGTCTGCTTATCCTCTTCCTTTTTTCCTCGTTCCGCTTTCTCTCTCCGTTTTTATTGTCCCCTTATGTTTTAATGCACTTTGACGGTGGTGTGGCCCGTGCGGGGTTTGGTTCATCCCCGCGGGGTTTGGACAACGCGAATTCGCAAAATGTGGCGACGATTTCGCAGACCGCGGCCCCAAAGGACGGCGAATTGTTTTTTCAGTTGGGGTTTGACAACAATGTGCGAATGCGGCGACGATGCAATAGTTTGCGGCCCCAAGGACGGCAATAATTGTTTCTTGATTGTGTCTGACGC
Source organism: Prorocentrum cordatum (assembly GCA_963575745.1). Classification (NCBI taxonomy): domain Eukaryota; class Dinophyceae; order Prorocentrales; family Prorocentraceae; genus Prorocentrum; species Prorocentrum cordatum. The sequence continues at coordinate 596,659 of CAUYUJ010014693.1, forward strand.
TATTGCGGCAGCGGGTTTCGAGAGATCCGCCAATTTCGCAATTCCATGCGGACGGCGACGCTTCATGCGGGCATGTTTTTCAAATTTCGCAGCCCTCAAGGACGGCGAGATTTGATTCATTGGTGACAACACCTTTTGTGAGATTTCGCAGCTCCAAGCAAGGGCAGCAAGATTTTTCCGTTTGTGTTTGACGCTGTTGCGGTAGGTTTCCCCGAGTTTTTTCGGAAGAGCCACCGCCAATTTCACATTTCATGGTTTCTAATGGGGCGGTGAGGTTCCCACGCGGACGGCGAGGTTTCATATTAGCGTGCGACATTTCTCTTTCCAAAGCTTGAAAGGGGCAACGATTTCACAGAGCGTGGCCCCGAACGATGGCGAGAGTTGATTTATTTGTGCGGCTTCTTTGTAAGAGGTCGTTCTGTTGGTCTTCACAAAAATCTACAAACGTGGGGATTCTGATAAGTAACTCCATGGGGTTGACATCATATTGCTAAGACAATTTCGTATCTCGCAACCCCCAAGATGGCAAACACAAATATCAATTCGCGGAGGTTCCCGAGAGCCGTATTTTGATTTTCGGAATTTGAGATACGGTTTGCAGATGGTTGATGTTGTTGGACAGCAAGACCGCATGTCGCATATACCAGCGTAGGGCGGTTCATCCAATAAAGACAACTGCCAAATATCATGTAGAACAATTTGGACATATCTATGACATAAGGCGAACGAAACCAACTGTATGTTATGCCTGCTGCGTTCTGCGAATGAATCACTATTACCATGCCATTTTGAATATCAAATTGTTCCAATGCGTCACGCAAGCAATTAATCTGGTGGCATTGCTCATTGGTTTCAATTTCTCCTCCAACCTCGACTGGTGGCATTGCTACATTGGTTTTTAATTCCTTACCTAGGCTCTGCCTAGAAGGGTTCTTACTCTCTTAGCTTAAAAGGGCCGGGCAGTGCACACCGCCCGGGCGGTTCCCCCAGTCCCCGCCCCGCGATTCCCCCAGTCCCCTGGGAGTTTGAGCTTTAGCTTTAGCTTAGCTTTGGCTTAGCTTTAATTTAGCTTGAGCTTAGCGCTAGCTAGCTTTAGCTTAGCGTTGGCTTAGTTTTAGCTTACCTTCAACTTAGCGTTAGCTTAGCGTTAGCTTAGCTTTAGTTTAGCTTCAACTTTAGCTTAGCTGTAGCTCAGCTGTAGCTCAGCTTTAGCTTACCTTTAGCTTAGCTCTAACTTAGCTTTAGATTAGCTTTAACTTAGCTTGTGGGCGTGAAACTTACCCCAAGCGTGTTCCCCTCACTTCTGTAAATGATATCCTTCGCCTGTGTCATTCCGTACTAATGCACCAAATTCTGCCTTACAGTAAAAGCTCATTGTAGGTGAGTGTTTCGGGCAGTCTAGTGAGCCATGGGGCCCATAATCGAACGGGACAGGTCCCACAGTTTAGGTCTGTCCTAGTCTGAGCCCTGTAGGTCCACTACAGCCCGCCGACAGACCATTTGAGCACATGTGCACAAATGGTTCTTTGCCTTTTGAATGTGCATTGTAGTGTAGCAGAGCATTTGCGCATGCACGAGCGTAGGGCGCAGCAGGTGCACGAGAGGACTGTGGACTGTAACCACTTTGGCTCAAGACCGAGGCAAAATAATTATTGTCATCGAACCGCCCATCGATTCGTCACTGTCAGTATTGTTCTAATACCTTTCCAAACCAGTATTGCTTGGAATATTGGGCAAATTTGGTGGACACACTGGGGAGCATTTCATCAGTCGAGGTGCTCTCCAGAGGAATGAATCCAGACAGAGCCCCTGCCGGAGCAGCGGGATCAGGGCCCGCACGAGCGGGATCGGCGTCTAGGCGCCGGGAGCCGTACCGAATCGGCTCGCCGGCGCGGCTGGCCTTGCCAAGTCCCGGGCGGCCGATGGACGTCGCCAGCCTGGCCGTCGCAGCTCAGGGTGATCCAGGTTCGCGTGACCCGTTGGCCAGAGGCGAGGGAAGCGCTGGGCTGGCAGCGCCGCCGGTTTTCGGCGGCGAGCCAGCAGAGAGATGGCGTTTCGCCGAGATCGAGACCGTGGAGCGCCGAATCGTGCAGGTTGGCGTCGAGCGCCGCAACGATGTGGAGCTCCAGCAGCAGATCAGCACCTATGTGGCCGGCATCGTTGACCTCCAGCAGGGCAGGCACGAGCTGGAGACCGTAGGTATGCGCTTGAGAGTCACTGAGGCGGAGCTCGAGACGGCGAGGGACGGCCTCAGGGTCGAGTACGACGAGGCCAAGCAGTACTTGAACCACGAGAAGAGCGAGTACGAGCAGCAGATCCGTCGTGCTCGGCATGCGGCTACCACCCACATCCAGCAAGAGTTGCAGCAGTGCGTCGAGGAGCGCGACGCTGCGATGGTGCGGTCCAGGGATGTCCACAATGCCGAGATGCGGGTCTTGGATGCCGAGGCCAATCACGTCTTGGTTGCAGGTCGTGCTGAGAACGAGCTGCGGTCTGAAGTCGGAGCGATCAAGAGGGCGCGAGACACGCTTCAGACCGAGTGGACCGAGGCGATCGAGCAGGTCCAGAGCGCCGAGGCGAAGGTGCAGCAGAGAGGCATCGCAAAGGACCAGGACTTCGAGCGTCTCAAGGCGGAGGCGAGCGACTTGAATTTCAAGTTGCAGGAGGAGTCCGAGATCGCGCAGTTGGCGCGTCGGCGGCTGACTACACGTGCCCAGTCGTCGGACGCCCAGCTGCGCGGGGAGCTCAACGACGCGGCCATGAAGTGCGAGATGGTGGAGGCCGAGGCGTCCAGGCAGATCGCGGCTGCGTGGGCTGAGTGCGACATGAAGGTCGAATCAGCTCAGCACGAGGAGCGGGAACACAAGCGAGGCGCAGATTCGGCCAGGGTAAATTTCTACGCAAGCCAGGCTTTGCACAACACCGAGAAGGAATACTACGAGCACGAGGTCGACGAGTTGCGCGCCGAGTCCCGCGAGCTGAGGGACGAGAAGGCGGCCTTGGCGAGGGCGGCCCAGGAGCTGATGGACATCCAAGCTCCAGGACCGCATGAGCATGAGTACGCCGAAAGCCATTGGGAGCAGCAGGACGACATGGATTTCGGCAGTCGGACTGGACCAGTCGATCCAGGACCTGCGGTCCCACCAGGACTCTCGAGGCAGTCGGCGGCAATGCCGGGTGCATCGTCCCAGGACGCTGGCATCGCCGCGGCCATGATGGAGTTCATGCGCCAGATGGCCGACCAGCAGCGTGCTGGGGTCGAGGAGCAGAGCGCGCTGCTGAAGGGGCTTACGCGCGCCCAGGAGAGCTTGGCCGAGGCGCAGCGCGAATCCCAGTCGAAGCTGAAGCCAGCGAAGCCTTCGCTCACGGGCAAGGATGCGAGCACCTTGAAAGTCGAGCTTGAGAAGTTCCGCACCTACCAGAACGAAGCGCGCCAGAACAGCAAGGCGATCTGGTTCGAGGGCGCGAGGGCCATCGCTGAGGGCACCGCGAAGATCGAGCTCGAAGACATGATCGTTACCGAGATGGGTGGCGAGGAGGCCTTCCAGAAGCTGGTTCGTGTTCGGGACGATCCGCGATGGGGCCTCTACTGGTCTCGCTACGAGCGTAGGCTGAAGCGGGCCGTCCACCTCGACGACGAACACGAGTCCAACGAGGCGGTCCGGCGCTACAGCAGGTTGTCCTTGCCCAAGGACGCGAACCCGGAGGGCGTTGCCAAGTTCTTGAACGAGTACACGGGCGTCAGGACCGACATGCTGAGGTACGGCCTCCTGACCGATGACGCGGAGAGCCCGATGTTGATGAGGGAGATCGAAGAGTTCAAGACGAAGATCGAAGGCAGCGCTCTGTTGATCTACTTGATGGACCTCCCTACCTTCCCGAGGCGCATGGCCATCCGCGAGGACGAGGACAGCAGCATGACCATCCTGGGCCGGTGCCGCCAGTGCGTCAGGGCACGAGCTCGAGTGGGGCTCCAGTCGTCCGAGACGAAGCCGGGGCAGCTGCTGAACACTTCGGCCGAGCCGAACGCGAAGCAGTCGGCCGCGGCCAAGAAGGAGGCCAAGAAGCAGGAGGAGGCGAAGGTGGCGAAGGCCAAACAGATCATCGAGAGCCTGCAAGGTGCTTCAGCGGCCTCGTCAGGTTTCCCGCTCCCGCCGACTCCGACGGCGCAGCAGCTGGACAGCCGGTGGAGGGCGGCCCGCGAGCCAGACAAGGGCAGGTCGAAGGCCGAGGCCGCACCGCGGGCCGGCACAGGCGACTGCCCGCGTTGCAAGGGCACGCACCCCGAGTGCTCGGTCTGCCCGAATCAGAAGGCCAGCGAGGAGCAGGGCTGGGACGTGACCAAGGCGGTGAAGGACGCCATCCCATGCTGGTACAAGCATTTGAACAAGGGCCAGGCTTGCGGAGGCATGGGTCACCTCAGTCGCCACCACGCCCTCTGCTACACCGAGAAGGGCGCCAAGGAGGCGGAGGAGTACCTCAAGCAGAAGGCCGACAAGGGTGGTGGCAAAGGACGAGGTAAAGGTGGCGAGCAGGGCGGTGGTAAAGCGAAGTCCAAGGGCAGAGGCGGAAATGCCCGCTTGCTCACGTTCGAGGGCTCGCACGCCACTGACCAACAAGAGCGGACGGACCGTGCCGCGAGGCTCCTGGCGTCGTTGATGACGATGGAGACCGACAACGACATCGACAGCATCGGGGGCGAGGCCAAGTCCAAGAAGCTGTCTGATATGAATCTTAATTCGAGCGAGACCTTCGACTCGGACTTGTGGGGCCAAGCTCGCCCGCGCAGCTGGCTTAGGCGTACTTTGTCTCAGGTGCGCTATTTCACGGGGAAGGCCGTCTTGTTCCTCCTTGGGTTTGCAGCCCTCCTGATGGTGATCGGGGTCATCGCTTGCGGCATTGAGAGCAGAGTTGCCAATTCGCCCTCTCCGCTGATGGCAGCAGCGGCGAACCACGAGCTCGTTCGCAAGGTCGGTCATCTTTCAAGCGGAGGCTCCAAGCATATGGTCTTGCAGGTGTCGGGCGGATACAATTGTCGAGCCTTCACGTGGATAGGGGAAGCGAGAACTGAAACAGTTTTCGATACCGGAGCTACTCGCAACTCCATAGACCGCGACTTCCTGAAGGCACTGCTCGAGGAGCCCCGGACGTCCAACTTCGTCGAGGACGTGGAGGCCATCGAGCCAATCACCTGCCGCTCTTTCGAGCGCGGCCAGACGGTGGTGGTGAACCGACTCGCTACATTGAAGGTTTCTTTTCGCGAGAACGGTGCTGTCGCCTGCGAGACGGTCAGCATGGGGTTCCTTGTCGTGCCGAATTGCACCGAGGATTTGCTCATCGGGAAGCCATCCTTGGACAGGTGCGGGTTCGTCTCCGACCGTGACTCCATCGAGCTCAGGTCGCTCGGGGTTCGCTTTCCGACCGTGCTGCCAGGCGAGCAGGACGACCCGAATGCGCATACCTTCCTGCGGTGCTCGGACCACATTGTCGTGGAGGCGCCGCCTGGCCAGAGCATCGTGAAGACGATCTCGATGCGCGCGCCGCAGGAGGCTCGCTCGAGCAGCCTTTGGATCGAGCCAGGTCCTGATCTACCCGACCATTGCCAGGTCATCGAGGGGCCGCTGATAGTCCAGAACGGCACCTACAACGTGGACCTGATCGTGCACGATCGCGTGCATCTTGGCCCTGGTCAACGACTACTTCGCGCCCGTGATGCCACCCAGCGCGACTTGGACGTCCTCAAAGCTCTCGGCAGGGAGGAGTCCAGACGGGCGGCGGAGATTTACTCATTGTGGCAGGCTCGAAGCGAGGCCTATTGCGACTCAGAGGTCGAGACAACTGCCAATTCTGCTACGTCGGCAAGTACTTCGACAGAGGCCCAGATGCTGAAGACGTCCTACAAGACTCGTGGAAAGAAGGAGCGCCACGAGGTCCTCTTCCCCGACCTGGTGAAAGAAATCGAGGAGGACAAGAAGAAGCGCGCGTCGGAGGTCAGCTGGCCGAACCAGGAGTCCGAGGCCTACAAGGACGAGGCTGAGAGGCAGGCAGGCCCTCTCCTGGGGCCGCAGCTCACGGGGAAGCAGAAACGCCGCTTCCTCACCAAGGTCGTGCACGTTGCTTACCAAGCGCGGAATGCTCCGACCTTTGGTTTTGTTCTTCGGCGCCAAGCAGGGGCCCGCGATTTTCCAGAAGTTGATGGACTGGACGTTCGGGGACCTTCGCGGCAAGGACGACGAGGAGTTCCACTCGGTGTTCATGGACGACTGCACCTTGTCTACCGAGGCGTACGAGCACGACGCCGACGACGACGTGGTGGACCGCCACATCGACCATTGCATTCGTTTCTTGCAGGCGGCCAAGGGCAGGAACATTCAGTTCAAACTCACGAAGTCCAAGTTCGCGCACGAGTTCATCCATCTCTTGGGTTTCAAGCTTGGGCGTGGCCTTCGCTACGTGGACCCAGGCAAGGCTGACAAGATCGAGACGTGGCCGGAGCCCAAAAGCATCGACGATCTGGTCAGCTTCAGGGCTTACTGCAACTTCGTGCGCGAGTTTATCCCGAACTTCAGCTCGTTAGAGACGCCGCTCAAGAAGTTTATGAAGAAAGGGGCTAAGTTCGTGGACTACCAGAAGGACGCGGAGGCACAGAAGGCTTTCAACGTGCTCAAGCACTCGCTCGCCCGTGAGGTGGGTCTTGCCACGCTGGATTACTCCGCGGCAGCCGACCCGAGTTCCGGTCGCCCCATCGAGCTGTACGTCGACGCCTCGGACATCGCATGGGCGGCTACCCTAGCTCAGCGGCGCGAGAAGGACGGTCCCTTGCGCCCAGTGGCCGTAGTCGGCCGCGGCTTCAACGCCACCGAGCAGGGCTGGAGCACGTTCGAGCGAGAGCTCTGTGGCCTCAGGGAGGCTTTGTCTGCCACCCATCATTTGACAAAAGGGTTCGTTGTAATAGTCTACACGGACCATCGGAATAATATCTTCACCGACTCGTTGTTCGCCAACAAGCGTATCTCAAAGAAGCTGTTGCGCTGGGCCCTCGACCTGGAGGACTTGGGCTCGCGGGTCGTTCGAGTTTGGCTGCGAGGTGAAGACAACGTTCTGGGCGACGCCCCTAGTCGCAACCCCGAGGACAGGGACATATTGCATACTCTCCGAGTTCCTGGTGGACCTGTTCGTCGAGTCATAGAACAGATGTTCACGGCGCCCACGAGCGCAGAGGAGCAGGCGCAGATGGATCGGTTTCTCGAGGAGATCGATGGCGCCCCAGTCAAGCCGAAGTCCGGCAAGGTCGACGACGAGACCCAGAAGGCGAAGTCCGCCAAGGTAAAGCCTGCCGAGACCGATGACGCGGTCCCAGCCACAGAACGGATGGCTGCTCCCTCTACTTCCTCTTCTACTAGGTCGAAGTACCATGTCGGTACAGCGGGCCCGATGTCGCGTGGCACCGCTCCAGAGTATCCTGATCGAGCTGCAGACGTCGCTGGCATGGGGGATGCCGAGGCTGATGATCAAGTCACGTGGCCTTCCTCACTCGATCAGATTGGCACCGACGGCGCGGACTTGGAGCACTCTGACTCTGAGCCGGAGGCTTACGCCGGCCTTCGGCAGTCCGTGCGCGCCTACGCGGAGGGCGACCCCCCAGGTCGAGGCGAACCTCTGCAAGTTGGTGGCCAGCGTCGTGGACCCCGAGCGTGACCCGCTCGAGGTTCGCCCTGTCTTTGTCGACACGCACTCGTGGGACGGGTCTTATCCGCGTCACCCCCTGGTGACATTCCTGCCAGCGGCCTCGTCCGCCGCGGCCGGGCCTGAGGAGGATCCTCGACTCCCACGAAACCCGCGAGTTCTACCTTACCGCATCACCTATGTCAAGGACGAGCGCGGCGAGAATTTCACCGTCCAGTACCGGACGCCGCAGGTCTGCAATGACGGAGTGTGCAGGAAGACCATCTGGTACAGGTGCAAGCCGAACGGGGTCGCCGATGGCTCCGAAGAGGCGCTTGCTGGGCGGAAGAAGGCAGAGAACCAAGCATGGGCTCATGTCGAGGCTGTGCTTGCGCGTCCCACCGAGTCCGTGGAGGTGGAGCCCGCTGTCGGTTCAGGGCCGTTGTCCGGGACGGGTTTCTTCCGGCGGCACGGCGATCCTTTCGAGGGCTTCCAGTTCCACGTCCACCCGCGCAGGCCGGACTTCCTGACTCGCACCGTCTGGAGGCCGCTGCGCGACACTTTGCGGCCGTCTCACGAGTTCTGCCACGCCGCCGAGTTCGTGAGGCGCTTACCCAACGGCACCGAGGTCTACAGGTGCAAGGGCCACGAGATTCTCGGGAGTGGAGGTGAGGTGCTACCTGCCGAACTCCGCGACCGCCCTCTGAAGGGCAAGAGGTTGTGCGAGGTGTTCAGCGGCGTGGAGTCCGAGAAGGAGGCCGGTGCGATGCTATCCAGAGTTTGGGAGGCAGCTGGGGGATCAGCGGAGCGCTACGACAGGCGGCTCGACGAGCGGATGGACTTCCGCGGCCCTCACACACGCCAGTGGATGCAGGGCCACCTGGACGACCCTTGCGACGTCTACCACTTCGCAATCCCGTGCACGAACTTCAGCATCGCCAAGACAACCCCGGTCAAGACCCGCAGCTTAGACAACCCGTACGGCGACGAGACCGACGAGGAGGTCGTGTATTTCAACAAGTTGGCGCAGTCTGTCTTTATCTTCGCATTGGGGTTGCTGCAGAGAGGCGTAGTGGTCATGTTCGAGAACCCCCTGATGAGTTACCTTTTCTTCCTGATGGAGTGCTCCTGTATTCTGGGCTTCGACGGTTTCCACGTGGCCAGGAGCGATCACTGTCAGGACGGCGCGCCTTATCAGAAGCCGCAGGTCTTCGCAGGGAACACCGACGCGCTGACGGACATCGGGAGGTTGTGCAACCACGTCAAGCACCAGGTGATGCTGACTGGCGCAGCGACGCGACGTTCAGCTCCGTACCCGAGGGCGCTGTGCGAGAGGATTGTCGCAGGCTTCGCGACTGTCTTGAAAGCCACTGGCAGGCTGGGCAACGACTGCTCGAAGCAGGCCGGCGACTGCTTGGACAGGAACGCCATGAAAGTCAGCGTCGACACTTTCCCTTCAGGGCCGAGCTTTACCTCGCGCGTTGCGGAGGGCATCCGAAGAATCACTCAGCTGCGACATGGGGCTGCTCGGGCGACGCCAGCGTCGTCGGACCCTCCAGCACCAGCCCCAGTACCCGAAGGTCGCGAGCAGGCGCCGCATCTTCGAGTGGAGGTTAAGCGCGCCGAGGAGTTCTTCGTTCCAGACGACAAACGGCTCATGAAGAAGCGTCGCACCAGGGACGCCAGGACCGGCGAGATCTTGGAGGATATAGATATCGACCAGGACACTACTACCAAGTACCTGCAGCGCGGCCTTGACAAGCGCCGCGACCTCGTGGTGGAGGTGTGGTTTGATGACGCGGAGGTGTCTGCCGAGGAGCCAGCGGCTGCCCCGCCAGTACCAAAGGCTTTCGACGAGTTGACTGAGTTGATCCCGTCAAGTCCTTCGTCGATCCAGAGGGCACAGGTCGTCAACCTCCTGCAGCAGGACGAGGACTTCTCCGACATCTACGCGGCACATGTACTCCTACGGCGGTTTGAGGACACGAACCAGAGCATCCAGAACGAGCAGATGTACAAGGGTTTGAAGACCGAGCTCGCTGCACGCGGAGTCGGAGGACGCCAGGCCTCGCGACGTGCTTCGGTGGCGTTGAGGATGATGGGAGGCTACAGCTATCGTGAGGGACTGCTCTATAAGGACGAGTGGGACCCGATCGCATTGAGTTTCGCGCCGAAGGTTGTGGTCCCGAAGGGCGGCCTTCGCGCGTTTCGGTACAATGGTCGCATGTACCGGCTGCCTCTCAGGCGCCAGCTGCTCCTGTACTACCACGACTCCGAGTCGATGGGCATGCACAGCAGCGCCGAGGACACCTTGAGCAAGTTGAGCAAGCAGTTCTTCTGGCCGGGCACGGAGCACGATGTCCAGAAGTGGGTCAGTTCATGCAGTGTCTGCAGGTTGGTCAAGCCGGCCCGCGGCCTCACGGCCGACGCCCGCATGGAGCTTGACGATCGACCATTTCGAGTTCTGGGCATCGACGATCTCGGACCTATCTCGCCTGAGAGTGCGGGCTGCTCCTACATCTTGCACGCCGAGTGCGCGTTCTCCCACTACGCGTGGCTCAAGGCTGCTCCAGACAATTCTGCGGCTACCTGGGCCAAGTTCCTGCTTGAGGACGTGATGTTCGACTTGGCTGGTTTTCCTCCAGTACTTCGCAGTGATCGAGGTGCGGCTTTCACCAGCGAGATCGTGGCGCAGATCAACCAGCTCCTGAATGTCACCCACAGCCTCGGCTCCGCCTACCATCCGGAGTCGCAGGGCTTCGTGGAGGCGAGGCACCAGAAGGTGAACAGGATCCTGGCGAGCTACTGCAGCGCGCACCCGGAGAACTGGGCGCGCTGGGTGCCCTTGTGCCAGTGGTGCCTGCGAGCGACTCCGATGCCATATCGTTCGGGTCGCAGTGCTTTCGAGATCGTGACGGGCATGCTGCCGCAGGGCCCGATCGAAGAGGTCTTCAGGCGTCTCGAGCCCGGGAAGATGCTGGACCCCGGGCATTACGTCAAGGACTTAGTTGAGCACCTGGAGGCGACGCACAAGACCGTGGCGAACGAGCTCAAGGCGCAGCACGACGAGGAGGCGCACGCCAGGGCTTTGCAGGAGCCAGGCGAACGGGCATTTCAGGCAGGAGACGTTGTCTTTCTTCGTGCTCCTCCTCAGCAGGTCGCTCGTGCAGTCGGCGCCGTAGACGGCACCAGCACGAGGCTCTTGCCACGCTTTCGCCCGCAGATTTTCAAGATCCACAAGATGGCGGGGCCCCAGTCGGCGATCCTCGCCGACCCTGACAGCGGCTCGACTACGTTGGGCTTCAGCCAGCCAGTGCACGTGAGCCGGCTTCGCCTTTTCGACTTGGCCGAGCTCGACGTGCCGATCAAGGACGAGTCCTTGCAGCTGGAGCTGATGCGCGGCTCGTCGTGGGCCAAGGCGGACATCGTCAGCCAGTCTGCGACAGGCAGGGTGGAGGTCGTTTTCGCCGACACGCCGAACGAGAGCACGTGGCTGGACTTGGCCAGCGAGGAGTACCGATGGCTCTACCCTTTGAGCGGAGCGGCAGCAGGCCAGGCACGCCGGCGCGTGCGACTTGCTTGATCGGTCACAGGATGAAGGCTAGGGGGATGCTGGGCGTGAAACTTACCCCAAGCGTGTTCCCCTCACTTCTGTAAATGATATCCTTCACCTGTGTCATTCCGTACTAATGCACCAAATTCTGCCTTACAGTAAAAGCTCATTGTAGGTGAGTGTTTCGGGCAGTCTAGTGAGCCATGGGGCCCATAATCGAACGGGACAGGTCCCACAGTTTAGGTCTGTCCTAGTCTGAGCCCTGTAGGTCCACTACAGCCCGCCGACAGACCATTTGAGCACATGTGCACAAATGGTTCTTTGCCTTTTGAATGTGCATTGTAGTGTAGCAGAGCATTTGCGCATGCACGAGCGTAGGGCGCAGCAGGTGCACGAGAGGACTGTGGACTGTAACCACTTTGGCTCAAGACCGAGGCAAAATAATTATTGTCATCGAACCGCCCATCGATTCGTCACTGTCAGTATTGTTCTAATACCTTTCCAAACCAGTATTGCTTGGAATATTGGGCACTTGAGCTTAGCTTGAGTTTAGTTTTAGCTTAGCTTTAGCTTAGCTGTAGCTTAGCTTTACTGTTACTACTAATGCTGCTTTCCTAAGGGCTCCAACTCCTAGGTAGGGTCGCACTGGAATAATGAATATCAAATTGTTCCAATGCGTCAGGAATGCAATTTAATCTGGTCGAAAGTTTCTAACCAATCCGGTTTCAATTTCTCCTCTGACCTCGACCGGTAGCATTGCCACATTGGTTTTTATTTCCCTACCTAGGCTTTGCCTAGAAGGGTTTCTCTTAGCTTAAAGGGGCCGGGCAGTGCTACACGCCCCGGGCGGTTCCCCCAGTCCCCGCCCCGCGGTTCCCCGACCCCTGAGAAATTTAGTTTTAGCTTTAGCTTTAGCTTAGCTTTAGCTTTAGCTTAGCTTTAGCTTATTTTAACTTCGCTTTAACTTAGCTTTAGCTTCGTTTTAATTTCATTTCAGCTTAGCTTTAGCTTAGATTTAGTTTAGCCTTGGCTTAGCTTTAGTTTAGCTTCAATTTAGCGTTAGCCCAGTTAGCGTTAGTTTAGCTTTAGCTTAGATTTAGCTTAGTTTCGGCTGAGTTTTAGCTTGAGCTTGAGTTTACCTTTGGCTCAGCTGTAGCTTAGCTGTAATTCAGCTGTAGCTCAATTTTAGCTTAGCATTGGGATATTTTTTCTGCTTATTTTCATCAATTCTGTGGTGCTCGCGGCTGGCGGTCATAATTTGGTGGTTTGCTCATTTTATTTCCCGTCTCATCTTTTTTGCTTGATTGCGTTTCCCTCGGTTTCATTCAATTACCGCCTTCCGCTTGCGTGTCCCATTATCTCCTGCTCCTGCCCACCTGGTAATTTTGGGGTCTCCTGTCCTGCATTTCCGGCTTTTCGATTTTATTTTTTTTCTCATGGTCGCGGGTTCCTTCCTTTCCCCAGTTAGTCTCTTTTCTGAATTCTTGATTTTTTGCATTTTGTGCGCTGACGTGTCCACAAATGGATTACCGGGACGTTGTTTGGAAAAAACACGTTACAACAAATCCGTGATGCGATTCGCATATTCTTAGAATGATTGAGGAATTAATTGATGAATTGTTCACGCTTCGCGTATCCCCACCAGCCAATCCAGAAACGATGCTCAAGGGAGTTGAGGTGATCAAGGCAGTCGGGAAGCATGTATAATCAAGGGCGGGGGAAACTGTCACAGACCCACCCCGAGAAGGTGGCATTGCTACATTGGTTTTTAATTCCTTACCTAGGTTCTGCCTAGAAGGGTTCTTACTCTCTTAGCTTAAAGGGGCCGGGCAGTGCACACCGCCCGGGCGGTTCCCCCAGTCCCCGCCCCGCGATTCCCCCAGTCCCCTGGGAGTTTGAGCTTTAGCTTTAGTTTAGTTTTGGCTTAGCTTTAATTTAGCTTGAGCTTAGCGCTAGCTAGCTTTAGCTTAGCGTTGGCTTAGTTTTAGCTTACCTTCAACTTAGCGTTAGCTTAGCGTTAGCTTAGCTTTAGTTTAGCTTCAGCTTTAGCTTAGATGTAGCTCAGCTGTAGCTCAGCTTTAGCTTACCTTTAGCTTAGCTCTAAATTAGCTTTAGATTAGCTTTAACTTACCTTGAGTTTAGCTTGAGTTTAGTTTCTAGGTTAGCTTTAGTTTAGCTGTAGCTTAGCTTTACTGTTACTACTAATGCTGCTTTCCTAAGGGCTCCAACTCCTAGGTAGGGTCGCACTGGAATAATGAATATCAAATTGTTCCAATGCGTCAGGAATGCAATTTAATCTGGTCGAAAGTTTCTAACCAATCCGGTTTCAATTTCTCCTCTGACCTCGACCGGTAGCATTGCCACATTGGTTTTTATTTCCCTACCTAGGCTTTGCCTAGAAGGGTTTCTCTTAGCTTAAAGGGGCCGGGCAGTGCTACACGCCCCGGGCGGTTCCCCCAGTCCCCGCCCCGCGGTTCCCCGACCCCTGAGAAATTTAGTTTTAGCTTTAGCTTTAGCTTAGCTTTAGCTTTAGCTTAGCTTTAGCTTATTTTAACTTCGCTTTAACTTAGCTTTAGCTTCGTTTTAATTTCATTTTAGCTTAGCTTTAGCTTAGATTTAGTTTAGCCTTGGCTTAGCTTTAGTTTAGCTTCAATTTAGCGTTAGCCCAGTTAGCGTTAGTTTAGCTTTAGCTTAGATTTAGCTTAGTTTCGGCTGAGTTTTAGCTTGAGCTTGAGTTTACCTTTGGCTCAGCTGTAGCTTAGCTGTAATTCAGCTGTAGCTCAATTTTAGCTTAGCATTGGGATATTTTTTCTGCTTATTTTCATCAATTCTGTGGTGCTCGCGGCTGGCGGTCATAATTTGGTGGTTTGCTCATTTTATTTCCCGTCTCATCTCTTTTGCTTGATTGCGTTTCCCTCGGTTTCATTCAATTACCGCCTTCCGCTTGCGTGTCCCATTATCTCCTGCTCCTGCCCACCTGGTAATTTTGGGGTCTCCTGTCCTGCATTTCCGGCTTTTCGATTTTATCTTTTTTCTCATGGTCGCGGGTTCCTTCCTTTCCCCAGTTAGTCTTTTTTCTGAATTCTTGATTTTTTGCATTTTGTGCGCTGACGTGTCCACAAATGGATTACCGGGACGTTGTTTGGAAAAAACACGTTACAACAAATCCGTGATGCGATTCGCATATTCTTAGAATGATTGAGGAATTAATTGATGAATTGTTTACGCTTCGCGTATCCCCACCAGCCAATCCAGAAACGATGCTCAAGGGAGTTGAGGTGATCAAGGCAGTCGGGAAGCATGTATAATCAAGGGCGGGGGAAACTGTCACAGACCCACCCCGAGAAGGTGGCATTGCTACATTGGTTTTTAATTCCTTACCTAGGTTCTGCCTAGAAGGGTTCTTACTCTCTTAGCTTAAAGGGGCCGGGCAGTGCACACCGCCCGGGCGGTTCCCCCAGTCCCCGCCCCGCGATTCCCCCAGTCCCCTGGGAGTTTGAGCTTTAGTTTTAGTTTAGTTTTGGCTTAGCTTTAATTTAGCTTGAGCTTAGCGCTAGCTAGCTTTAGCTTAGCGTTGGCTTAGTTTTAGCTTACCTTCAACTTAGCGTTAGCTTAGCGTTAGCTTAGCTTTAGTTTAGCTTCAGCTTTAGCTGTAGCTCAGCTGTAGCTCAGCTTTAGCTTACCTTTAGCTTAGCTCTAAATTAGCTTTAGATTAGCTTTAACTTACCTTGAGTTTAGCTTGAGTTTAGTTTCTAGGTTAGCTTTAGTTTAGCTGTAGCTTAGCTTTACTGTTACTACTAATGCTGCTTTCCTAAGGGCTCCAACTCCTAGGTAGGGTCGCACTGGAATAATGAATATCAAATTGTTCCAATGCGTCAGGAATGCAATTTAATCTGGTCGAAAGTTTCTAACCAATCCGGTTTCAATTTCTCCTCTGACCTCGACCGGTAGCATTGCCACATTGGTTTTTATTTCCCTACCTAGGCTTTGCCTAGAAGGGTTTCTCTTAGCTTAAAGGGGCCGGGCAGTGCTACACGCCCCGGGCGGTTCCCCCAGTCCCCGCCCCGCGGTTCCCCGACCCCTGAGAAATTTAGTTTTAGCTTTAGCTTTAGCTTAGCTTTAGCTTTAGCTTAGTTTTAGCTTATTTTAACTTCGCTTTAACTTAGCTTTAGCTTTGTTTTAATTTCATTTTAGTTTAGCTTTAGCTTAGATTTAGTTTAGCCTTGGCTTAGCTTTAGTTTAGCTTCAATTTAGCGTTAGCCCAGTTAGCGTTAGTTTAGCTTTAGCTTAGATTTAGCTTAGTTTCGGCTGAGTTTTAGCTTGAGCTTGAGTTTACCTTTGGCTCAGCTGTAGCTTAGCTGTAATTCAGCTGTAGCTCAATTTTAGCTTAGCATTGGGATATTTTTTCTGCTTATTTTCATCAATTCTGTGGTGCTCGCGGCTGGCGGTCATAATTTGGTGGTTTGCTCATTTTATTTCCCGTCTCATCTCTTTTGCTTGATTGCGTTTCCCTCGGTTTCATTCAATTACCGCCTTCCGCTTGCGTGTCCCATTATCTCCTGCTCCTGCCCACCTGGTAATTTTGGGGTCTCCTGTCCTGCATTTCCGGCTTTTCGATTTTATCTTTTTTCTCATGGTCGCGGGTTCCTTCCTTTCCCCAGTTAGTCTTTTTTCTGAATTCTTGATTTTTTGCATTTTGTGCGCTGACGTGTCCACAAATGGATTACCGGGACGTTGTTTGGAAAAAACACGTTACAACAAATCCGTGATGCGATTCGCATATTCTTAGAATGATTGAGGAATTAATTGATGAATTGTTACGCTTCGCGTATCCCCACCAGCCAATCCAGAAACGATGCTCAAGGGAGTTGAGGTGATCAAGGCAGTCGGGAAGCATGTATAATCAAGGGCGGGGGAAACTGTCACAGACCCACCCCGAGAAGGTGGCATTGCTACATTGGTTTTTAATTCCTTACCTAGGTTCTGCCTAGAAGGGTTCTTACTCTCTTAGCTTAAAGGGGCCGGGCAGTGCACACCGCCCGGGCGGTTCCCCCAGTCCCCGCCCCGCGATTCCCCCAGTCCCCTGGGAGTTTGAGCTTTAGTTTTAGTTTAGTTTTGGCTTAGCTTTAATTTAGCTTGAGCTTAGCGCTAGCTAGCTTTAGCTTAGCGTTGGCTTAGTTTTAGCTTACCTTCAACTTAGCGTTAGCTTAGCGTTAGCTTAGCTTTAGTTTAGCTTCAGCTTTAGCTTAGATGTAGCTCAGCTGTAGCTCAGCTTTAGCTTACCTTTAGCTTAGCTCTAAATTAGCTTTAGATTAGCTTTAACTTACCTTGAGTTTAGCTTGAGTTTAGTTTCTAGGTTAGCTTTAGTTTAGCTGTAGCTTAGCTTTACTGTTACTACTAATGCTGCTTTCCTAAGGGCTCCAACTCCTAGGTAGGGTCGCACTGGAATAATGAATATCAAATTGTTCCAATGCGTCAGGAATGCAATTTAATCTGGTCGAAAGTTTCTAACCAATCCGGTTTCAATTTCTCCTCTGACCTCGACCGGTAGCATTGCCACATTGGTTTTTATTTCCCTACCTAGGCTTTGCCTAGAAGGGTTTCTCTTAGCTTAAAGGGGCCGGGCAGTGCTACACGCCCCGGGCGGTTCCCCCAGTCCCCGCCCCGCGGTTCCCCGACCCCTGAGAAATTTAGTTTTAGCTTTAGCTTTAGCTTTAGCTTAGTTTTAGCTTTAGCTTAGCTTTAGCTTTGTTTTAATTTCATTTTAGTTTAGCTTTAGCTTAGATTTAGTTTAGCCTTGGCTTAGCTTTAGTTTAGCTTCAATTTAGCGTTAGCCCAGTTAGCGTTAGTTTAGCTTTAGCTTAGATTTAGCTTAGTTTCGGCTGAGTTTTAGCTTGAGCTTGAGTGGCTCTTTGGCTCAGCTGTAGCTTAGCTGTAATTCAGCTGTAGCTCAATTTTAGCTTAGCATTGGGATAATTTTTTCTGCTTATTTTCATCAATTCTGTGGTGCTCGCGGCTGGCGGTCATAATTTGGTGGTTTGCTCATTTTATTTCCCGTCTCATCTCTTTTGCTTGATTGCGTTTCCGTCGGTTTCATTCAATTACCGCCTTCCGCTTGCGTGTCTCATTATCTCCTGCTCCTGCCCACCTGGTAATTTTGCATATCCGGCTTTTCGATTTTATCTTTTTTCTCAGGGTCGCGGGTTCCTTCCTTTCCCCAGTTAGTCTCTTTTCTGAATTCTTGTTTTTTTGCATTTTGTGCGCTGACGTGTCCACAAATGGATTACCGGGACGTTGTTTGGAAAAAACACGTTACAACAAATCCGTGATGCGATTCGCATATTCTTAGAATGATTGAGGAATTAGTTGATGAATTGTTCACGCTTCGCGTATCCCCACCAGCCAATCCAGAAACGATGCTCAAGGGAGTTGAGGTGATCAAGGCAGTCGGGAAGCATGTATAATCAAGGGCGGGGGAAACTGTCACAGACCCACCCCGAGAAGGGGGAGGATGCAAGAGGAATCGTCGTCGGAGGAGGAAGAGGAGGAGGAGGAAGAGGAGGACGAGAATGAGGAGGATATGGAGTAGGGCGAGGACGAGGAGGACGAGAAGGAGCAGAAGGAGCAGAGGGAGGAGAAGGAGGAAAAGGAGGAGGAAAGGGAGGAAGAAAAGGGAGGAAGAGGAAGAGGTGGTTGAGGAAGAAGAAAAAGAAGAGGACGACGAACCGAAGAGCCAGAAACATCTTGAATGCCTTTTTCGGAAATCCTCTTGAAGCTTCTTGGAGGTCTCTTGGGGGCCTCTTGGAGGGCTTTTTGGGCGCCTTGGGGCATCTTGGGCGCCTCTTGGGACCCTCTTGAGGCGCTCTAGAGTGCCTTCGGGGCGTTCTTGGGGCCATCTTGGAGGGAGTCGATCAAACAAGAGGGGACCTCCAATTAGCCCACTCCCCTCGGGAGCCCCATAAATCGCCTCTTGGGCTCCTCTTGGAGCGCTCTTGGGCGCTTTTGGCGCCGTCTTGGGGCTCTTTTCCTTGGGGCCTCTCGTGGGGCCATTTTGGAGCCACATTGAGGCATCGGATGTCCATCGGAAACGAAAGGGCGAGAAAACAACATAAATATGTGTTTTTTGTTCCTTAGGTGTTGGGACGATTTTAACCTCGTCGGGGCCTCCTTAGGGAGCTCTTTGGCTATTTGGAACCGTCTTGGGATCGTCTTGGGGCCTCTTGGAGCATCTTAGGAGCCATCGCGAGCGATCTTGCGCTATCTTGAGCCATTTTGGAGCTCATCTTGGGCTCTCTGAGGCGTTTTTGAAGCCATCTTTGGCAATCTTAGACGTTCCAACGCGCCGCGGCCCCCCCTTTCCAGGTCCAGGGGAGGGGATAGGGGGAAGGGTAAACCCCTCCCCAAGGGGGAAGAGGGAGGGATGGAAGAGGATCTGCTCTAGACCACCTACGCCCAGAGGGCTGGTGGGATTTGTTTCTGATGTCATCATTGTACTTCGCAATTGTCCACGCACCTCTTGCGTCGCTGCGTCAGCTGAGCGTGAAACTCGGCGCCTTTGTTTGTTATTAAAAACATGTGGCTGCTATTCAATGCGCCTGCGCGGTTGCGCCACCAATTGATACTATGACCCCACACATTCTGACAACATACAACATGATTTATCAATGAAACATACTATGTTGACATATTTTCGGCTATTGTATAATACTATGTATATATGCACATTAAAACCACTGCACGGCACCAATTGCATTCGGCTGCCGCTAATCTTCGCGTTTTTCTTCATTTGTGGCCATTGCGACCGTATTTGTCGAAGCCTTTCGGGCTTTGCTCCTGCGCTCTGGCAGACATGCGTGACTGCGCTGTGCAGAAAACAGAACAAACACTTGTAAGCGAGCTTGGAAATCTCGGACGGACTTGACAACTATTAAATCCGGCAAGATGATGTGCACCACCCAGAACAAACCATAGAAGAAACTCTTGAGCTCGGAAGTGGCACAAGTCGCAAGCCGCGGTGGTAACGGAGCCGGCAACGGGAAAGAAGAAGAGAGAGATCAACACGGAAGAAATTACAGGAAAAATCGGGACGAGACCAAGGACAAACCAATATATTGCCGAGACTGCCTCCGAACAAAGAAAAGAGGCAAATTTGTAGGTGACCTTCAAATTGCGTGATTTCCACAGCACGCAGGAATCGCATTATCAAGAACCTCGTGGGCGATAACAGAAGGGCGGTATTCGGCAAACACGATATGGCTTTTGTGCGCAGAACCATTTCGTGTAGAGAGTGGTATCTTCAAGCATATCATAAACACATCGCTCATGACTGACACGCAACCGCGCATTGATCGCCTTTGCCGTAGAAGATTGGCAATCGAAGACTACATCTAAAATCTTAAACTCGGAGATGTCCCCTGCGCGGCAGGTAAAGATGTGAGTGCTCCTCACTGGAGTCAAAAACGACGCTATTGGCACGACCCAGTTATAATGTATTCGCGACCGCCAAATCATAGGCCACACGCATTTGCAAAAGCAATTGATTGTCTCGAGATTTGCCCGACATTGTCTTGATGTTGGTGTTATTTACGCGTTGAGCCTTCCAAAGGTGCTTTGAACACGTGCGAGCCAATAATATCATCTTCTGACAACGCCTTGTAGAACTATTTTGGCAATTGTAGTGCTGTGGGCGGACAAGACTTTGCAGCTTATGGTGGAAATTTTGCCGCATGTCGTTGTCGAGGCCGCTGTACGGGCCGCTGATTCGTAGCCGATCTGAACACGCTTTGGAAGCCACGATTGTTAGGACTACGGACTCCGAATCCGATACGGATAATGACTCATGCGTGGACGTTTGGGCGAATATTTCGGAAATGCATCGGACAATGTGGGCCGGGAAAAAGAAAACGGGAGATAGTGCCGATCGATGAAACTGGCATTGGTAGGCATAAAAATTGCTACATATAGATAATGAAACCGGTGTTGATTAATATAAAACCCAATGTCCATGGAAACCGGAATAACGGTCGATGGATACCGAAACCGGGCCGATGAATTCCGAAACATTTCTTGCTGCAAAGCAATGCAGGAGGGATGGTCTGCTGCCCCTCAAAGAGGCTATAAGAAGAGGACGCACCAGGCGAATGCAGAAACATCGTCGAGACCGTGCAGCAGCCCTGCTCAACAGACTCTCCTGCGAGCGCGGCCGAAATACCGCCAATCGAAGCCGACCGCGGGGAGAAGAGACCAGAAACCTGCAATGACACTGGACTCGGGAAGTGGGAGAAAGGAGGAGGATGAGGAGGACGGGAAGAAGAGGATGAAGAAAGAACAAAAGCTGCATCGCCGCCAACGCTTCGACCGTCCCATGCGCCGACTGCTTTGAAACCGGCCCCTGCCAGACGTAAATAAAGCACTGGCCATAGAAGGGGGCACATCAAGAGGGAGTAGGAGCAGAGAGAGGCGCACCACCCCGATCAGTGCAGCCAGAGGAACAGCGCAGTGCCGACCTAAAGTAAGAAACAAGAGGAGCGAGAGAGAGAGAGAGAGAGAGAGAGCACAGAGAGAGAGAGAGAGAGAGAGAGAGAAGAGGGATAAAAACAAAACATAACAAAACAGACCACGACCTGTTCACATCACGAGGCTGCAGAAGTCGGAATACCAACTACAATAATTACAAGCCGTAGTAATGCAAGGAGTGTAATACCGCACCTACCCCAGTCACTAAGGTCCTTGGTGTGGTTATGTAGCGCAGGGCTCCTTGGCCCCGCAGACGTGCACGCCTGGAGCAGAACCTAGCACGTGCGGGCTGACACGCGAAAGCCAGACGAAACGAAAACTCTGAGCACTCAGGCGTGCACTGGGGCGCGGCAGAGAGGAAGAGAGAGAGAGAGAGAGAGGAGGGCAGAGGAAAGAGACAAGAGGGGAAGGTACAACATCCCAACGAACCCACTGGCAGGCAGGCACCCGCAGCGGCGTCGGACACTTAAGCTAGATGGATACCGAAACTGGGGTCGCTGGATACCGAAACCGGTGTCAACCGATACTGAAACGACTTCCGACGGAAACCGAAACCGGGGTCGATGGATATCAAAACCGTTGTGGTGGATACCGAAACCGTTGCTTGGATACCGAAACCGTTTCCACCGCCTCACGGTTCGTGGCTCCGCGTGGCCCGCATGGCGTCCACCCACTCACCCTTCACGCGCTTCGTGGCCCCAGTCGGGAGCTCTACCGAAAGCTCCATTGGCAGAGATCCGCATTGCGTTTCCCGCCCATGTCGGGCACACCCCTCACTCGTTTCGTGACCCCACATGGAGCTCCATCGAAGGCCCTGGCGGCAGGGTCCGCATGGCGTCCACCTGCACGTTTCGGCACACCCCTCACTCGTCTCGTGGCTCTGTGGGGAGTTCCACCAAAGGCCCAACTGGGGTGGCAGGACCCGCGAAAAAACCCCAAAGTAGGGTTACGCATGGCAGCCCACCGCCTGGCGCACCCTTGGTACGCATTGTGGCCCCAAAAGGGGTTCCAAAGAAGGCTCCAGTGGCAGGGCCCGTGGCGTCCCCCCGCGCATTCCGGTACTCCCCTCACACGGTTCGAGGCCCCATGGCGGGCTCCACCGAAGGCCTCAGTGGTAGAATTCCAAATGGCGTTTTCCCGCCCATTTCGGTACACAAACCTCACACGCCTCGCGGCACCACAGGAGGGAATGGACGAACTGAGGAACGAAGGACGAGATACCAGGGGTCAGGCGGAGGGGGACAGGGAGGGACGAGGGAGAAGGCACATGAGAAAGAGAGCGCACGAACGGATAATGAACGAATCATGTAGATGTGTCTCTCTCTCTCTCTCTATATATATATAGACATATATATATATACATACATACATATATAGAGAGAGAGAGAGAGAAAGAGAGAGATATGCAGAACGAGAGAGAGAGAGAGAGACAGAGAGAAAGAACGAGGAAGCGAGAAGAAGAGAGAGAGAGAGAGAGAAACAACAAGAGGAAGATAAACAAAACATATGGAAACGAGAAGATAATTTGAAAGGGGAGAACACGGGAGGAGAGCGGCTGCTGTTGTAGCAACCAATTTGCCGTAGTGCGGCAAACCGACGAAGAAATCATAACGCAACCTGTGCGGAGAAGCGTGCAACACGAATACGCGTGGCCACCTAATACAAACACCTCGACACGGAAATAGCCGTTGAACGTGCGCCGCAAGACAACGGACAATGTTACACGCGAAACCCACCTTAATCAACTCATCCGTCGCTTTTCGACTGTAAAATGCCAGACTCACTGAATTAGCCTCGCATCCGCGCAGGGACGTTTCGGCAAATCCCCGGACACGAATTCCCAAAACAACCAAGGTCATATTGTATGCGTTCGAAGACCCAACGGATGTCTGAACTTCCCCCTCCCTTCCTCTCGCTTTCCCGTCCTCCCCTTCTCGAACTTAATCGTGCCCCCCCCTGCTGGGGACGACCAGAACAAAGTGCTGGAAACCCGAGCTGGGAACGACGAGAACAGTGCGCTGGCTGGTGGCAAGCGGAGGGAGCGGGAAGGCTTTGGACTGCAGGTGGACGCGGGCGACCTGGTCACTGGCAGGACAGCAGTTGCACAGACGGCAAGCAGGGGACGAGAGAGCACTGCGAGATGCCCGCTGCCTTTTTCACGGTCGAAGGCAATCTCTGCCACAAAAATGGGGTCGATCTGATCTCAGCGTGGAGAGAATTACATGCTCAAGTGCCCGTGAAGGGAAGCCGGAGTCGGAAACGGGGGAGGGTTGGACGATGATACCGACGGCATGGTGACATGGTGCCCATATTTTTTCTGTCCTTTCCCCCGTTCTCCTCTCCCCTCCTTGCTTGCTCTGTCCTTCTTTTCTCCTCCTCCCTGCTCCCGTCCTCCCTCCACCTTGCTCCCTCGTGGTCCTTCACGTGAACTTCTTAGGGTCCCAATCGCACCCGGCCAGAAACAGAGTTTCACCACTCAACGCATAACCGTGCAATTATGTTGGCTATCGTGGGCCCCGAACGGTGTGTTCTAGCATACTAGGTTGTACAATAGATGTGGCGCAAACTGTGTCGTGCAAACTGTGTGGTGGAAGCTGTGTGGTGTAAGCCGCCTTGCCGGACTTGAAATTGTCAACTCCACTGCTCGTGCAATCATCCCCCCAACCCACCCGCAACTTTGTTTACACAGCCCTTGCGGCGGCGATTGCGATGGCTGATTAGAGCTGGCTGGCGAATCGCCGCAGCAGCGCTAGCGTGGTGTCGCGCTAATGCGCGCAGGCTCGCGCGCAGAGCGGCCAACTAATCTGGCGTGACCGACGTGGCCGCGGTGGCGCTGACCGCTGGGGAATGCCCGGCGCGTCGCGCAGGCCACGCTTACGAGCGGGTACTTCAATGCGATATCATGGCGACGTCGGCAGCGGCACGATGATGATGGTAACGATGCTGCTCGCGCCGATGACGATGATGTTGTCCACGTGTCGGCGATGAAAATTTTGGTGGGATTTTGGCAAGCGCACGGTAGACGGGCGCGAAGGGACCGCGCGGTTTGATAAGGATCGCGCCCCCTACCCCCCTCAGCAACCGCGCAAAGGCGTTCGATTGATTTCGAAACGCGCGCGAAAGGGCCCGCGCTGTCGCGTGATGAAAATGCGGAAACACCAGCAATTTTTCCCAACAGTTCGCAACAACGCACAAATCTTTAGTAATGAAACCACGTTGTATAACAGTTTATATACGGACACTAGATTTGGAAATCCTCGCGAAACGAATTTTCTATTTCTGCGAATTTCCCGCATGGGCGCGCGACGACGCGCTCGTGTGGACTTTGCCTCGTTTTTCGCTAGACACTATTGCAAATCAATGAGTTCAAATCAATTGCAAGCGTTTTTCGGTTTCAGGTCATGCTCCCGGGAGCCGCTCTGGGGAAAGGAGAGTCGTCCCGTTGGGGGCGTGGAGCCTGTTGCAATGTGAATGGGGAGCGGGAGGTGGGGGGGAGCAAGCGAGAGGGCGGACAAAAACAGGGCATTCTGGGGCTCGGAACTGGAATGCAAGTTCTAGTAAGCTAAATGAGATGGCGGTTCCACATCGCCGAACCACCTGGAACTGCCTCTAGAAATAAGCAGTCGTGGCGGTTCCAAAGCGGTTCCAAACAATCCAAACAAATGGGAAACCTAGCGTTTCGCTCCAGATTCCAAACAATGCGATGCCGGCTCCAAATCGCCGAACCGCCTTGGACCCCGTCGCAAACCAAGACAGGTCTTGGCGGTTCCGAGGCGGTTCCAAACAACAGAAGTCGGTTCCACACGAATGATGGGGAACCAGCGTTTCGCTTCAGGCATCCTTGCAAGTGCCTTGGAGTTTCCCCTTCACCAGGGGCATATGCATCGACGCGATGAAGAGCAAACTCACCGCGCGACTCAAAGAGTGTAAGACGTTCTTCAACCGCAACTTCGAGGTGGATGGCCGTTGCTCGAGCTACCCGAGTCGCCTGGGGGAGCTCGTCGACTCGAAGGAGGAGAGGCTGAACCGCTGAGTGCAGCTTTGAGAGCTCGAGATAGAATGCCGCAGTGTCTCGGCGATAGAAGCCCGCGCGCGAGAAAGCTGCCCTCCGCTGCCGTCGATCCTCGTTGCGCAACTTGACCGCGACAACGTATATCCGCAGTGGGGCGCTGTCTCCCAAGGCGGTTTGTCTGCGGTGATTTCGCGTGGGGGTGATTCGGTTTAGGTGTTGAAAGTTGGGGCAACCTTCTTTCTCCCGCAGGTAAATGCGGCGGGCGTTATCACGGCGCGACTTCTGCGCCGGCACTAAAATAGTAACAACCAGCCTGACTGACGTCGTGCCGGGAGTCTGCGGGGGGCGCGACAAGTCGCCTGTCGTCGCCGCTGGCGCCGGTGCCCAAGATAAATGCGTGTCGGAACGGGTCGGTTGCGCATGCGCGTAACAGCGTGCATCTTCAAAAAGAGATCCACAAATCATAGCTAAATCAAGGAAACGTCTGGCCAAACGTTTTTTCCTGTTTCGAATCATGATCCCGGGCGCCGCGCTGGGGGATGCAGAGTCGCCCCGTCCGGGGCGCGGCGGCGCCGGTGACAATGCGAACGGGGATTGGGGGCGTAGGGGGGGGGACAGGTGAGAGGGCGGAAAGGGGTGAGTTCTGGGTTTTGGAACCAGACTTACATCTCCTCTAAGCCAGGCGGGAGCGAGGTTCCAAATCGCTGGAACGCGTGGAACTTCCTTGCGAAACAAGCCGTCGTGGCGGTTTCAAAGCGGTTCCCAAAACACAGAAATCGCTTCCACTTGGGAAACGAACGTTTCGCCTGAGACTTCCGTGGACAAACTTTGGAACTGGGTTCCAAACAATGAGATTGCGGCTCCAAATCGCCGCGCCACCTAAGACCTCATCGCAAAATAAGCCGTCGTGGCATTTCCAACATGACTCCAGCCAATGTAAGTAAACAATTTGAAAACGAACGTTTCGCTTGAGACTCCCGTGCGCAAGTGATTTGGAACTGGGTTCCAACAATGCGATGGCGGTTCCAAATCGTCGAACCACCTGGGACTTCCTTGCAAAATAGGCCGCCGTGGCGGTTCCACAACGGTTCCAATCGGTCTCAAGCAATTGGAAAACGGGCGTTTCGCTCGAGACTTCCACGCAAGATGATTTTGAGCCAGGTTCTAAACAATGCGATGGCGGCTCCAAATCAGCGAACCGCCTTGGACCTCCTCACCAAAAAAAAACCTGGCGGTTCCAAGGCGGCCCCAAACAGCAGAAATCGGTTCCGAACGCATGGGGAACTAGCGTTTCGCTTGAGGCATCCTCGAACATGCAAGTGGAGCTCCCCCCCGCAGCGGGCGCAAGCATCGGCGCGATGGAAGGCAAAATCACCGCGCGTCTCAAGTGGCGCGAGGCGTTCATCAACCGCGACTTCGAAGTGAATAACTTTTGCTCGAGGTGCGCCAGTCAGATGAAGGAGCTCGTCGACTCGAATGGGGAGAGGCTGAGCCACTGAGTGCTGCATTGAAAGCTCATGGAGCGCCGCAGCGTCTCGCGGAAGAGGCTCGCGCGCGGGAAAGCCGCCCTCGCTGCCGTCGATCCTCGTTCCGCAAATCGACCGCGATGACATATAACCGCAGTGAGGCACTGTCTCCCAGGGCGGTTTGTCTGCGGTGACTTCGCGCGCGAAGGGTGATTCGAAGTGGCTGGAAGAAGCCGGGCATGCGCGGAGGTAAACGCGGTGGATGTTTTCCTAAATTATCTCAGCACTGGTATGACGCACTGGCGACAGGGGAAGCCTCGCACAAACTCGCCCGCTCAGCCAGCCCGACTGACGTCATGCCGGGAGTGTGCGGGGGGCGCGGCAGGTCGCTGGGCGTCGCCGCTGACGCCGGTGCCCGGGATGAATGCGTGTCGTAACGGGTAAGTTGCACATGCGCGTGGCACCGAGCGTCCTGAACGTGAGACCCAACAAATCATAGCTGAAAAAGAAAACGCATGGCCAAGCGTTTTCCCATTTCAGGTTATTATCCTGGGTGCCGCACTGGGGGGTGGAGACATCGTCCCATTGGGGGCATGGAGCTGCTGCAATGTGAACGGGGAGTGAGTGCGTGGGGGGGGCAAGCGAGAGGGCGGATGGGGGTGCATTCTGGGGTTTGGGACCGGAATTAAATCTCTATGAGCTCTATGACATGGCGGTTCCAAATCGCCGAACCGCCTCGGACTTCCTCGCACAATGAGCCGTCGTGGCGGTTCTCAAACGGTTCCAAACGGGCGTTTCGCTTCAGTGAAGCGAAATTTGGAGCCCGGCTCCAAACAATGCGATGGCGGTTCCAAATCGCCGAACCGCCTAGGAATTCTTCGGACAAAAAACCGTCGTGGCAATTCCAAAGCGGTCCCAGACCATCCAAACACAAACAATTTGAAACCGAACGTTCGCTTATGATAAAAACCGGGTTCCGGACAATGCGATGGCGGTTCCAAATTGCCGAACCACCTAGGACTTCCTCGCAAAATAAGCCGTCGTGGCGGTTCCAAAGTGGTTCCAACCGGCTCCGCAATGGGAGAACGAAAATTTCGCTTGAGACTTCCGCGCAACAATAATTTGGAATCCGTTTCCAAACAATGCGATCGCGGTTCCAAATCGCCGAACCGCCTGTGAGTCCCTCGCAAAATAAATCGTTTTGGCGGTTCCAAAGCGGTTCCAAACAGCAGAAGTCGGTTCCGAACGAATAGGGGACCAGCGTTTCGCTTGAGGCATCCTTGCGCATGCAAGTGGAATTTCGTGCCAAGGGCGCCAGCAGGACGAAACTCCAGAGCGTTTGGGTTCAAGGGCGACCTCGGCACAATCGGAGAGGAGCGAACCTAAGGATCCCGAAGGGGATCGAGCCAAAGATTGGCGAGGAGCTTTGCGAGGTGGGGGCGACGAGGCCTGAGCCGCGGACGACCATGTATCGCCACCAGGTCGATGCCATGGGTCATTTGGCCGATGCCGATCTTCACGAGGACGCTGGCGCCGAGGGCGAACGTCTCCATCGTGAGGTTCGTCGCCAGGGGCATGACCATATTCACCAGCAGGCCGAGTTTGAGGCAAAGGGCCATCAATCCATATGCAAATCTCTTGTCGTCCATCAGATTGGCGATTTCCACGATCGGTCGAAGAACACTGTCTGGCGACAACGAGAATGTGGTCGATCAAGCCAGGCATGGGAATCTTAGATGAGGTTGACGAGGCAGGTGGAGAGGTGTCTAACGTGATCTTGGACGTCGTCTTCACCAGCACCGCTGGGGAGCTCCCAGAGATGTGCACCACAACACCTGCTTCAACCTGGCGCCGAACCCACTCCAGCCGAGCCGCGACCACCGTGGCAGGAGAAGCGCAGGGGAGCCCAGGGTGCGCCCAGCAAGCCACGAGGACAAGCAAATGCTTGAGCCAGAGTGGTAGTAGCTATGATGGTAGTGCTGAACATGCGAGCGCGACGACGCGCGCGTGTCGACGATGTCCTATTTGTTTGCAAGGGATTGTTGAAAGTGTCGGATTTTTGATAAGAAGGTGTGCGAACATATAAATGTTTCACACAGATGAATGGGCTCGATAACGGCACTCACTGGGATGGTATGCGTTCATATGACGAACTCATGATGGGGCATAACCACATGTAAGTTGTATTATTCCCGGGGGAACGATAATTCTGGAGGGTGTGGGGGTCTGGCAGATCCCGATTTCTTCTAAGAGTACCAAAGCAAGGCAAAGCAATGCAACGAACACAATGAAAACAGCAATGCAATGCGATACAAAGCAATGCGAACTCACGCGATGTAAAGAAAAGCAAAGGAATACAACGCAGTGGAAAGACATGCAACGCAATGCAACACACTAAAAGCAAAGCAACGCAACGCCATGCAAAGTAATGCAACGCGAAGCAATGCAAACCCATGCTATGCAGACACAAACATTGCAAAGCGGTGGACAGAAATGAACACATATACAAAGAAATACAAAATCACTGCGAAGCAAGGCTACGCAGTGGAACGCAATGCAAACAAACGCAAAGCAAGGCAAATCAATGCAGAGCGAGGCAGAACAACAACGCGAAGCAATGCAAAACATTGCAATGCGATGCAAACACATGTGAAGCAATGCGAGGCAATGCAAATCAGTGCACGTAACGCAATGCAAACAAACGCAAAGCAACGCAAATGAATGCAGAGCAAGGCAGAACAAACATGCGAAGCAATGCAACGCAATGCAGTGCGACGCAAACCCGTCTGAAGCACCGTAAACCAACACGAGGCAATACACAAAGCCATGCAAAACAGTGCAAAGGGCGAGCCTCGCACACTCGAGAGCCGCGACCAAAATGGTGCGGCGACGGACAGCCACGACGGGCGGCGACAGGCGGCCCACAAGCAGGCCAGACCGGCGCACGGTCCCCCCTGCGAGCCCCGCGCAGTCTGGCGGCCACAGGCTGGCCAGACCGGCGCATTCGTGGCCAGAATGGGTGCGGCGACGGGCGGCCACAGGCTGGGCAGACCGACGCACAGGCCCAGCTCACTGCGAAATAGGTGCGGTGGGCGCATGCGAACGCAGCCGCTGGGGCCGTCGGTGGAGTTCCCTATGGGGCCACGAAACGCGTGAGAGGTGTGCCGAGAAAAGTTTGGGGAACATCAGCGTTTGCCCCGAATACTGCTGAACAGCAATGCGCTCGCGGTTGGGGTGTTTGAAGTGGCACTGGGCTCGCATTCCATGCACGTCAGGCTCCGATCGAACCTCTCCTGGATCCGCATCGGATTCGTAGTGGGTCTTCTACCTATTTGTGAATCGCATTGGGCTCGCATTGGGAATCGACTCAGGTTGAGCTCGTTTCTGACTCCCGATAAGTGCACCAGTGAGACGGGGCTCAACGGGCCCAGTGCCTTATGTGGGGCTCGTCTCTGACTCGTGAGAGGCGCGCTTTCGTTTGGGGCCGTACTGGCCTCGTCGTACAAATACGATACTTTCACTTGCAAACGCACAGATCCTCCTCACAAGTCCCAGGTAAAGCGCAAAGAGTCCAACTAAAAGCACCCGAGAAAACATATATACGTGAACATCTTGTTTGGGGGGTTGACAATATGAGCTCCGGCGCCCTAGAAGACGCTCCGTCTTCTGCAGCCGCGCGCGCGCGCCGTGGCTCATCACGAGGATCCCTCGTCCGCAGCACTCCGCATCTGCTCTGCCTTGGCAGCTCTGGCAGCCAAGCGGGCGGCGACGGCTGCCTCCCCGCGCGCGCGGAAGTGGCCAAAGCCATCGGCGTTCAAAGGAAGAGGGCGAATATCGGAAAGCTGGGTGGCCGATGCACTCGGCCACTCATGGTCCAAGAGAGAATGCGAAGAAGACAAACTGGCCGACCCAATTTACACTGTGGGGAGGAAGAGAGAGAAAAGATGATATGAGCCAATCCGCCCGTCCCAAGAAACCTGCGCATGAACCAACTGCGAAAAGAACCGCACCTGAACGGTCTGGACGAGCTCTGACACGGCTTCTTGTGACGGGTGGGGTCACGCTCATTCCCCGTCGCTGTCGCCGTATCTTGTATTCTTGCTCGGAGGACGACGCTTGGTAATTTCAGGAGGGAGGGACGAGCACGAAGGACTCCTACCCCAGACGATGTGATGTTTCCACGCGGACCCCCAAATGTTCGAGCCCTTCTCCGAAACCGATTTGTTCTTCTCAATTGATTTCGACGGTCCCAGGGCTTGGTGAGGGCCCCCAGAGAAAACAACTTCAAACAGCCTCCCATTGTTTTGTTTTGTTTTGTTTTGCTGTTTATTCTTCTTTTTTTCTGGGGAGCAGAGGGAAAACGAGACTCGAATTTCCCGTGAAAGAGACGCGTCCAGGCGGGCGTGGCCTTTCTGTTCAGGAGGAGCGGACGGGAAGCGGACGTCCCAGCGACCAACACGCCGAGCAGCTCCGTGAGGAAAGCGCTGAGCGCTGGAGCGGGGCGGAAGCGGGTCCTGGACCCCGGGGCTCTTCCCCGGGGCCCAGCCGCATTCATCCCGAGCCGTCTCTGTTTGCGGTCCTGGGGCCCCAGGAGCCCGAAGGCGGCGAAGAGCCGCAGGATCCCTTTCCCTTCGGCAGCCCTCTGCCCCACGGACCAGGGCGAGGAGGCAGGGAAGGCATGGGGATGGAGACGGGGGATTGGAGGGGAGGGGGGAGCGGGGAGGAGGGAGGGAGAGAGGCGAGGAGGCAGATGGAGAGTGGGGGATGGTCGAGGAGGGAGATGGTAAGCCAGGTGCGCTCGCGCCATATCAGACATCCTACCCCTCCCTCCCATCTTGCGCTAATTGTTTCTCCGTCCGCGGACTCGTGCCATAGCCGACCTGGAGCCAGAGAACCTATTCCATAGTCTTATGCGCAATCAAATAAAATAACATCTGCGCACGAAGGATCAGGAGGAGTTGGCGGGTGAACATGAGGATGTGTAGGAAAAAAGGGAAGGACGAGGAAGGAGGAGGACGAGGACGAACAGCATCAGCAGGAGCTGGAGTGAATGAGCGGCAGGAGCAGGAGGACAAGGGGAAGGCTGAGGAGTGGACTTGAGTAGATGATGAAAAGAGGGAGGATGAGGCAGGAAGTGTACGAGGACAAACAGCAGCAGCGGGAATTGGAGTGGAAGGCGGGAGAAGCAAGAGGACCAGGGAAGGCGGAGGGGAAAGGAGAAGTACGACAAACGATGAGGAATGACTCGGATCCAGAGGTGGCCCACGCTGGGGCGAGAGCGCCATTCTGAACGACGGGAGCAAAACGCCGATCCGAAAATGAGGCCCACACTGCAGAGGGAACACCATTCTGAAACACTGAAAATCAGCGGATTGCAGCAACAACGTAAGAAACACAACCTTCTCAACTCATGCGTGAAACAACAACACGCGGAGATGGCCGGCAGTCTCTTCCAGACGGAGTCAGGAGAGCAAGAAGAGTAGTACTCATACTTTGTAGTTGTAAAAGAGGCGAGGAGGGCGAGGGCAGGGCGACGAGGCAGGGTCCCCCCCCCCAGAGCTACCAACGGATTACCCTCCCATGTCTCGTCCGGAGGCGGGAGGCGAGCTCCCGAGGTAACGCCATTCTTGGAAGAGGAGGGAGGGCGAGGTATGAGGAGGCAAGGTCCTCCTCGTCCTCCTCCTCCTCTTCCTCTCCTCTTCCTCTCCTCCTCCTCCTCCTCCTCTTCCTCTTCCGTGCGCATACGTATTACGATCAGTCCGGCGTTCTCCTCTATCGCTGGCGAAGAAGGAGGCAATATCCCGAGATCTGAATGTTGAGAGAATCCGCCGAACCCCGCAAGCCAGGGTTGAAAAGGGGGTGAGAAACTTGGCTATTTCCTCCCTTCCCCCTCCCAGAGAAAGAGACAAGCATGAGTGCGCCCAAGTCGCCCGAACGCAAACGCTAAGAGAAAGGAAGTGAGGAGGGGAGGCGCCGACGGCCGAGCCGCCATCGCGGCGGCTTGCCCTCCCGCGTCCTCTTGATACGGTGCTTCTGCACAGCCAGGGTCGGGGGGTGGAGCGCCGCACGAGCCCCCTCGGACACAAGCCGCTCCCGATCGTTGGGGCCCCGCCCAAAAGCCCGATTCGCTTTCCAGAGGTCGAACGGGGCAGGACGGCCACGGGTGGCAACGGAGGCAAGAGAGCGGAGTCCGGTCTCTGTTCTGGTGACAGTGCCGTACCCCCGACATCGCCGCTCTCCTCTGGTCTTGCTGTGCCAAAGAGGTGGTGGCCACCAGGTCCAGAAATAGAGACGACAGGTGCGCACAGTTCGGGCTGGGGGGCTCTCGGTCTAGCAGCCTCCGACGACGACTCCGATGAGCACAGACCAAACTCAGTGAGGCGCTTCCCAGCCCAGGCCAAAAACTGGAGAAATCCTGCGATTCCTCCAAAGCCAGCCTATGCAGATAAGCCGTCCCGCGGCCGACCGAGTCACACGAAGCCTCCAATTTTGCAAAGAAACCGGCCCAAGCATTCCCTAGGACATAACAAAACGGAGGGCCCTGCTCAGGCCCGAGGCAAACAGCATCATCGAGATCCTTATGAGCGGGGCACCAATGCACCACAAGGCCCGAGACTCAACAACAGCGTGGATCTCCACACTGACGCATGCTTGCCTGCTGAACTGGTGGCGACCGAACTCCATTCATGCACTTCCTAGGCAAGGCCAAGGAGGTCCGTGACAACTATCTCCGCAGACGCTAACTTTTGCAACGCACGTAGCATCGCCACACGCTCTGCTTCGCCGACTGTCTGGTTTGGCCCCGCTAGCCGCCCATAGCAGGCACGCAACGGGAGCCCTGCGTCAGACATCTGGACGAGAGCCCTTTCGTAACTGCGAACTTCTGTCTGGCTGGTTAGACCACCTCCCCGAGCCGTCCGTGAGCACGACGTTGCCTCGCTGGCTCAGGGGGGTGGTCCGATCGCCCCACCAGAAAATCTGTGGGTCCCGAGGTGACTGCACTCGAGGGCCTGGCAACAGCGGCATACCCACCGAAAGCTCAAAACTGTGAGGATCAGAAATCCCTCGGCGCCTGGTCGGGCCCTGGGCCAAAACGACATCTCGAATTTTAACCTGAGCTTCTGTGATGGGCACCTCCTCTTCTCCGTCAAGAAGTGTCTCCCGCAGCGCAGGGCACTCCAAGAGAAGGTGGCCCACAGACTCGCATGGGGCTCTGCATCCTCGACACTTTGGATCAGGCGCGTACCCAGCAGCATGCAGGCGATCTTTCTGACACCAGGAGTTGGCCCACAAGGATCGAATAATCCCAGCCGACTTCGCGGTCTTGAGCACGGCCCCTTTGGACCCAACCGAAGCTCGGATCCCGCGGGGCCACAACTCGCAACCGACAGGGAAGTCAGGAAAGTGGGTTTGGATCCTACGTAGGACGAGCTCTTCAGGGTTGGGGGGGGGACAAGTTCGTCAACAACGCCCCTTTGGTGCCCTTGGAGCCTTCAAAATGCCCAAACTGCCTTCTGGGATGGTAGGGAGGGCTGCAACACGCCGGATAAGCGTAAAGAAAACATAAGATGGCCACCAGACAGCCGAAGAGGCGCCAAAGTGACACAAGTCATGTATTTTCCTGATGTGTTTGAATATGTTCGTGTTCTCCAGGCGGCCCGTGAGGCCTCCCAGACTGGCCAATGATGGGCCATGGAGCCCCCAAGCCCCCAAGGGGGGAGCCCTGGAGACGGCAAACAAGGCACTCTGCAGGGCCCGAATGGAGGCCTCAGACGGAGAACTCGTAGGGGCCCCGCAAGAAGGACCTCCAAGACCACCACCATGCCCCAAAGAAGCCACCAGGGGGCCCCAACACCTAGAAAAAACTCTCACGAGGCCGCCCCAAAGGTGTCCAAGAGGCCTCAAAGAAGCCTGGCACGAGAGGAGACAGGACACTGAAGAAGACACAGCCTCCACACAATCGCAAAGAGGCATAACGACACAACGCGATTTGGTCGTCCAATTTGCAAACGTACTTCGGGGCTGGTGAACTGAACTGGCCAAGGACGGGCCGAAAGGGACGCAAGGGGATCCTGGGAGAACCACCTGATCCATCTGATGTGCAGCGGCCGAAATTCGTCGGCGGATCCCCCCCCAAAACTTCGCTCCCGAGAAGCACCACGGGGTGGGCCGCCGAGGCGCCTCGGGGACGAGACCTTGGTGGCGACGCCCCAGCCAGTCTTCGGGAATGCCAGCGGCTGCAAGGGAAAAAGGCCCCCGGGCCTCCTCCAGGCGTCGGGAGAAACACACGACAGCCTGCCTGCGGCGAAGTGGCAGCGTGAGGAAGGCTTAATTGTCAGAAATCGTGGGAACACGCAGCGGTCTCAACGTTTTCATGTGAAAACGAGCTTGCGCGATAACGATCACCAACATCTTGCAAACATGTGTTTGCCATCGTTGCCCCCCAACAATGGATTCTAGCGCTCTGTATGTATACGCTGTGTGCCACAAACTGCATGGTGCAAATTGTGTGGCGCCCGCCATGCGGCGCAAACTGTGTAGTGCACCGTGGTGCAACCCACGCCGTGTAAAGTATGTGGCGCAAAACATGGGGTTCGAACTGACATGTGTTACAACAAATGTCATGTACACCATACAATGCACTTTGCTTGGTGCAAACTATCTGGTGCCTTCTGTATGGGCAAACGGTGTGGTGTAAGCTGTGCGGTGCAATCTATGAGGTGGGAGCCGTGAGGTGCAATATGTTTCGTGACATGTCTGTGCTGCAGTTAACTGGCGCCACAAATGAATTGCCATCTCCATGGCTCGCGGAAACATCTCACCCTCTCACAAGCATCTTGTCTTGCAAAACCCATGCGGCCGTGATTGTGGTGACTGCTTGGCGCTGGCTGGAGCGTCTCTGCGGTCGCGCTGGCGCGCGCAAGCTCGCGGACGGAGCGGTCAGCTGGTTTGACACAGCTGATATGGCCGCTATGGCACTTACCGATGGGAATGTCCGAGCGCATCTCAAAAGCCGCACTGGCGCGCGGGTACTGCACGTGGACACGACAGTTCTTAAATCGATGCCCTTGTATAGTGAGGCAGGAAGGGCTGGGACGGGCGGGCGTCGAAAAACTACTAGAGAGGGCACGGAGACAGGCGTGATATCAATGTCGCACAGAACTCACTATGATATAACTTCTTTTCCAATCATTTGCTACATGACAAGAGCTCAGCTGAGTCGATAGAGAGCGTGACGAGCCACGCTCAAATCAACCCATATTCAGAACAACATACCCACATCCAGCACTGTAACTGGGTCACCGTAGAAGATTCCACTTTCTCGAAGTTCGACGAAGAGCATAGGCCATGAAACGGTCATTGGCCAAGATGTCTGCCAATTGGCGAGGGTATGCCACTTAGGCGGCTGTGAAGAACCCGCCTCCTACTTTGGTCCCTGACAGGTTGAGATGTGGCTTGCCTGAAAAGTCGCACACGCCACGGCCATGACAGCGCA
This sequence comes from Prorocentrum cordatum, assembly GCA_963575745.1. Taxonomy (NCBI): domain Eukaryota; class Dinophyceae; order Prorocentrales; family Prorocentraceae; genus Prorocentrum; species Prorocentrum cordatum. Next base: position 632,367 of record CAUYUJ010014693.1, read on the forward strand.
GACGAGGCAACTTACGTGAGGCGTGCATGTTGAAAATTCTGAGTCGCGTTCTTGCTTTGAAAGGGCGCCCACAGGCGCAATAATCTACAATGTAGCCAGTGGTGCTGAATTTTTCCGAGAATCTTTGGCGGGACGGCAAGTCCCACAGATAGCTGGTGCTTGGATTCTCCTCGCCTCCTGGAATATTTCGCGCGGCAGCAAGTTGGAACAGACCGAGAGCTCTTGCAGCGAGCACATTGGATTGCTGCAAGATCTCCAAGTCGCGGCCTTCAAGGTTCGGAAGACCTTGAGGGAACTCTGGGCTCCTCAGGGCATGAGGGAGCCGAGAGCCCGGAAGCCCACGCCGAGCGCGTGAGAAGCCTCCGCAAGGGGCCCCAGACCAGATTGCAAGCACTACTCCAGACAATATCCAACCCCTCAGGCGGGAGTAGACGTCGTCGTTCAGCAGATCCATATGCGGACCTTGGTTCACGTCGAATGCCAACGCCGCCACGCCTTTGCGCCTCATGGACGCCGTGAGCTCGCCAGAACCTGCGAAGAGCTCGAGGAAGAGCCTGAGCCGGTTGCCTGGCCGAAGAGCCTGGTGAAGCGCAGCCTGAAGTCGTGCTCCACGCGATGCATGAGATGCTCGAGTCGGTCTCGCACATGCTGAGGCAGCAGTTGCAGCTGTAGTCTGACTCTGCCGTGTTTGTCGTACCTGGCCACGCTGCTGTGCGCCTTCCAATACCTCGGCGCTGGACCTCCTGCAATGGGCGTCGCCCAGCTGCTCGATCGTGGCTGGCCCCACCGTGCCTGAAGCAGTGCGGCGTGGGCTGCAGGGCCTGAATGCCCAGATCCTGAGCCGACCGATCGAGCAGCGACAGGAAGACAGTGTACGAGACATTGACCACGTGCTCCATGGGCTGCGAAGCGAAGGCCTCCTTGAGCAGCACCACCCCACCCAGCGGTGTTCTGGAAGATCGAAGGCGATGCTGCTGTCACATCTCCCCTGTCTTGGAGGGGACTTGGAGCTCCGAGGCATTGAGAACAATGGTGGGGCAGCCTGCCGCCCCCGCCGAGTGGCGGTCGGGCGGCGCGATCTGAAACATTCGCAACGCGAGCAACTCCCCGACGCGGCAGTAGGTCTCGAACATGACCAAGCACCCCAGTGCAGCCCTCTCTTGCCCATAGTCCAGCAGCTTCGCGGCGATGGCGTAGGCGGCTTGCCTGGGCAGCGGCGGCCGCGATGCAGGAGGGCTGAGCCGCGTCCACCCCCGCATTGATGCGAAGGCTTGAGGGAAGAGCGTCCGAGCAGGCCCTCCCAAATGCGGCAATGCCCACAGCAGCGCGTAGATGACCTTGACGGTCGCCTCCCTTGAATGCCCATCGTCGTGTCGGCCCTCGATGAAGTCGACCAGGGTGACGTCCCACACCGTGGCCAAGAAGCGCGGGAGCTCTCGGCACTGCATGAAGAAGGTCAGCTGCTCGAGGATGCCCAGGTAGGCAAGCTGCGTGGCCTCGCGAATGCGGTTGGCCTGCAAGCCAGTAAGACGAGGCACCAAACGATGTAGTAGTCGCTGCAATTCCACGTGATGCCGTTGCTCTCAGAGGCCCGAGCCCCAGCGGCGCGCCGAGGCGGACGCGCGCGGCCAGGCGAGCGGCACATCGCTCTGCGGCTGGGTGGCAGCGCTTGACCCCGTAGGATCCCCAGCGGTCACCAGCGCCCCGAACGAAGGCCTCGGGCGAGAAGGCGGCGGTATCTGACGCGAAGCTGGAAGCCCCGCCTGCGTGGCTGAACGACGGCGAGGAGGCGTTACCTTCAGCATCCTTGAGCCCAGAAGGTGGCGACAGGCCCCTGTTCCACTTCGGCATGTACCGACGAGACGGCTTATCAGCAGCATTTCTTTCCGAGGGGATCCACCTGTGGGCCAGCTTGAAATCCGAAGCCAGACTGATAGCCAAGACCTCCCGACAGATAGAGTTAAGCCTGAAATCTGTAGCCCGCCCTTTACATAGCGCACAGGTAAGACTCATATTGCCCCACAAGAAGACGAGCCGACGAGAATGACACCGACTGTTTCGAGAGGCGCGCCGCGCTCCATGGAGCAGAGCAAATCCCTCCAGCAAGTGAATAGGCAGGCTAGCAGAAGCGGGCCTGACTGCGACCGTGACCCAGGCGGCGTCTCTCAGAAACTCAGGATCGACCTCGGTGAAGCCCGAGACCGCACCAGCCGAGAGGATCGTGTCACGATCTCGTGGGATCTTGAAATCGTCATCGACATCGCCAAGATCCATGAAGTCATCCCGAGGCCGTCGATTGGTAGCCAACAACCCCTTCCACCTTGATCTGTCGCTCAGCCGTCCGATCTGCCCTGACTGCGCTGCCGAGACTGACGTTTCGCAAACGCCGTATCCACAGGGACTCGCATCATAGGAGGTGATCAAAGGAGACCAAGGCCGCGACATGTCCGCGGTCACCAGCGGCAGCAACGCGCGGCACCACCGGAGCTCCTTGCGGACCGAAGGCCAGAGAGGCACCCGTCGCAGCTTGGTCTCCTGGGCGAAGGTGTACGACGCGTGCAGGAGCGAGAGCACCTCGCGTCGGAGCATGAAGCAGCTGACCAGGTGTCCCAGCAGCCGCTCCATCTCCGTGCCAGTGAAGCCCTGACTGGACGAAATCATGTAGTCCAGAGCCCCTTTGACCTTCCAAAACTTGCGGGCGCTGAGGGTCCAAGTAGCCCGGTGCTCGACCAACGAGAAGCCAAGGAGGTCGTGCGCCCCAAACGTCCCCGAGCTCGGGCCCATGTCAGCTTTGACCCCGGCATCCGCCAACAACGTGATCATATCTGCAGCGGCCGCGTCTGGCCGAGCTCGCGCGGGGCCGATGGGCGCAAAGTTGTCTATGTAGAGTATCTTAGCCAAGTGAGAGTCGCTGATCGGCTCCGTCGGCACCTTGTCCAGCACCCAAGAGTCGAGCGGCCCCGCACCCTTCAGCAACGACATGTGCGCCTGCTGCACGAGGTGCACGGCCCAGGCCCATCCCATGGGTACAACTCGAGATTGAAATTGAATGTGGCCGTTGGTGGCCTGCTGGCTGACCTGGCCACGCACATGCCGAGGCAGAAACCGAAGGTCAACATACTGAAGAGCGAAGAACGGGCGGAGGTTGGACGGCAGCTCGTACTGATAGAAGCAAACCTCCACATCCGCGCTAGGTGCCACTATCCTCTGCCCAGCGATCGACTCGTCAATCTCAAGAGCAGCCAGAGCCTCCCCCGACGGCAATGCGGTGAAAGGCGGCACCTCAAAGTGTGCGTTGGAGCGCCTCGTGCCCCATATAAGACGTAGTCGCCCATCCTTGCGGGGAACGAAGAAGAGCCCGCAGACCTCCCGCGGCAACTCGCGCACCTCGATAGCCCCGAGGTCATACAGCTCCCCCAGGAAGTGCCCGTAGTCGGCGCCCCCCTTGCCCAAGTTGACGTCCATAGCCGGCACCCTGGGAGCATCTAAAAGAACGTTGTCGCGATCGCGATCAGAGCGAAGGAGACCCTGACCACTTACCAAAACTGACTGCAGCTCAGGCTCAAGGCAGTTCAAAAGAGACACGCCTCCAGCCTTGCCCTGCGGTAGTGAAACTTCACCACGTCTGTAAGCAGCAACCTTGCCATCGGTCAGCGAGTCCGCATAACCGCACCTCGAACCCTGAAGCGCCCTGAACGCTCCGTGGGCATCAGAATCGGGAGGCGGAAGACCCACGCGGCCGTGAGAACGAGCAAGGTGCCGAACCGCGCGCTGTTGCGGTAGTGAGAGACGACGATGAGGATCCGCTGTCTCACCACGACCCCCGAGCTCATTCAAGGCCTCAAGGCCCTCACGTAGCCACCTCTCTTGCGTGCGCAGCTGTCGGGGTCGACGTGGGCGAGGCTGCGCAGCTCCAGCAACCCCTCCACGCAGCTCCTGACTGAGGGCAACCCCCAGTGGCAGCGGCAGCACGTCGCGCTGCACCTCCACGATCTCGATACACGCCAAGCGCACCATCGCCACAAGTGCGCCTCCCCTGTGGGAAAAGCCCAACCGCCCGGGGGCGACGGTGGGCAGCCGGATGAAGAAAACGGCGGAGCGTCAGCTCCGCCCACGACCCTGCCCCCTCCCACGTCCTGGAGGCTGGGTCTGCTGTGGGGGCTGCTGGGCACCTGATGCGGCGGCGCCAGAGCCTGAAGAAGTAGATGGGCGCGTCGGGTCCGTACGAGCAAACCTCCGCTCCTCACGACCCTTGCGGCGTTCCTTGAGCACCGCGCTCTCCTCTTGCAGCTTCGTGGCAACGTGCTGCTCCAACTCCGGCGACACCATCGCGAACCCCTTGCTCCGGTTGTTCCCCAGGAAGAGCCTCCTCTCGTCCAGGTCGTCCCCGTGGTCGCCGGCCTCCGCGATCCACAGCGCCTCCGCGTAGAACTCCTCCCAGAGCTGGAAGCGCCTCGAGACCGTCTCGAAGGACTCCAGGGCCGCCACGTTGATGCCGTCCTTGACCACAGCGGTCTCTATCAGCTCGCACAAGAAACTATGCTCCTCGACCCCAGGGTCTGTAGACACCAGCCCTAGGACTTGACGCCACCAGAAGTGTCGCTGCTTGGGCGTGGTGTTGCCCTCAACGTGCGTGAGGCAGACCCAACGCATGGTCGGAGGCCCCTGCACCGTCCACTTCTGGTTGTCGCCCGTCTCGAGGAGCTGTGCGCGCTGGGCAAAACCCTGTCGCGCGAAGGCCGTGTCCGAGCTTGTCCCCAGCAGGCGGATGTCCAGCGGCCCCGCACGCGACGTCAGCCCTGTGACCACGGTGTCAGAGATGCCCACAGCAATGGGCCCGTCCACCAGCTCCAGCACGCCACGATCGCCCGAGCGAAGGAAGGGCTGGCCTACCACGTCGATCGGGTCGCCCGCAGCGTAGCCGAACCTGGGCTCGAGCGTGACCCACTTCGTCGCGGGGTTGCGCTCCATGTCCACGTCGGCCAAGGGGGCCAAGGGCCCCGCCCCAGTGGGAGGGGCAGGACCACCGCCTCCTTCGCTGACCAGCTCATCAGCCAGCTTCAGCCCCTCCGCCATGTAGTCCGAGTAGTGGTTGTTGGAGCGGTGCTCCATCTTGAACAGATGTTTGCCGTATAACATCACTGGGGTGCCGCCCTTTGGCCCACAGGCCAAGATCTCGGCGGCGTCCACAAAGTCCTCCTCATGAAGGTCTTCAATCGGTGTCAGGACCACCCATGACCACCCGTCCGCCCGCACGCGCCCGCAGAGAAACCTCTCGTGCCAGAGGTCCTCGTCCGGGTACCTCACGTACAGGCGGGCCCCCGGAATCAGTGATCGCAGCCAGCTCGGCGCTGGCGGATGTGTAGTCATCTGGGCGACGAGCAGCAGCGCGAAAGTACACGACCAGACACAGGAGCACGCCGACCACCACGCCCACAGCGAAGCCCGCCGCGGTGCCGAGCCAGGTCACGCCTGCGTCGCAGTGACAGGTGGTCGGCGGCGGCGAGGTCAGCTGGTCTGGGCCACACCGATCCAGTTGGCGTTGCAGGACCCCGATGATGTCGCGGTCCACACTGCCAGAGACCTCACACGAACAGATGCAGCGATGCCCGCCGCTGCTCCACCAGCCGACAGCGTATCCCGCGACTTGCGCGAGGACGGGCGCGGCCGCTTGCATCTGAATCCTCTGCGCCGAAAAGCTACAAGAGAGGGCACGGAGACAGGCGTGATATCAATGTCGCACAGAGCTCACCATGCGTGTCGGTGTCTCGGGCGGGCGCGATATCATGATGACGTCGACAATGGTGGCAACGATGGTGGTAGTAGCGATGGTGGTGGCGATGATGACGATGACGGCGGCAAGGCCAACGACAGCGCCGATGCTGGTGACGACGATGACGATGATGACGTCCATGTGTCGGTGATAGGAGTGATTGACTGATGATGGCGGCAATTGCGGCGATTGGCTGACGATGGCAACAACGGCGGTGATGCGATGGCGCTGATGAATGTGATGGTGAGTAAGTGCGCCCGCAGAAATTCAAGACAACTGACACGACTTTTGTTGAACAATACATGGTGCTTCATGTCTTCGGATAATTCCACCTTGGCATGCTTCAACAAAAAAACGGTAATATACACGCGCGTTGTGGCGCGCGAGTGGCCCGCGTGGCGCGCACTAGGCGCATGCTAGATCAACGCGATGGCGCCGGTTTCCCATGGCTTCAGCAAACGCGCGCGGGCAGAACATCTCCAATCCCACCAGCCCTCTGGGCGAGGGTGGCTTAGAGCGCTTCCTCTTCCAACCCCCGCTCTTTCCCTTCGGGGTTGGGTTTGCCGCATGTCGGACCAATCCCGCCCGATCAATACCAATTCCAACCAACCGGGCCACTTCCCAACTGGCCCAACATAAACCACCAATACCAATTACAACCAACTATCATGAACCGTACGCTCAGTCGGGTTCTATGTGCAAAGCATTTTGCGACGATCCCGCTCACTATATGCCTTTATTTTATAACGAACATCCTGTGCAATGCGACGATCCAAACAGACAGTGCCGTCCTTTGATGTTTGATGTGTTTGCCAATGCGCAATCAATAACACACGGGCCGATCCCAGCCTGTCGCATAATTCTTGAATTGTGTACATATGCGCACATCTACATACATATATCATTGTTTGCCACTTGGGATTCGGAAGGGCATGCGCCGATCCCCTCTCCAACAAAATTGGCTTAATGTTTTATTTGGTTTCTCATGGGGCTTTGGTCACTAACGCGCTACCCCCAGCCTCCCGCATAATTATTTCATATTATATGTGTTCTTTTCACTCGAAGCTAAATCGGGCATGCGCTGATCCCAGTCTACCGGAGACTTATTCGATATGTTATGTCGTTATGTCTTTGGCATTCGTAATTCAATAGGACACGCGCTGATTCCAGCCGCCCCCCGTAGAATCCAATTTTCTTAAGCTGGTTGGCAATCTAGATTCGATAGGACACGCGCTGACCCCACCATCCCACAAAACTCTGTACTTTGCAATTTGTTCCACAACCAAACTCCATCGGAAAGGGGTTGATCCTAGCCTCCCGCAACACTATGTAATAGTTCATTCGTTTAAAATTCAAACTGAAGGTGCCATGAATTGCGACGATCCCAGCCTCCCGCACAAGTATTTGATACTCCACTTGCTCTTAACCAAGAACTTAATCGGAAATGCGACGACCCTAACTTGCCGCAGAGTTGTGTTACATTCTAAGTGCTGTCAGTACGGTTTAATAGGACATGCGCAAATCCCAGCCTCCCGCAGACGGCTTCAAACTTCGATTTGCGTTCTGAATGACTTCGATGGGAACTCCATGGGTCCCGACCTCCCGCATCATGCTTAGATATCGCTTGCGTTGGTTTCGATATGCATTCAATAAAACATGCGCTGGTCCCAGCCTCCCAACATAACTCTTTTTTGTACAACAAAAAATAGAATTCGCTAGGACATGGCATCTATTAGAAATCGCAGAGGAATCTCCAAGGAGCTTCCAAAGCGATTGGAATTGGTACCAAATTGGTTGGACTCGGTACCAAAATTGTTGGAATCCGTTCCAGTGAGGTTGTAATCCGTCCCATGTTCGGGGTTTGCTCCCCCTATACACCTCCCCTGGGCCTGGACGGAGCGCCCCGCGACCCGCTGGAGCGTCCAACATGTCCTCGGCGAGAAGGCAACAAGCATTGACTTGACTTAGGTCGTGGGCAAATTTTGGCTTCCTGGGGTGGGACCCTAATTGAGGAAAGCGCGCTCGCAGAACCCACCCCCCCTCCCCCCCTTCAAAGGGGGGGTGAGATTTTCGACCCCCCCCCTCGTCCCTCGCTTTAAAGTGGGGGGGGGTCCCAACCCCCCCCTCCTTGAAGGGGGCGGGGGGTTCCGGACCCCCCCCCCTCCCCCCCTTGGCGCTGGAGGGGGGGGGGGGGTTTGAACCCCCCCCCCTCCCCGCCTTTGCGCCGAACAGGGGGCCGGGGAGGGGGGGAGGGGGCTTCTCCCGCTTCTCCTTTCTGCGCCAGAGAAGGTGGGTAGGGAGTACGGAGTAGTGTGTAGTAAGTAGTAAGTAGTGAATAGTGCGTAGTGAACAGTGAGTAGTGAGTAATGAGTAGTGGGTCGTGAGTAGCGAGTAGGGCATCGGGAGTAGGGAGTGGGGAGTAGTGGGTCGTGAATAATGAGTGCTGAGTGCTGAATCGCAAAGTAGTGAATAGTGTGGTGAGTACTGATGAGTGAGTAATGAGTGGCGAGTCGTGAGTAGAGAGTAGTGAGTAATGAGTAGCGAGTGCTGATTAGGGAGTAGTGAGTAGTGAGTGGTGGCCATCCAGCGGCGCGCCCTCCTAATTGAGCCCCCCTCCCTCCCTTGTTTGATCTATCTCCTCCAAGATGGCCCCCGAGGCACCCAAGAATGCCCAGAGAGGCGCCTAGGAGGCCCCAAGAGGCCTCCAAGAGGTCCCCAAGAGGCTCCCAAGAGACCACCACGAGGCTCCCCCGAGGCACCCAAGACGCTCGAAGAGGCCCCCAGGACCGCCAAGAGGCCCCCAAGACGCTCCAATAGGACTCACAGAGGCTTTCAAGGGACATCCGAAGAGACTCCGAGAGGCATCTAAGAGGCCTTTGGCCATTCTGCTCTCCTCCTCCTCGTCCTCCTTCTCTTCCTCATCCGCCCGTTCCTCTTCGTCCCTTCTCCGTCTTCTCCGATTCCTCCTCCATTCTCGCTCTTGGGGTATTATGACGGCTTCCCCCAACCCCTTATTCCACTGAATGCTCCTCTGCATCCCAGATCAAAGCAGCTCGCCTGGGCATCGTTTCTGGATGGGCTGGTGGGCTTACTTTTTTGGTCGGCGGCTCCGAGGCAACGGTCACGGAGCGAAAGCGGCTGGTGGGCTTACGCGAAGCGTCTAGAAACTCTGGATGAGCAACCTCCATTTTTGGTTATTATGTTAAAGCATTTGCAGCAGTAATGTGCTTGGCATGCTTTTATCATGCTGCCGCGTGGACTTTGCGCTGCCCTTTTTTGCAACGGATGATCGACACATGATTCTTGAGATAAGTGCGTGTGTGCACATGGTAGTATTTGACAGGGACAAGGGGTGCCGATGCCAGCCCGGCTGGGATGGTGCGACGTCATATGGAACATGGGCGATGGGACGGAATCACATGTATCTAGCAGTGTCCCAGCGGATATCGAGAACCCGGGGGGGGGAGAGGGTGGCAGGGTTCTTCGAATGAAAGGAACCTCTACTTGGAAGCCCCCAAACCAGGTGGTGAGATATCAGGTGGAGTGGTGACCTGGATCTCCCAAAAAAGCACAGCCGGGGTTCGGGACATGGGGTCACCGCCTGGTCTTGCGACTGCTGAACCAACCAACGTTCGGGGCATCCTCGAAAAACCGCAAATTCCCCAGACCGGGTGGTGACAGCAAATCGCCCGAGACTCACCGCCGGGTGCTGTCATTACCACGTTTGGTCCGAGTAGATGGAATTGAAGGATCGCGCCGAATCGCCAATGCATCGGCGATGCATCGGCGACGTCGGCGACGCATCCGCGACGCCGGCGTGAGGAAAATCGGGCTCCACGCCGAGCCGCATCGTCGATGCATCGGCGACGCGGCGCGATCCTCCGACCCCCTCCTCTCGGGCCCCGTCTAAACGGGCTTCCAGAAGGGGCGTCGGCGCGGGGGGAGGAGGGAGGAGGAGGAGGAGGAGGGAGGAGGAGGAGGAGGAGGAGGAGGAGGAGGAGGAGGAGGAGGAGGAGGAGGAGGGGGAGGAAGTCGACAACTGACCCCACATGGGCCCCAGGGTCGGCCACCGGGCGAAACCAGACCCCGCCGGCGCCCACGGGCGGGCGCCCCCCGAGGCGGCCACGAGGGGAGCCCACGGGCGGCCACCGGGCGACGACCCCGGCAGACCCACCGGCGGCGAGGCAGCGCGGCTGCACCAGCGACGGAGCTAAACCGAAGGGGCCCTGGGACACACAAATCAATAGGCACAAAGAACAGGATTCCCCACATGTTCCCATATTTTCTCGGTTTTTGTCTTCCCCCCCACTTCCCATGTTTTCCCATATCTCCGGGGGAAGCGACGATTAATTGTTTCTGTGTTCTTTTCCCTCCTGATTTTTGGTCGGCGGCGAGGCAGCGTGGCTGCACCAGCGACGGAGCCAAGCACCGAGAAGCACCTTGCCCAGCATGCAGGAGAGCATCACGAGACAGACGGGGCGGCCGCGGAGGAGGAGGGAGGAGGGGGCACTCAGAGGCGGAAGATTTACGACCTGAGCGCGCAGGAACGGCCGGCCTCGTCAGCGGGGACCGTGGCAGCTGCCTCACCCGAGAAACAAAGGAAGAGACCCCTGTGTGCAAGCACCGCTCGAGGAGTTGTAGTGGAAGGGGTGCGGGTGAGGCAGAGCAAGCCCTGGCGATGTTCAGCGAGGGGGGGGGGCGCCTTCCAGCGAGAGCGCATCGCCTCTCAGGCGTAGGCTCCAGATCTCCCGTATTGGCCAGACGCGCCCATTATCCCGACAGCACTGAGAGGGACCCGCCGAAAACGGCACGGGGTGGCGCCAATTCGGTTCAGTACGTACCCATCGATCGGAAGAAGTAGGTAGAAACATTAAGGCGTTGGAAATAGATTGGGTCTCCGCCCGCCTCCTGAAGAGGACGGGAACGGCGAAGCCACTTGATCATTGAAGTAGGAAGGCGCCCAAAGTAGATTGGATTCTGGGAACCCAAGAATATGTACTTTCAACGACCGATGGGTAAGGCAGGCGGGCGCACGACTAGGCCAATCGCTGAGACGTCGGCGCGGCGAGGCGAGGCAGCGTGGACCGCAGTGGCCAGAGAGGGGGGGAGCTGGGCGGGCAACGTCGTGCGAGACGCGCGGGACCAGGTGCTGACGGAAATGCCTCGTGGCCGGAGCCCCCCCCGCAGCTTCCTGCCCATCCTGGGACCTCAGTGGCCACTCTCGGGGGACACAAAGGTGGGGTCAGGACAGAGGTGGGGTTGGAAAGGAGATCGCTCCGAACGGCCGCAAGAAAGGAAACGCGTTGAACGGGAGCATCCAGCTGGGCCCGTTCCCCAGCCCCACCTCTGGACAACCCTCCCTCTGCGAACCCCCGACTGTGGCCACTCCGGGCCTCTCGGGGGTCCGGGGCCTCTGGGGGCCTCCCTGCAGGACGCGAGGCCACCTCGGGCACCCGCGGCAGCAACCGAGCGGGACACCTTCAGCCAGGCGTGCGCAGAGGGAGGGACGGGGGGGGTGAGCAGGGAGGGGAGGCCTGGCAGGCGGTAGCGGGGAGGGGCACCGCCAGGAGAGGGGGGTCGCGGGCAGGGGCGGAGGGTGGAGCAACGGAGGAGCGGACGGGCCGAAGGGTGGAGGCGCGCGACTCGAGGGAGGGTGGAGGGATCGATGTGGGAGGGGGGCGGGGGGGAGGGAGGCCGGAGGGAGGCGGGCAGGGGCGGGGCCCACGGAGAGAAGACAGGATAGGGGGCTCGGCGGGGCGGCCTCGTCGACGGGCTCGGGACAGTCGCGCGACTTGTGCCCGGGCTTCTTGCAATTGACGCAGATCATCTCCTGCACCATCGCGGCGGAGAGGACAGGGCAGCCGCCGTCCCGTGGGCACTGAGGGGGGCGTTCTCAGGCCCCCTCGAGTTGTCAACGCAGGTCTCTCTCTCTATATATATATATATATAAAGACGCAGAATATATATGTATATATATATATGTACACATAAATACACATAATGCTTGCATGCTCCCCTCGCAACGCAAAGCGGAGGACGGCAACCATCATCCCGTGGAGCGCGGGTCGAGATGCGCCGAACACGCGACGCGTGGAAAGCCCGTCCTGCGGCCGGAGCTATTCTGAACAGGGGTGTGAGAGGACTGCCACTGGCAAGCCCGATACCCCAGCACAAAGAATTCCTGGGCACTCTGAGGGACTTCTGGTGTGCGTCTCGTGACTTGCTCAAAGGCCTATGGACCATGGCTGTGGATCCACATTTGTCCAACAAATCCCAGTGGACCGTCCTGGGGCTCTCGTGGTGGCCCCTTGGGTTGTGTTCGAGTCCGCGGGGGCCTTCCCAGGAGGCCAGACAGATGAAACAATTTTTGTTTCTATCTGAAATTTGCATTTCCACCTCTGCGGCCCCAAAAGCGTCTAGGACGACCCGAGAAGCTCCCAACATCGCTCCAAAACGGGCCCCAAGCTCCCAAGAGGGGCTCAAAAGACCCTCGAACGGCCTCGAGACAGGCACCAAAGGGGGGGACCCCTTCCTTCCTTCTCCTCGTCCTCTTTCGTCCTCGTTTTCCTTAGTCGTTGCGCTATAGTGCGCTGCTCCCGATCGGCACCGATTGCCGTGCCCATCCGGAACTCGCTGGGAAAAAAAGGCCCGCGTGCCTTTAGCAGGAAGGCCGACGTCGTAAACGGATTGCGTATCTTGAGAGAGAGAGAGAGAGAGAGAGAGAGAGAAAGAAAAAGAAAGAAAAGTGTTAGCCAGCGTGGGCCCCAAACGCTGTGGTTCTAGCAATCTAGACTGACATATATATATATATATATATATATATATATATGTGGAACAATCGATGTGGTGCAATCTATGTGGTGCGTATTTTGTGCACTGTACGTGGTGCAGTGTCTGTTGTGCACTATTGGTGGATCAACCTGCGTGGGAACATTTACGCAATGCACCGTATGTTGTGCATGATCGGTTGTGCAACCTATGTGGTGCAACCCGTGTGGTGCAATGTATGTTGAAATATCTGTGTGGATTACCAACTGCGGTGCCATCTGCGGCGTGCTATTGTGCAATCTATAAGGAGCAATCTATGTGGTGCAATGCATGTCGTGCAATTCGCGTTGTGGAGAAGCAACCTATGTGGTGAAATCCGCCGACTTTTTGTGAGTCTCCAAGCGTGTGAGATTTTTCCCTTCGTATTCCCCCCTGACACTGCAAACTGGGAGCTGGGCGCCAGGTGGTCCACCTCCCGAATCACTGGGGGCCCCGGGTGGTCCAACCCCGAACTCACCCAGGCTCCCTGGACCTCCAACGTAACCCCTGGACCTGAAGCCTCCCAAAATGCCCCCAAAACGATCCACGACGGCCGCGATTGCCGAAACGTTGTTCCAAGACGCCCGCCATGGCCCCAAGACGGCCCAAAATGCCTCCAAAGTTTAAAGCAAAGGTCAGGGGCTTGAACATTAGGTAATCAGCTGAGACCCCTGCTCTTAGGATAACGTAGGGGACGTCTCGACGCATCCCACAGGTAATCCCTCGACGGCAAGCAACATGGGAGGCGAGAGACAACGCATGGGTTAGAGAAGTGGATCCACGGTGGACGTGGCCTCTACCCACGCTCACATGCAATAGTGTCTCGCTGTCGTGAAACAGGCAAATGGGGTAGCGGTACCTTGAACCGAGGCGGCGGCGGATATAGCGTTCGCTATACAACCCGCCTTTACTAACGTTCAAAATCGGGAGGGGAAGGGCCGAACGGTAGATCCTAACCGCAAAACCAAATCATATGTAAGAACGCAGGAAAGGAGAGCGTTTTTTTTTTTTTTTTTTTTTTTTTTTTTTTTTTTTTTTTTTTTTTTTTTTTTTTTTTTTTTTTTTTTTTTTTTTTTTTTTTTTTTTATATAAAAAAAATGTTGTTGTTTTTTGTGTGTGTGTTATATATATATATATATATATATATATATATATATATATATATATATGTATATATATATATAAACAAACATCCCTAGCGGTGCGCAGTCAAGGCAAGGACGAACAGCGCGCCGTATCAGGGCCAATCGTGGGCAAGACCACACGACCAGCCGCATATCATTATGGTCAGTCATGGGCAAGACCGCGTGACTGACCGCCAGTAAATATGGATAGTCATGGGCAAGGCCCCGTGAGTGTCCGAAGATACTTAAGGGGACGTCTGGGCAAATGTCAAGCGTCAAAGCGCGCAAAGCTTTGTAGGGTAAATAAAGATGCCCGACTGAGTCGTCAGGTGCCCCAGAAAAGTGATCCGTGTCCGGGCAAGTGGGTATAAGTAACCCGTGTCCAAGCTTAGATTGGCGATGGGATCACCAATCATATCCCGTATCCACTGGCCTTAGCTTGGGCATGCTTATGTTGATGCTGTCGTTCAGCTGCCTCGATAGGGTACGTACTTCTTTACCTCGTACTTGAAGGGCTGATTACCATGACTTGCAATCGTATCTCACGATCAATTCGTCCTTCAATATGGCCGCCGGCTGTCATATCCCGTGTATCGCGCCACTGTGCGCTCTGAACGATGCCTCTGTCCATCATTTGTCTTATCCAGCGGATATGTCCCAGCAGGGTGCATTCGGTGGGCTTCTTCAAGTCCTTACTTAACAGATATTTGAATACCGATTCAGCGTGTATGATACGGATAGCCATGATGCAGATGCCACATGGCCATGATAAGGATGGCCACGTTGTGAAATCGTTACGCGGTCCAGCTGAGCTCGCGTAGCGTCGCAGTGGTGGGGCAGCAGTCTGCAAGATTTTGAGCTGCCGCCAATGTTTCAGCTGAGTAGCTGGGGCGTGCCTGCGAGCGGCGTGGCCTGCAGTGTGCATCGATGAGATGTACAACTGCCTTGCCATTAGGCGCGTTGATCCATGTTTTCTTTAGACATTGTTGCATTTCGCGTGTTCCAGCGTTGAGTCTTCGCACTCGAAGGTTCGTGGGTTCCCGCGCGCGTTAGGGAACTACGTATACCATCAACCACGCCTTCATGATTGATGCGTGCGCTAACGCGCCGCGTGCACTGATGAGCGTATCGGACACCATTCCCGTCGCCTTTGCTTCCGCTGCAGCGCCCGTAAGTTCTGGGTGCTGTAGGGGCCGAAGTTGGTTGATCCATTCGTCCCGAGCTAGCTGGGCGCGGCCGCCCTCGGTCTCAGTGTAGCGCGCGGCGCAGCTCGCATTGCAAAGTTTGTGTCGGCTTACATGCGCCGATCGTACTTTCTACACATTTGGCATCTGGTCTATCGTATCCCTGCCATGTTTATGTCGTCAACGTGCTCGGCTGTTAGTGGATTTGCGCTCGTCTCGACGTCTTCGTCGTATGGCGTGGGTTTCAGTTTGAAGCGTCGAGTGATGGTCCTGGGTGTCAATGAGAACGCCCTCGGGGCATCTCTGGTGCCGGCGCCTGGCTTCAGGCGCTGTCGACAGCGCTTTGATTCGCAATGAGGCGCAACACCGGGCAATGTTCGCAGCACCGAGGCTGGGCCTGGTGGAAAAGTGGAGCAGGCCGCGCGTTCTTTCTCTCCAGCGGCCTCTGCCAGCTCGCTGGAAGTGAGGAGCTTCAAGGAAGCCTCGTCGATGTCCGTGGATGCCACGATCCGCGGTTTCTTGCGCGCGCCCGCGTTTGCGATCAATCCGCGGCTAGCTCGAGCTGTGCCCAAGGAGGCTTCCACGTCGAATGCTTCGACGTCCATGGCAGCGCGAAGGGCGAGACGGAGTCGCATGGTTCATTCCACGTCACCATTTGTCTTTCTTCGCGAACTTCAATTTGTGCGTATATCTGGATGTCGCAATGACTGCGGCGTTGTCGATCTCCTGCGTCTTGACGCACTGTCGTGCCAGATTTTGAATGCTGCGTGCAAGGCTTTGGATATCTTGGCTGAAAGAGTGTAGTTCTGCCTTGTCAGGTGGTCGTCCTCTGTGACGGCCGCGGCTCTTCTCGCTGCGGCTGAGACATATTCGGCCACCGTGGTTATCTGGGAGTTGCATAACGATTCGCGTCGTTGCTCCGCCAGAGCAAATTTAACCATGCATGTCAGTTGTGAAGCATAGCTCAACATACTGACCGTATTCGTCCGAATCCAAATCGTGGGTTTCGTCCTATTCCGTGGTCCAACGTACCCGGCACATTTTCCAGCGTCGCAGTGGCGAGCGCGGCCTATCTCTCGCGAGTATCCATGCTCCTCACTGGCCAAAGTCACGAGCGCATGGTTGTCTATAGTCGTCTCAGCGGGTACAGAACACACGGATTCCCGTGAAAGAGTCTCAAGTCGCCCCTTATCCTCGTGGAGTTCTAAATACGGCGTTTCCACAATATGTGCTTCCGAATCCGCTTCTGGCTCCTCAGCGACAGTCGGTAGCCTGCCGTCGAGTGCGGCCTGCGCTGGAGGTAGTTATCCCTCTTAGCGCTGCCGCCCGAGGCTGGCGTGTCCGCCAGATCCTCAGATTTTGATAGGTCTTTATGGAAGCCTGCTAAGGGTTCTGAAGACTTAAGACATTGGATGATTCGTGCATGTGTGGCCCTAGTAATGGTGTGAAAATTAAAGCTGTGCCTGCGGATTCGTGATGGTGGAATCCCGGCGTAACGTCGTTGTCATAGTATAGCAGGGTCCAGCTATCAACGTACGGTGCTACAAATAACCCGTGGATGCTCTTTGCCCGCCGTACCTGTTACTGCGTTTTCTATCCCGAAATAGTTTCTGACAAAGAATTGTAAGGCCAAGTGTACCTTAGGCGAGAGACGACTCGCCGTCGTCATCCGCGAATTCCCTTGCTTGGTCGGCAAGTATCCGAAGGCCGCGGAAAGTTTCCTCGCGGGCATGCTCGCGATAAGAAGGGCCAATGCCGCGCGCGTGGCCGCAGTGGCGGGGCTGATCTCGCGGGCCATCGACACCTCGATGCGCAGCGTGCGCCTTGTGTCTGGGCACTGTGCAAAAACTTTCCGGCCGCCGACTTGGGCTGCAGCCTGGCCGCGGTCAAGGTGCTCAGGGCAGTCGCGGGCGATGGGGCGTGGGCCGTGCCATCCACCCCAATCGTCCGTTGTTGTGGTGGGGCGGTGGTAGTCTACGAGATCACCTAGGTGATAGTTGTGATGTCCTGCTGCTGTCGTTTTCGTGCATAAGGCTCTGTTGGTTTTGGCCACTGCAGTGGCCTGGGTAATTGCCTCGATGCTTCTTTCCCGCATTCTCTGCTCTCGATTGCGATCGGACGTTCGCGTTCCCTGTTGGAAGTCTAGTGCGGGTAGGTCTGGTCGGCATGCCGGTTGTCGGCCATATCGTGCTTGATATGGCGATACTCCGTTGTAGGATGTAAACGCGTTGCAGATATATAGGCCTGCGTGCAGTAAGCGTGTGCAAACCAATGGGATGTTGCGTCGTTTGAAGTCTTCCTCCACGACGTGTGCGGTGTGTCTGAGAATGCCGTTGCGCGCCTCGATGGCGGTGGCGCGCTGGCTTCGGGCGCGGGCGAAGCTGCGCGCCTCTGGCCTTTTAGATGTCCTCGGCGGTATCGTTGTTTAGGGCTCCCTCTCCGTCGGAGTGCATCGCGGTGGCTGGGCCATGTTGCGCCCGGCGATTGCGACGGGCGCCCAATGCCGCATGCGTGGCCCTGTCAGCAATCTCTTGGCCAGCAGCCCAACGAATGCATCGGCCGACGATGTGAAACACAATGTGTTGCTTGTGAGGCATCAAGTCACATTCGACTTCTTCGTTGAATTTGCCAGGGGGGGCTGATTGATGGCATGGCAATGTTGACTGGTTTCTCCCGAGCTCTGCACTCGCGACATGAGTCAACCACCCCTTCTATATTCCTAGACGCGACAGGATGGCGCGCATCTTCTGTTCAGAAGCGCGGTGCCGCCCACGTAGGTGGAGATTTCGTAACTCCCTTACAGCGGTGGTTGGATCGTATCTCCGCAAGTTCTGGAAATTTATCTGAATGTCAAACCTTGACAAGTCAGGCGTTCTCGCGCGTGGCCGCGCTTCCGCTGGAGGCGGGGGAGGAGGCGGTTCAGCGCCGCTCTCTGCTGGCCCGCGTCGTCCAGCAACTCGCAGTGGATCCGAAGTGCCGCGGGGCCCAGAGCTACCGGTGCCGCTGCCGCTAGAGCCGTGTGCACCTCTAATCAGGTCGTAGCGGCCAGCGCCCACGGTCGGGTCACCGGGGTTTCTGCGCGCGGGGAGAGGTGCGCGCGGCCGTGCGTGTCCCCGCGGTCTCTGTCGCGCAGGTGCCATTCCTGCTGGAGCTGGTACTTCGTCAGAGAGTGCGTCTGGTACCGCTGCTGGTGCAGCAGCAGCTGGAGCAGGCGCTTCCCCCGCCAGTGCTGGCGCTGCCCGCGGGGTCTGAAGGCGTCTGGTAGGTGCCATGGCTGGGCAAATCTGTGCATCGCCTGGTGTTAGCAGGTGGCCCCGCCTGTCTGTGCCATGGCCCCTTTGCAGCGCAGCTTGGGCATTCCCAGTAGTGAGGTTCTTTATTGAACCACCGACGCTGCCGTGGGTTGCAGTTGTGACTTGGTGAAACCACGTGGACGTTCTCTGCGCGAGCTGGGCATCCATGTCAACGTGGCGGTGGTCGGCGACTGGGTCCATTCGTCACTCATGGTACAACGGGATCGTCGAGGTCGAATCCAACACTATTATCACGAAGGGGCTCGTGTGATTTCGATCGGCAAATGGATTGCTGCCTCGTGCAAAGAGGGGCCGTGACATCTGGATCGCGTCTACGATCGGAGAGTGCATCTTAGGCGTGCAGTGGGCCGCCTGTGCCGATTCACGGTTGCATGCCCGGGCATGTTCGCGATTGTCAGAGCACCCCTTGTTTTCAATGGGTTTGAGAAATGCTCTGCGGGCTTCTTGACGAGACCGCCGCGTGAGTCGCGAAGCCCTGTCTAGTATGGATACATCTGGGCACACGTGGCCTCGCGTTTAGTTGGCGTCGACCGCGGGGTGATCTCATCTGCCCAAGTGCCAGCCGGTTGTCCCCGACAGAATCGGCGTTGAAAGTTGTCTTGCATGACGGCGACCTTCCCGCGGAAGATGATGTGGGGAAGGTCCCCCCCGTGGTATTTGATCCAAGTGTCGTGGTTAACATGTGAGTTTAAGTGAGATGGCAGGCCAGAGGTCCCGCGGTGAGGTTGTAGCATTAATATTGTGACGAAGCGCGCATGCAGCTAGCGTTCCCCAGCCTGTTGCACCCGTGGGTTGTCCAAGACAACGTTGGTGCATTTATCGATGTTGTCTCAAGAGGTCAACTAACTTTTGAAGGCAAATTGGGATATGCCTCCTGTGCCTGCGCACAATCCCATCATATCTACACAACTGTTCCTTTAGTAACATAGGGCGGGGCAACTTGCAAATATTTCGGCGCGCGTGTCCGCAATGCCGCTTGGCAGGGTCGGGGAAATGTCGTCGTCGTCGTCGTCTGGCCCCAGTTACTGTTAGACCATCGGAGAGCACGTGGCGTCTCTCGGCCCTCTGAGGTCGCCCCCGCAGTCATCGCTGCCGACGCCGACTTTTTGTTGTATCTTCTTCGGCTTGGTGCCAGCTTCCATGTCGGCCTTCTGCCTTTCCTTTTGCTTAATCGGACGCTGGCTGGTCGTGCTGCCCCTGTTTGCGGCGCGTCTACCTCGAATTCTCGAAAAGAAGGAATTTGTGAGAGGTCCTTCTCAAGCCCACTTGAGAGGGGAGGAGTCACTCGTTTCTTGTGGCTCGGCGTCTGCCCGTGGCCAAGCAGAGGTGGGGGTGCTGTTTCCAGAGCTGCCGGAGGCCCGGAATTCGCGGGCGCGGCTGCGTCGGCAAGTGCCCCCGCGTCTATCAAGAAACTGATGGTGGGCGCGCCGTGCACTTCCTCGCGCAGGTAACCCGTGGGCGTGCCCACCCCTGCGCCGAATGGATTTTCGGGCTTGAACCAACTATGCTGAATGTAGACATCGTCCGTGGTTAGCGGCCTTTCCCGTCGGTGGATGCGCTGGGGATTGTGCCGCGCGTTTGCGTTGATATTTGGGATCAACCACCAGCTGGGCGATGCGCTTGGTCGGGGTGATGCCGTCGAAGCCCGCCGTCAGAAGGGCGCCGTTAAGGGGGCGCCATGCCTTGGCCCCATCTCGCAACAGGAGCGGTGGAGATAAATATGAAGACCTCTCTATCCCCCCGAAGACCAGGGCGAATCCTGTCGTCTCCTGGCAAATGCGGACATCGATGCGCGAATTACGTTCCGCGTCTGCCTCTTGGATTGTGTTCCGCACGACGGAGCAACCCGCGTGTGATGATGGCCTCCAGGAGCTCCCGCTCAGTGCCATGCATGAAGAACCAGGGGTCCCCATCCATGCCGCTGTCGACGAGCGCGTCACTTCACGGTGCAACGATTCTTGGCTGGCAATGCGTGTCCGTCTGTGGCTCTGATCCACAGAGTCGAGCCACCTGAATCACCGTGCGTGCATTTCAAATGGGAGCGGCCTTTCTTGGCGCCCGAAATTCCTGTCACATTACCAATGTGTAGCAGCAACCAGGCTGGGTAGTCGTCCTCTTGGCGACGCATCCAGTAGGAATTTTCTTCCTGGCCCTTACCGCCCCGAGGTTGCTTTGGGCGTCCGTGACCGTGGCCCAGCCATCGTGGCGATCCCATGACCACCGTGCGTTTTGCAGCGTCTCGTCGATGGCTCCTTTGTGATATGGTCTGTGCCTTCAAGTCGTAGACCGCCATTCAGACAAGGTGGTCATGTCGCGATGCGATGGTAACGGACGGAATGTGTAGCCCCTTTGTTTCGTCTGGGCCTCCGAAGCCGGAAGTTGCTCCCTGAGATGAAGGCATCTGTTTTCGCTAACTTTATCAGTGACACTTGTCTGTCCATCTCGGCGGCATTGCGTGTTGGCAACGCACGTGGATCGCACGCATATTCGTCCTCATCGGACGTGTCCATTCCTGCAGGTACGTCCTTTCCGTCTGCCTTTGCTGCTGCAGCCTTAGACCTTGGTTTAAGCAATGCAGCCGGTGGCCCAGCAAATGGCGATGCCTCGGCAGATGACTCTGCGGCTGTTGAAGCGGGTGGTCCACCTTGGAACTTGGCCAGCGCGGCGCCATGCGCTCTACCGGATGCCTTTGCAGATGGCCAGAGCGTCTCAACTTGGATGCCCTCCAGCTTTGGCTGCGGCTGTTTGCCGACTGGCAAGGGATCGGCTAAGCCAGTGGCCTGGCTGTCCTTTTCTTCTTTGTATTTCTTTTTTCCGAAGATGTCGGGTCCTTAGTCGGCTTCAGATCGCGTGGCTGCGAGATCAAAGGGCGTGTCGTGTGCTGACTTGGCCTTAGGATCGGGCCCTATGCCCCTGCCCGTTTCCGAGCTTCATTCCCCTGTGCGCGCAGCTGGTAAAGAAGGTGTCCAATTGCCGCGATGGACCGGGCTCGTCCGGGATTCTTCGGACCGTGTGACAACCGGTTGTTTGGGCAACGGTGCGGCGTCACCTCCCAAGGCGGCGGCCTT
This sequence comes from Prorocentrum cordatum, assembly GCA_963575745.1. Taxonomy (NCBI): domain Eukaryota; class Dinophyceae; order Prorocentrales; family Prorocentraceae; genus Prorocentrum; species Prorocentrum cordatum. Next base: position 653,637 of record CAUYUJ010014693.1, read on the forward strand.
CTTCGCGATGCTGTCTGAACGTCCCCGTGGCTGTCGCAGAGGACAGTGCCTGTTCGCGTCCGGTGTGGGCGAAATTTCTTCGCGGGGGTCGCGTTCGGGGCCTTGGTCTCAGAGGCGCCCTGGGCGCGTCCGCCCTTTTCCTTCGCGGGGTCACATTCGCCGTGGGCGTGACTGCTTGCTTCTGCTGGCGAGGCAGGTCGGGGCCACCTCTTCACCCCCCTCGCTTTTTTCGGTCTCACCCCCCCGCCCCCAGAGTGGATGCCGGGGGGGCCCCGGAGGTTCAGCGCGAGAAGTTCCGATGATCTGCCCCGTCTTGCCCTGTCGAGGGGTGCTGCGGCCAGTGTCCCCGCGCGCCTCGCCAGGGGTCCCGCGGTGCCAATCTTGGTTGTGAGCCTTGAAGAAACGATCGTTTGGAACGCATCCCAATTCCTCGCTGACGTCGTGGGCCTCCGAATCGGGGAGTGGGCCGTATTCCGCTCCGCCTCAGCCGCGGCGATCCTCCGACGCGGTTGCCGTGGTCGGGGCGCCGCGGCGTAGCTCGACGATGGGGGCTGCGCGACGGCCAGCCCATGGGGCAGTTGTCGCGGTGCCGGCTTCAAGGCGGACGGCGGCGCGCGCGGTAGTCCCCGCGGGCAGTTATGCTGTCTCGCTTGTGCGTGCGCCTCTCATCGCCGTTTCTGCCTCGGCGGCGAGATGAGTAGATGGCGCGACCGCCGGCGTCGCGGAGAACGCGTTGCATGAATCGCCAGTGGCGGATGGGTCTCTCAGCGTAGCCCTGGTCCAGGTAATAGACAGCGTCTGCGTCGTCTATCTCCATGCGCGGGCCTTGTTCGTCATGGGAATAGGAAAAATAATCTTTCCGAGAAGAGGAGTGACCCTTTCCCCGGCCCGATCCACTGGAGCTTGCGCCGTGCGTGGGGTCAGCAGACTGGGCATCTCCCTTGCCCTTTGACTGGTCCGGCACGCATGGGGACCGCGGCTCGCCGCTGCGGCCTCGGCCAGCGCAACCCGTGTCCGGGCTTTATTTGCCGGATTTCCCTGTGGCGCCTGCTGCGGCGCGGGCTGTAGCGCCGCGGCCGCGGCGACCGCTGCCTCCGCCGCCTTTGCGTGGGCCGCCCTGTCCGATGGGGGCCTGACCTGGCGCGCCCCGCGCCGTGAAGGCGTCGACGCGCTGGCCCCGCCCCGCAGCGGCCCGCTCCTCCTCCGCGAGACCAACAACTGTCGGAGCTGGGAGCTGCTCGAGACCCCCCTGCCCTAGACCGATCTGCTGTTCCAATATTTCGACGTCAGTGGCCGGCGTGGCCCCCGCTTCGAGCGCGCAGTCGCCCTCGCCGTCGTCGCCCGAATCGCATTGCACGCGTCCGCGCCGAGGCAGGCCCGCCCAAACCTCGAAGGTCGCGTCGTAGAGCTCCTCGACCCTTTCGCGCAAGAACTCGGCGTGGCGCTCGATCGACGCGGCGGCCTCGGCAAAGTGGGCCATCGGGGCCAGGCGGGGCTTGATTGAGCCTGGAGGGGGTAGTCGAGCGCGGAGAAGTCGACGCATTCAATTGCGCCCTCTGCGGTTTGCTCTGAGCCGAGAAGTGCGGATCCATCCCCTTTCCCACTTCCCCTGGGGCAGCGTGCCTGAGAGTGCTTATCGCTCCCGCGTGATTTGCATGTCATGCGCGTGCCATTTCTACGCGTCGGATTTAGCTTGCGCCCCTTACCTTGGCCAACGGTATGCCTGCGACCCCTGCCCCTGCCCTTGCCTCCAAGGAACAGGTCTTCAAAGTTGTAATCAGTAAACCTGGCCAGGGGCGTGGCTGTGCCTTTTGCGGCGTAGATCTGCGGGTGCGCCTACCACGCTTTCCACGCCCCTTGCTCTCGCGAGAAAAAGCGCGACGCACTGCTCGCCTGCAACTCTCAACTCGTTTACTCATTTGTCGCCTCCACCTTCTCCTGGCATGATGATTTCCCAAGTGTAAGTGCTGTGTTCTCCTGTCGTCACCGGCGGGTAGATCTGACAGTTCGATGCATTCGGCGCCAATTGAGGAAACCCCGTCGGTGTCCGTGCCGGAATTCAGGGCATCTTCTTTTTGTTGACCTGGAGAACCCCAAAGAGCGGCCGCGTCAGTTGGCGCGCAATTGGCAGCGGATGGCCGACCAGTGTCAGAGCCAGAAGCCCGCGTGTCATTGGCTACTTGGCCCATGAGCTTTGTGGATCCAGCGGGCTCGCTATCTTTCCCGATGCCACTCAGCGTGGCTGCTGGTGTCGCTAATTTCGGCAGGGTGGGCGCCAGCGCTGCATCCGCTGAAGATGCCCCCGATGTTTCCTGGGGGGCGCTCAGCCAAGTGCCCACTGCTGCGCGTGCGCTCCAGGAGTTGATCGCGCTGTTGCTGGGTGCGGGGCGTCTGGTGGTTGAGCGGTTGCAATGGCCGCGCTGCTCGGGAGGCGCCAACCCCCCAAAGCGCGAAATAGAATCGGCATCAGGATTTGGAAGTTGGGTCCGTTAAAGCCCGCTGAGTTCGCTTTCAGCCTGGCCATCTCGCATCGGGCCAGCACTGAGTCGATGCGTTCGGAGGTGAGCTGTCGCTCATCCTCGAGGTTCTCAGATTTGGTGCTTTGTAGGGACATGATGTGCGTGACTCCGTCGGGTCGTCCACCCTGTAAGGTGGCGCCGTAGTTGATGATGGTAAACGGCGCCCTCGTAGCCAATGTCCCATTTAAGCCCCCTAGGCCGCGCGGTAATGCCGCCTCCTGTTGGGGTGGAGTCATGCGTCCGCTCGCGCAATTGAGCCATGCGTGTACGTCGCGAACAAAGTCGCGGAAGGCTACGTGGCCTGCGAGGCCCCAGAAAGGGGGCCTGAGTGGGTGTTTCATTCATTCCTCCTCCTCCTCGCATGTATCCCACGGTGAGACCTCGGCGCGCCCATGTGATTCCAACTATGGCAACTCTGACATAGTACGTGGTCATATTGTAGCTGATGATTCCAAAGTTTGTATCATGGGTGTTGGTCGCGCCGGTGGGTTTGCGACTGGGTGTCTGGTCTGACGTGGCCGTCAGTTTGCGGATGGGTGTGGGTGCTTGGTCTGTGCGCGGCATGTTGCCACGCGGTGGGGAGATGGAGGTGTAAGAATGTAAATTACCAGCTGGTTGAATGATATGGGGAACGTAGTGGCAGATAGCCGGCGCAGTCGGGCATTCCACTGTGACGTGGTAAGGTGTGCTGTGCAGAAAACCTGTTATAAGAGCCAACCACATAAAGATGAGGCCAGCTCCGCTACCGAGTGCAGAGCAAGGGTCAGGGGCTTCACCAAGAACTAGTAAGCTGAGACCCCTGCTCTTAGGATAATGTCGGAGACGTATCGGAGCAACCCATAGGTGATCCCTTGATGGCACGCAATATGAGAGGTGAGGGACAACGCTGGAGATGGATAAATGAATCATCGGTGGATGTTGCCTTTATCCAACGCTCAGACCCATTAGGTCGAACTCTCTTGAAACAGGCAAATGGGGTAGCGCTGCCCTGAGCCAAGGCAGCGGTGGATATAGTGTCCGCTATGCGCCCTGCTTTAATTCCGTTCGAAGTTCCAAGACGTTCCGAAAAGCCTCCCACGAGGGCCCCAATAAACGAAACTCGCCCCATTCCCTTAAGACACCGCGCGCAGTTTGCACATTCGCAACTTCGCCCCCCTGAAAATGCCCCAAGACGGCCCAAGATAATCCCACGACGGCCAACAACAAAAACCCAAACAGCCCAAGGTTACTTCGAAACGGCTCCAAAAGGGGGCCCAAAACGGGAAACCCGAGCAGAAATCAGCCTTCGACCCCCGGACGCTCCCAGGCTGCCCCAAAAAGTTCCCAAAAGGCCTCGAGAAGGCTCCATGGCACCCGAAAAAAAAACCCAACATGGTTCAATGACCTTCCAGCAAACCCCCCAAAGGCCCACCAACTGCCCCAATGACGCCCCTGAGAGACCCTAATTACACGAGACCCCATCAGCCACCCGAAGGACCTCAGATCCACAACCCGAGAACGGTGGCGGGATGGGCCGACGGCCATTCGATAAAAATTCCTCTGTTGTTTTAGCAAAGGCCAACCGTCTGTGAGCATTGGTTTTCGCTTGCTTCCCCATGCGTGCGCGGCGAACGCTGAGAATGTCCGCCGCCCAAGAACCAAAATGTGGACCCCCTACCAAAACACCCCTCGGGACTCCGACGCTGCTCCTCCCCTGGGTCGCCGAGACGACTTTCAAAGAGACCCTGCGACGCATCCATGAGACTCGGGCCCAAAACCATGCTGCGCTGGACCGAAAGCCATCAGAAAATGGCCCGGTCCAGGAACCCGCGCGTGGTTTTTTCAAATCCACGGCGGGAACATACGTTCCAGAGGTGCCGGATCGTCCCGAACATTCGCCAGCGGCTCGAAGTAGGGCCCCCGAACCAGATCCTGGTTTTTCCTCCTCCTCCTCCTCCTCGCCCTCTTCCTCCTTCTCGTCCTTCTCCAGCCCCATATCCCCCTCCTCCTCCTGTTCCCCCCTGGGGCCCCGAGCATTCGCGCGCCGCCACGAGCGCTTCACCAAGTCTCACGCGCACGACCTGCACTCCAGGGCGCCGTTCTAATGGGAACGCGCGAAACTCGGTCTAACGACGAACTGTGATTTCGAGAATTTCTTCTTGCAGGTGCCGGAACACTCGTACGCTTGTCAATGCTGCGCCGGGAGCCCGAGATTTTTGCAATCCGCGCATACAGCTTTACTCTATTTCGTGAGAAGATCAATCTCCTGTCTGTCGCTTATGTGATCCCGTCTCGGGAACTCCTTCTCGCACGCTGCGCCCGTTAACTGTCGCTTCAACCGTTTCGCCTCATCGGCTACCCCCTTCGCGGCTACGCCCCACTTGTCAAACTCTCCACAAACCGCTCTGGTGCTTCTCCTCCTCCGATGCACGACCACCTAGTCTTGCTTCATACGCATCGCGTCCCAACGAATTCTTCCACAACCTTGCGCGCAACAGACAACGGCTTTGTTTCCGTTTTTGTTTATCATTTGCGATTGGTTGCGTTGCGCTTTGCCGCGTCGCGTTCTGCCGCGCATGTTCGGCAGATTCTTACTCCGTGTGCGTTTTTTTTTTTTTTTTTTTTTTTTTTTTTTTTTTTTTTTTTTTTTTTTTTTTTTTTTTTTTTTTTTTTCTGCGTTTCTGGCTTCCTCCTTCGACAGCGCCAAACCCAGCTCGTTCGAACACCGTGCTGTGCCAGTGCTCTCGTGCCACTTCGCGTTGCCACTGTTCGACTTCTGTTCTGCATTCGCCTGGCTGCACTTCGCGCAATACAGGGTCCGAATCCTCTTCGGCTCCTTCTCGTCGCCAAAATTGGCCCAGGGGGACCCCACGAGGCGGTACACGAACTGACTGTTTGGATTCTTCGCCGAAGGCTATGAGGCCGCCAGCAAGCGCCCTCCAGGCCCTGAGAAGACCCACAGAAGCCCCAAGATGATGCCCCAGAGGCATCCCCACTGCCGCACCAGCCCGTTCACCGTGGCGCTTCCCCCGGCCCGATCCAAGTGAATCTCAAGGCACACTGCAGCGATCCAAAGGGGTCGGCGGATATGGCGCAAGCCTGTAGAACCTATGCGTTGCACCATACGTTGTGCAATATTTGTTGCGCGACCAATGTGGTGCAATCTACGTGATGCAACATCGGTTGCAGAATCTATGCTGTGCAATGTATTTTGTGCAATAAATGTGGTGCAAAATATGTAGTGCAAACTATGTTGCACGACATATGTAGCTATGTTGCACCACATATGTACAACCATCTCTGTGGTTGTGCATTCTATGTGGTGCAGCAGGGGTTGTGCAGAATATGGTGTGCAATCTATGTGGTGTGATTAACCTATGTAGCGGCGACGAGGCGGCGACGGCGACAACATAGCCGCCGGGCCGCCACACAAGTCCCGTTACTTAGTGCAGAAATAAGAACCCCTACGTGCAAGCACTGTTTGGGGAACGTAAGCATAAACATAAACTGTCGGAGGTCCACGGGGAATTATTGGGTCGGCGCTGGACCCTCCTCCCCGGCGCGCAAAGCGTGCCAAGGGCGGCGCCGGTGGCGCTGTCAAGGGCGATCCAGCACCGGTCCAAGACATCCACGTGGGTATCCGAAAATTGATGCTCATGCAAACGTTCCTCAATCGCTCCTCGAGCGGGCACGGAAGGAGGAGGGGGGAAACAGGAGGAGGGGAGAGGAACCCTCAGACCTCGACGCCGCCGCCTTCCACGAAGAAGGCCCTCAGCTCTGTTTCGTCTCCCTGGCCGTCCTCCTGTGCCTCTGAGGGGCAACAATTGGGGGGGACTGGCACAGGGGGGGGGAACATTGACCTGGAATCGGCGGTGCATTGCCGATAGGTCGGCGATATGCCTGCGATGCGTTCATGGGCGGGGTGGGCTCTCAGGCCCCTGTCGGCGATCCATGGGCGATTGGGAGTCGATGCGCCCCCCCCCCCTTGAGCCAATGCCTCCCTGGCGTTGCTTCGGAACAAAAAGGAGGGCGACCGCGTGCTCGTGTGGCCCGTCGGGTGTTTGTGTGGCCCGTTGTGTGCTTGTATGGCCCAGTGCGCGGCTGGATGCGTATTAGTTGGCCAGCGCTGGCCCGCCAGTAAAACATACAACGTCAAGGCTTCCATTGTTATCTGAAAGCTGTGGGCAACTCTTACGGGGTTGCATTCCCGCCGAGAACAAGTGGTAACACAAACTCCCATCTTGCTGTGTGTTGCGAGCAACTTCGTAGTAATATTAAGTGTCGTAGTACTAGAAGAAGTAGTCGTAGTAGTAGTGGTAGTAGTCGTAGTAGTAGTAGTAGTAGTAGTAGTAGTAGTAGAAATAATATTGGTAGTCAAAACCGTAGTAGTAGTAGTAGTAGTAGTAGTAGTAGTAGTAGTAGTAGTAGTAGTGGTGGTAGTGGCAGTAGTAGTAGTAGTCGTAGTAATCGTAGTAGTCGTAGTAGTAGTAGTAGTAGTAGTAGTAGTAGTAGTCGTAGTAGTAGTAGTAGTCATAGTCGTAGTCGTAGTAGTCGCGTCGTAGTAGTCGTAGTCGAATAAACATAGTAATAGTAGTAGTAGTAGTAGTAGT
>CAUYUJ010014693.1:665744-835744 GCA_963575745.1 Prorocentrum cordatum
CCTGCCACTGGGGCCTTCGGTGGAGCTCCCTATGGGGCCACGAAACGTGTGAGGGGTGTGCCGAAATGGGTGGTGGGGAGGCATGCGAACGCAGCCACTGGGGCCTTCGGTGGAGCTCCCTATGGGGCCACGAAACGTGTGAGGGGTGTGCCGAAATGGGTGGTGGGGAGCTACTGGGGCCTTCGGTGGAGCTACCTATAGGGCCACGAAACGTATGAGGGGTGTGCCGAAATGGGTGGTGGGGACGCATGCGAACGCAACCACTGGGGCCCCTTCGGTGGAGCTCCCTATGGGGCCACGAAACGTGTGAGGGGTGGGCCGAAATGGGCGAGGGGCGGCATGCCAACTCTGCCACTGGGGCCTTCGGTGGAGCTCATTATGGGGCCACGAAACGTGTCAAGGGTGTGTCGACATGGGTGGCGCGGACGCATGCGAACCCTGCCACTGGGGCCGTCGGTGGAACTCCCAATGGGGCCACGAAACGTGTGAGGGGTGTGCAAAAGTGGGTGGGGGCGGCATGCGAACCCTGCCACGGGGGCCTTCGGTAGAGCACCCTATGGGGCCACGAAATGCGTGAGGGGTGTGCCAAAGTGGGGTGGGGGCGGCATGCGAACCCTGCCACTGGGGCCGTCGGTGGAGCTCCCTATGGGGCCACGAAACGTGTGAGGGGTGTGCCAAAGTGAGGTGGGGGCGGCATGCGAACCCTGCCACTGGGGCCTTCGGTGGAGCTCCCTATGAGGCCACGAAACGTGTGAGGGGTGTGCCAAAGTGGGGCGGGGGCGGCATGCGAACCCTGCCACTGGGGCCTTCGGTGGAGCTACCTATGGGGCCACGAAACGCGTGAGGGGTGTGCCAAAGTGAGGTGGGGGCGGCATGCGAACCCTGCCACTGGGGCCTTCGGTGGAGCTACCTATGGGGCCACGAAATGCGTGAGGGGTGTGCCAAAGTGGGGTGGGGGCGGCATGCGAACCCTGCCACTGGGGCCGTCGGTGGAGCTCCCTGTGGGGCCACGAAACGTGTGAGGGGTGTACCAAAGTGAAGTGGGGGCGGCATGCGAACTCTGCCACTTGGGCCTTCGGTGGAGCTCATTATGGGGCCACGAAACGTGTGAGGGGTGTGCCAAAGTGGGGTGGGGGCGGCATGCGAACCCTGCCACTGGGGCCTTCGGTGGAGCTACCTATGGGGCCACGAAGCGTGTGAGGGGTGTACCAAAGTGGGGTGGGGGCGGCATGCGAACCCTGCCACTGGGGCCTTCGGTGGAGCTCCCCATGGGGCCACGAAACGTGTGAGGGGTGTGCGGAAATGGGAACTAATGGCGATGGCGATGCTGATGATGATGATGATGATGATGACGATGATGATGCTGGTGGTGATGACGATGATGATGCTGGTGGTGATGATGACATAATGGTTGGGAACTAATGGCGATGGCGATGATGATGACGATGATGATGCTGGTGGTGATGATGACGAGGATGATGATGAAGATGAAGATGAGGAGGATGATGATGATGACGATGAGTATGATGACGGCGATGGGAGAAGGGAGGGGGGGGGAGAGGAGGAGGAGGAGAGGAGAGGAGAGGAGAGGAGACGCGGGGCGCTGTCTCTTCAAAACGAGGACCCAACACCACAGGATGGTTGGGAAAAAAACACCGAAGACGGATCTAGCAAATCCGAAACCGGATTTGCGCGGGCGGAAATCGCATCCACCGAAACAACGTCACGGGATCCGACAGCGGTTATCTCAGGCGTGCCTGCTCAAGACTTCAAGCCGTCGTTCTGGGCCCAAGTGGGAAAAACTTTCGTCCAGGGGATGTACTTGTGGGAGCAGTAGCAGTAGCAGTAGCAGTAGTAGCAGTACCAGTATCAGTAGCAGTAGCGGTAGTAGTAGCAGTAGTAGTAGTAGTAGTAGTAGTAGTAGTAGTAGTAGTAGTAGTAGTAGTAGTAGTAGTAGTAGTAGTAGTAGTAGTAGTAGTAGTAGTAGTAGTAGTAGTAGTAGTAGTAGTAGTAGTAGTAGTAGTAGTAGTAGTAGTAGTAGTAGTAGTAGTAGTAGTAGTAGTAGTAGTAGTAGTAGTAGTAGTAGTAGTAGTAGTAGTAGTAGTAGTAGTAGTAGTAGTAGTAGTAGTAGTAGTAGTAGTAGTAGTAGTAGTAGTAGTAGTAGTAGTAGTAGTAGTAGTAGTAGTAGTAGTAGTAGTAGTAGTAGTAGTAGTAGTAGTAGTAGTAGTAGTAGTAGTAGTAGTAGTAGTAGTAGTAGTAGTAGTAGTAGTAGTAGTAGTAGTAGTAGTAGTAGTAGTAGTAGTAGTAGTAGTAGTAGTAGTAGTAGTAGTAGTAGTAGTAGTAGTAGTAGTAGTAGTAGTAGTAGTAGTAGTGGTGATGGTGGTGGTGGTGGTGGTAGTAGTAGTAGTAGTAGTGGTGGTGGAGCCCCAGGAAGCTCAATAGAAACCGGAAGAACTTCAGAGGCCCCAGGATCGACATATGCCATAAGAAACTCTTCGGAAGTCCTCACGAGCTTTATGGAGGTCATAATGAGCTCCCCAGAGGCCCCAAGAAGCTCTTCAGTTACTGCAAGAAGCTCTTCAGCGCCCCCACAGGAAGGTCTTCAGCCTCCCCAAGGAAAGCTTTACATGCCCTAAGAGGCCCGTCGTACGTTTCGATCCGCTAGAAAGGGGGGGGGGGGCCGGGTCTCGTCCTGTGGGCCAGCCTCCCAAGGAAGATTTTCAGATGCCCTGAGAGGCTCGTCGTGCGTTTTCTATTGGCTTTGAGGGGGGGCCTGTCTTCCTGGAGGCTAAGGCTAACGCCCCCCCCCTCTGCCGCACTCGAGAATTTAGAGGATCTGGAGCACCCCTGGCCATACAAATGCCAACCGGGCCACACAGACAACTTCCCTCGAACGAGGGGAGGGGAGGAACCCTCAGACCTCGACGCCGCGGGCCGCCACGAGCGAGGCCCCCACGCCTCTCGCCTCTCCCTCGCCGCCCTCGCCGCGCCTCTCACCAGGGGAACCCGCCCCGCCGCGGCTCACCGTCGGCGTCCGCTCGCCCCAGCGACGCAGCCCCAGCGGCCCCGAGGGTGCTCGACGAGGACGCGCTCCTCGTCAGCCTCCACCGCTCGACCGCCGCCAGCTGCTCCTGCTGGGCCTTCCGGCGCCGCCGCTCTTCGCGGAACCACTGCTGCGCGGCGGGGGAGTTGCGGGCTTCTGCCTCCCGCTTGATCTTGTCCCGGTAGATGTCGAGCGCCTCGTAGGGGTTGTACGTGGTCCGCCACCGTGCCCCCGGGCACGCGAAGGCGTGCCAAAACGCCGAGTGCTGCCTGGCAGAGCTTCTGCATGGAAGTCTTCTGAGGTCCCCCCCTCCTTCAGCATGCAAGGCTTCCAAGAGGCCCACATACAGCCGCCCTCAGACCCTCTCCAGGAGGCCCTCGGGAAGTCAAACACATCAACTGTCCTAATGGTTTAAATCATCCTGTGATGCTGGGTCCTCGCTTTAAAGAGACAACGCCCCGAGTTCCTTCCTGCCTTTCCTCCTCCCCCTCCTTCCTCCTCTCATCCTCCCGCTGCCCTCCCCCTCCTCCCACCCCTGCCTCTACCCTCCGCAAATCCTCATCATCATTCGCATCATCATCATCATCATCATCATCATCATCATCATTCGCATCATCATCATCAGCAGCATCATCAGCATCATCATAATCATCAACAACAACATCATCATCATCGCCATCACCATTCGCATCATCAGCATCATCGTCATCGCCAACATCACCTCATCATGAACAGCATCATCAGCATCATAATCAGGATCATAATCAGCATCATCATCAGCATCATCATCAGCATCATTATCATCATCATCATCACAATCATCACCATGACCATATACATCATCATCATGCTCATCATCATCCTCATCATCCTCATCATCCTCATCATCACCACTACTACCACCATTGCCACCATCGCCGTCATCATCACCATCACCATCATCAGCATCACCACCACCACCATCATCATCATCAACATCATCATCAGCATCCTCCTCCTCATCATCACCATCACTATCACCATCCTGATCATCATCACCACCGCCACCACAACCACCATCATCATCATTATCATCACAATTATCAGCATCACCATCACCATCATCGTTATCATCATCGCCATCATCAACGTCCTCCTTCTCCTCCGCATCATCACCATCACCATCACCATCACCATCACCATCACCATCACCATCACCATCATCACCATCACCATCACCACCACCACTGCCACCATCACCATCATCACCATCATCATCATTGTCATCATCATTTCAGCATCAGCATCAGCTTCAACTTCAGCAGCACCACCACCGTGTTCATCATCATTCTCATCATCATCATCATCATCATCAACATCATCATCAACATCATCATCATCATCATCATCATCAGCATCAGCATCAGCATCAGCATCATCATCATCATCGTCGTCGACATCGTGCCTCGTTATCGCCATCGTCAACATCGTGCCTCTGCTCTCTGCATGTGCACCATCTCGGCACACCCCTCGCACGGGTTCGTGGCCTCACAAGGAGCTCCACCGAAGGCCCAAGTGGCTGCGTTGACAGGCGTCCCGCGCTCATTTCGGCACACCCCTCACGCGTTTCGTGGCCCCATAGGGAGCTCCACCGAAGGTCCCAATGGCTGCGTTCGCATCCACCGGAGTCCCCAGCGGCTGCGTTGACAGGCGTCCCGCGCCCATTTCGGAACACCCCTCACACAGTTCGTGGCCCCATAGGGAGCTCCACCCAAGGGCCCACCGGCAGGGTTCGCATGCATCCCCCCGCCCATTTCGGCACACCCCTCATACGCTTCGTGGCCCCACAGGGAGCTCCACCGAAGGCCCCAGTGGCAAGGTTCGCGTCCCCCTGCCCATTTCGGCACACCCTTCACACGGTTCGTGGCCGGCTCCACCGAAGGCCCCAATGGCTGCATTCACAAGCGTCCCGCGCCCATTCGGCACACCCCTCACACGGTTCGTGGCCCCATAAGGAGCTCCACCGAAGGCCCCAATGGCTGCATTCGCATGCGCCCGCCGCATCTATTTCGGCTCACCCCTCACACGTCTCGTGGCCCCACAGGGAGCATGCGCTCGCCGCGCCCATATTGGCACACCCCTCACACGTTTCGTGGCCCCATAAGGAGCTCCACCGAAGGCCCCAATGGCTGCATTCGCATGCGCCCGCCGCATCTATTTCGGCTCACCCCTCACACGTCTCGTGGCCCCACAGGGAGCATGCGCTCGCCGCGCCCATATCGGCACACCCCTCACACGTTTCGTGGTCCCATCGGGAGCTCCACCGAAGGCTCCAGTGGCTGCGTTCGCATGCGCCCGCCGCACCAGTTTCGGCGCACCCCCCCCACATGTTTTGTGGCCTCACAGTGAGCTCCACCGAAAGCTCCGATGGGGCTACGCTCGCATGCGCCCGCCACATACATTTCGGCACACCTTCACACAGTTCGTGGCCCCATAGAGGGCTTCACCGAAGGCCCCAATGACTGCGTTCACATGCGCCCGCCGCATCCATTCCGGCACACCCCTCACAAGTTTCGTGGCCCCATAGCGAGCTCCACCGAAGGTCCCAGTGGCTGCGTTCGTGTGCCCCCGCCGCACCCGTTTTGGCATAAGCCTCACTCGTTTCGTGGCCTGATAGGGAGCCCTACCGAAGACGATACTACAACTGCGTCACTCCTAATCACATATGGTTGGATCCTTCTCCAGGCAATTTCTCAATGTTTTTCAATGTCCACTACCCTTGCGGCCTTCGAAGGGCACAACAAGAGCTAAGAGCCCCAAGAGGGGCCCCAACGGGCCCAAAAAGAGCCCCAAGGTGGCCCAAGAAGGCCTTCGGAGAGACCCAAAACGGCCTGAGAGTGTCCCCAGACAGCCAAGAAGGCCCAAGAGGGCCTCAAGATGGCCCCAAACGGACCCCCAAGCGCCCGACAAGTGCCCCGAACAGCCCCAACTGAGCCCCCTGAAAGCTCCTCAAGAAGACGAGACGGGAAATGTCACACGTGATGGCCTTCTGGGGCGGTGACCGAAAAATGGCCACGCAAATTCCTCGCTTGCACGGTGGCGGATTTGCCGCAGGCATCCGGCTAGAGACACCAGGGTACTCCTGTATCTTGACGCTGCCGTCGGGCGGGATGCCCATGCGCATGCACCTCACGGCCGGCTTCGCCGCCCCGGGCGGGGTGCCCATTGCCCACAGCGCCGCCATGGCCGCGGCAGCCCGAATCAATCCCTTCTGCGGAGCCGCCAGCTTGGGCCAGAATCCCCACGGATGCTTTGCGTATGATGCCGATGGCCCTATCCAGCACGGAGGCCGAACAGGTGTGCGTGTGTTGTGCTGTCTTGATCCGAGCCCAGGGAAGCGAACACTTATGGGCCTCGCCTGGGTCCCACTCCCCAGCAGCATCTGGCAGGATTTGGTGCTCCGCCCTTGGCGCCCCTGGGCCCGCTCCTGGGCAAGGCTCGGGCAGCCCAAGAGAGCACCCACAGGCATCCAGTCACATACACATAGCCATGAACCTGCATAATATGGGTGCGCGTGCATATGTACACACCAAACATACGCAGACGAAACGCACCCGCAACACATTCTGGGCGTTGGGCCGAGGCAGCAAGACGTGATGGACCATTCCAAATCGAATTCCCACTTCCGCTCACTGGCATTTGTTTCTTTGATTTCGGTATCCAAAGGCCGCTTGGGGCCCTTCTGCTCTCAAACATGGATGCAGGACGGAAAATCCCCCCCTGGGGGTGGAAGGGTGAACTCTGGGCCCCGCGGGCTGAATAAATAAAACGCTGTCTGATTTTTACGGGTGGTGTTGCAACTCACCTCGCGCTTCTGACATTTTTCCGGCTTTGCTAGCCGCTTCGCGGCTATGGTACTTCGTCAACGTTGGCGGAGGCAGAAGGGGTGGAGTGCCCAGGGGCTGGAATTACACGCATTCGCCAGGAAGCCTCGTCGAACACGGCCTGTCCATGGCGGCGCACCCATGACCTGGATCGTGAGTTCAGGGCGTCTTGGGTGCCTGTCGGGGCCTCGCGGCGTGTTTCTCAGGGGCCCCTTGAAGCCCTGTGATGGATCGTGAATTGGGGGCCTCTTGAGGCTTCTTTGGGCACGCCGTGCAGGACGTGGACGTGAGACCGCCCATACGCTTCTGGGGGCGAATCATTTGAGGGGCCTCTCGGGGCCTCTTGAGGGGCTCTTGGGGAATCCGGGGCACGTTCTCGAGGTCTCTCAGGAGCCTCTGGGGGCCTCTTGGCAGCGTCCGCTTCCGGGAGGAGACGGGGGCATGTTGAGAGCCGCATCCCTCAAGATTATGCCCCACGACCCGTTGCGGCACCCTGTTGGGCTTCCCTTTGACCGTCTTGGGGCTCTTTTGGGTCGTGTTTGGGGCCTCGGAGGCGGTAGCCTGGGGCGCCTCTTGGACCGTCTGAGATGCTGTCAACAACCAGAGAAGCGAATTTGCTGAAAATATGCGCTTCGAAAAAACTGAATGATTCTTGCCTCCTGAGGCCCTTTTGGGAGGCCTATTGGAGCCCTCTCGGGGTGTCTTGGGGGCCTCTTGGCCCTTGTTGACACCACCTCAGGGCGTCTCGGAACGCTCTCGGAGCAATTTGGGCGGTCTTGAGCCGGTCCTGGCGGCCTCTGGAGCCGCCCGGGGGCCCTCAAAGCCCGCATAAGCCGCCCGGGGCCCCATACCAGCCTGGGGCCGTGGTCCGCCGCCCCCCCCCTGGCCTACTCCGATGTATGTATGTCTGTATGTCTGCATGTCTGTGTATCTATCTGTCTGTCTGTCTATCTGTCTGTCTGTCTGTCTGTCTGTCTGTCTGTCTGTCTCTGTATGTACAGGTATACCCATTGACATATACACATGTGTACGTGTGTATATATATATATATAGATACACATGTTACGGACAGAAATGCCTATCGCAACCTTGCCCCGGCACACCCTCCCTGCCAACCCATCCATATTTGGATGAGATGGGTGGAAACATGAAGGAGGACGGCTGTCTAAGCAGACCAGGTTTCGCACGACTCAGAGAGGAAGCTGACAGGAACCCCCCTTCGAATGTTGAGGCAGGTGGCGATTAACTGGGGTCTGGGGTTGCAGCAAAACCAACTGGTTTCAACGACAGGCACGTATGTTCCAATGATGTAAGAACAGTGCGTAAGCCCCAGCAGTTGCGAGTAAGGGTTAGAGGACGCTGCTCGTTGGTGGAGGCCTGCGGATCGCGGGGCGTGGGGCGACGGCGACAACACACATTAGCTAACAAAGCCGCATGCCGTCGCCGACGTTTTCATACACTTTCTGTTCAGCAATCAAACTATCCAGATGGGACTGCATGGGAATATGATGCAGGGGCGGGCCCGAATACGCTACTAAGAGGCAATCAAGGAGCCCCCCCGCGAGGACCTGGGAGGCAAATCATGACCCTGCGACGTACCCAACCCATCGGCACCAAGGGATGATAGAAGATGTGCCAACAATCGTGTGACAGCAACACTGCAAGATACGGTCCACGGCGGATACTCATATCGTGCGAAGTGTGCGCGGCCGACTCGCAGAACAGCGGTCCTGTTTGGATCTGCGTGGGGCCCCACTGTGCTGCCCAGCCCAGCAGCCCTCGAAAATCACGACACTTTCGCACGTTGCAGCCCCCCGAAGATGGCGAGGTACCGTTTGGGTCTGCGTGCGGCCCCACTGTGCGGGCTCCCCCGGCAGCTCTCGAACGCGGCGACAATTTCACACTTCGCAGCACCCCCGACCAGCGACGGCGAGGTCCCGCTTGGATCTGCGTGGGGCCCCGCTGTGCTGGCTCCCCCAGCAACTCTCGGGCGTGGGCGTGGCAACAATTTCACACTTCGCGGTCGCCCCCAAGGATGGCGAGGTTCCGTTTGGATCTGCGTGGGACCCCACTGCGCGGGCTTCCCCAGCAGCTCCTGAAAATAGCGACACATGGCAAAATACCGTTTGGATCTGCGTGTGGCCCCACTGTGCTGGCTCCCCCAGCAGCCCTCGAACATGGCAACAATTTGACACTGCGCACCCACACAAGGATGGCGAGGTCCCGTTTGGATCTGCGTGTGGCCCCTCTGTGCTGGCTCCCCAAGCAGCCCTCGACAGTGGCGACAGTTTCACACTTCGCAGCCCCTCAGGGATGTTGAGGTCCCGTTGGGATCCGCGTGGGGCCCCACTGTGCGGGCTTCCCCAGCAACCTTCGACAGTGGCCACAATTTCACACTTCGCACCCCCCCAGGGATGGTGAGGTCCCGTTTGGGTCCGCGTGGGGCCCCACTGTGCGGGCTTCCCCAGCCGCCCTCGACAGTAGCGACAATTTCACACTTCGCACCCCCCCAGGGATGGTGAGGTCCCGTTTGGGTCCGCGTGGGGCCCCACTGTGCGGGCTTCCCCAGCAGCCCTCGACAGTGGCGGCAGTTTCACACTTCGCAGCCCCCCAGGGATGGTTTGGGTCCGCGTGGGGCCCCAATGTGCTGCCTTCCCCAGCAGCCCTCGACAGAGGCGACAGTTTCAAACTTCGCAGCCCCCCAGGGATGGCGAGGTCCCGTTTGGATCTGCGTGGGGCCCCAGTGCGGGCTCCCCAACAGCCCTCGAAAGTGGCGACAGTTTCACACTTCGCAGCCCCCAAGAGGGATGCGAGAGGAGAGAGCCGATAGGCGAGCGGGGAGGGGCGATGATGATGATGATGATGATGATGATGATGATGATGATGATGATGATGATGATGATGATGATGATGATGATGATGATGATGATGATGGGGATGAGGAGGAGGGGGAGGAGGAGGAGGAGGAGGATGAGGAGGAGGAGGAGGAAGAGGAGACCCAACTGCTCTATTCAAAACGAGAACCCAACCAAGGGAGGGTTGGGAACTACAGAACGCATGAGGCGCCTGAGTGCGTTCTGCCTCCAAGGCCTTCCAGCCTATGTAAGCTTCACGATGACGACGGCGACGGCTCCCTAAAAAATCGATTCCCGCGCCTCTGCTGCGATGCGTCCTGTCAGAATTTTTGAAAAAGGAATCGAGCCGTGGCAGTCAGGAACCCTCTGGATACCCCCCAAGAATAAACAACAACGGATGACGACGACGAAGGCGACGCACACGCTGACGCCGACGCCGCCAACAACGACGAGGAAGAAGGCGGCGGCGACAGCGAATCAGGCGGGCTGGCTCCCTGCGGTTGCCTTTGCCCTTGCCGCCGCCCTTTTCCTTGCGCGGCTCGGGGCAGTCCCGCGAGCTGTGGCCCTGAGCGAGGGATGAGTGGGGCGGAGGGGGAGCCCCGCGTCCTCCTCCTCCTCCTGCTCCTCCTCCTCGTGTTCCCTGCTCCTCCTTCTCCTCCACGTCCCTCCTCTTGCTCATCCTCCCTCCAAAAGCATGCCCAAACATGCGTTTGCTTCTGGGTTGTTTTAAAACGCCCCGCCCCCAGGCAAGCCACGCCTCCAAACCAACCCCGGAACGCCTGAAACAAACTCCAAAGTGCCTCGAACAGACCCCGACAAGGCTTGCAACAGACCCCAAAGTGCCTTAAGACCCTTCTACGTCTGATCAAAGCAAGTTGGGGTCTGTTCAGCACGTTCTGGGACTGTTTCAGGGCCCTGGCCTGCCAGGGGGCGGGACGCCTTCAAACAATTCCAGAAAAGGGGGCCTTAACAAACATAAAAAAGGGCTTCTGGGCACGTGTGCCTGCTTACGGCACTGGTGGGTCAGCTTGAAGCACTTTGCGACTGTTGTAAAGCCCCCCCGCCCCATTCTTACAACGAATCCGAAACAACAACTTCCAAACGATACATAAGCGGCTTCAACAATGCTCTCCGCTGGCTCCCACCCGAGCCCCTCGAGCCCCGCGCGGTGACGGGCCGCCGGGGGGCGGGGCGCCGCCGCATTTGTGGCCGGCATTGTTTAGAGCGCTCTTTAATTGTTATACTGCTTGTTTGTTTGTTGTAAGGTGCCAGCACTTTTCCTCTTATGGATGCGAAACTTCAAAGTATGTCCCGCGTGGACTGTTTCAAAACATGTTGTGTTCGCGTGTCCCGCACGACGGCCTCCTTTCGAAATGAAGTCCCGCTCTATACGCGCGCCAAGTGAGGATGCCGCGGGGATGGTTTCAGCGAGCCGCCCCGTAAAACAATCTTAGCGTGGGATTGTCGGGGGGATGTTAAGCGCGCCCACCCCGGTCCCTGCGTCATGGGAGGGTTCGCGCCTTCCCCCAGTGTCGGCGTTTTATCGCCCACTGGAATCGAACCCCCCCTGTGTCGGCGGGGTCGGCGAAACACCGCGCGAGGTCGAAGGCGAGGCTTCGCCCGCGCACCCCCCCGCGGAAATCCACCAGCATCGCGCTCGGTTGTATCGCAGATTTTGCACGGGGTTCAGGGGTGACTCGGCGTTCGCGCGCTCGTGGTATGACATAGAGAATAAGAGCCGATCGACCCAGCGATCCGTTTCTGCAAGCCCACCCCGCGAGTGCGCGAGTGTCCAGAGCGCGCCAAGGGGCGCCTGCTGTGCCTGCCCCGCGATGGGGGGGCGAACAGGCTACGCCTGGCCACGGTCGGCGCTGACGTGCAAAGAGGCGCCCGACTGCGCGCCCTTGCGTCGACGGGGCGCATCGATGGCGTTTGGGGCGGCGGCCAAGGGGCCGTTCCGAAACCAGCCCGGAATCCTTCACCTAAGCAGCGCGCCCCCTATGCACTGGCGGCAAGCGAGAAATTGCCCTCGTGAGCGCGCTCCTGTCGCCTCCGCGCCGCGCGCCCGTCCGTCGACGCATCCCTGAGATCGCCTAGGCTCCGACGCCCGCGCCATCTGCGCGCGGGGCGCAGCGCGTGGCCTTTCGCCATCGATCTGTTATACAGGTTGCTGTTGTTTCGCGAAAGAACGAGAGCGCGACATGGGCGTCGATTTCGCACGTTGCCCCCGATGTTTTCCCACCGGACAGATAAAACTATGATGCCGGAGAAAAAACCCAATCAGGGCTGTAGGGCTAGGGGGCTATTATTGGGCTATTGAGCTATAGAGCTATAGGGCTGTAGAGTTGTAGGGCTATAGGGCTATTGAGCTATAAGGCTATAGAACTATAGGGCTTAGGGCTATAGGGCACCCCCGGGCACCCGGGCACCCGGGCGCGCCGCGAAAATCGGCGACGAGCCTAACCTAACCATATAGATCCGCTAGGACCCCTACAAGGGCAAGCTCTGATTGGGGAATTTGGCGGGGGCTGGGTTCTCATGGCGATTTCTCCTCCATTGCTTCAAGGATTTGCTTGGGGAGCTCCCATGGGGGCGTCGCCGATGAGGTGGGCCGTCTATCCCGCGTTGGGTGCTCAGCGGAGCAGGCGCAGCGCGGGCCCGGCGATTTCTCGCCCCCCGAGCAGCCGCTTGCGAAACTGGACTCGCGCAATCCTCTCACGTTCCTTGCGTTCTCCCTCTTAAACAAAAGATCAGGCGCAATTTCGATCTGCAGCTGCGCGAATCGGACAGGGCCGCCGTGGCCATGGCTTCTCGACGAGGGCGGAAATCGCAAATGCTTCTTGGGGCCGCAAGGATGCCGCGTCGGGATCGCTCGCCGCGGCGGCGACTGCTCCTGCGGCCCCTCTTTTCCATGCTGCGGGGGTCGCGGCGTCCCTGATGTCCGGCAAGGTCCATTGGGGGCCTTCGTCTTTCTTCGCGGTCTTCCAGTCCCCCTCTAAAGAACAGCAGGTCCTGCGCCCTTGCCTCCCGGCGGCCCCGCGTTGTTCCCGGGGGCCGCCATGTGGCCGCGCCCACCAAGAGCCACCTCCGTTCTTCAAGGCTGCGCTGCGAGGGCCTAGAGGTCGCCGTCGCCAGAGGCCGGGTCACCCCCGCCCCCTTCTGCCCCTCGACCGGGGCCGCGGCCGTCTCCAAGGCCGTCGCGCCCGGGGCCGGCTCGCGGATGCTCGTCGTCTCCCAATGGCGCCCGGTCTCCTGGATATTTCAAGCCATTATGATCATTTCCGAATGCCTGATCAATGGGGTCGCCTCAGCCGCTTCCCACGACGTGCAGCAGCGGCAGCGGCCCTTCTCCGGGTCGCCCAGTCTGTTCTTTCACAAGCCTGATTTCGGCGGATCCCCCCTGCCTTCTCCTTGGCTTTGGCACCCGCATCCGCGATCAGGCGTGTCTGGACCTCAGAATTGGCGCTCATTTCGCAGTTTAGCGCGCCGCGGCGATTCGACTCGTTCTTCGTGGTTCTCGCGAGGCGTCGCCTGCCTTTCTGCTTGGGGGCGAACCGAAAGTGCGTTCTGCCGTCTGCGAATTGCCTCTTCTTCTTATGGTTAATATCCTCAATTTCTTCTGATTCTTTTCTGATTATTCTTCGCCGGCCTCTCCGAGCGCTTTCTCGGCGGCCAGTGCCTGTTTCTAGCTGCGCCTCGGACGTCGGGGGGCCGCTGCAGCGTAGTGCTCTCTGCAGCAGGGGTCCTGAAATTCGACGCGATCGGCGTATCGCAGCATGCTGCGCGTGCAACGTCCAATTTTCTGCCCACCGCCTGCCCCCGATGCGACGCCGCCGCCAGCAGTGGCGGTCGCCGCAGTCGGTCTCAGGGCGAGGGCATAGCCGTCGCCGATGCCTGCGTGGCGACTGCCCTGCTCTCAGCTCGAAACAGACTGGCCCCCGACGCTTGCGCTGTGCCCTGCTCTGACCTTGCGCGTTCATCGTTCTCCGATTTCAGCGCCATCCCGTCAGCCTTCTTAGACCCCAGGCAGCGTTCCAACAATAACTCCCATCTCGGCCAGCTCGCGTCTCTGCCCTCGCGTCATCTCGACTCCTCATAGTGGCCTTGCTCGGCGACGCGAGCTCTCGCTTCGGCCGCCCGCGCATTCAGCGCCATCTGTTTCTCCTCGGCTTCTTCGGCCGCGAGGAGTCTCTCCAGCTCCATGGCTGCCAATTCCATATGGTGGGTCCTTGCTCTTCTTGTTTCCGACCAACAGCGACCTGGTGCAAGTGTTGCTGGGGCATCTCCTCCATTCGCTGCATCATGAAATGTGCCCGTTGCTGCTGCGCAGTCTCCCTCTCGGCCTGCCTGTGTCCGAAGCGACTGCGTTGTCCTTGCAGGAGACGCTCGGCGCAGATAAGTTTCGCGCTGCTATGCTCGCAGACCTGCGAGCACGCCTGACAGGCTGGTCTCTGGCGTCGGCCCGAGCTTCCTGGACGGCGATTCTCCGCGTTCGCCGCGCGCCTTGGGGTCGGCGCCCAGCGCCGCTGGATCATGGAGACCACGCTCATGGACGAGATCACGGATCGAGCTGTGGACTCCCGTCTTCTGTCCCTTGCCGTGCTGAAGTCATGCCGATCACTCCTAAAGCTGTCTTTGTCGGAGATCACTTGGGGCGGAGTAGATGTATGGTTCCCAACTCTCCATTCCAATGTCGGGGCCCAGGGGGCCCTAGGAAGTCGTGGGGATCGTCCATAACACTTCGTGATGCAATCCGATCGTACTAGTTGGCGGAAGCGAAAGCCCAATGGCAAAGCCACTGGCGCCAACGTTTGCCCCAAATTGTCGATCATCGATCCAGCTGCACGAAAGACTGCGTTGGGTACGAGGCGACGCCCTTTCGCCCCAACCCCCCCTCATTGCCAAGGTGGTGTTCCCGGGCCGTCTTCGACGCGGTGTAAGTTGACGCTGGGCGAAGAATTTCCCCTCATCTTGCCTGAGAAAACAAACCACTTCTTCGGTGCACGCTCTGGGAGACTGTTTCCCGACGTATCGGGCGTCGTTCCGCTCACGCGGCTCTGAAGTGTCTCGAGTAACCCAAGAACCGTTTTCAAAGCGAGAGGATACGACACATACGTTGGGGCTTCCCCCGCTGCAGCCGAGGTACCGCTGCCAGGTGCCTCAATCGCCTCGGTGCCGACGTAAAGAATCCCAAATCATTTTGTTCCATATACGTTGATGTTCGGCAGGGATACGGCATGGGAACCCCCGTCAAACGAGGTTGGTCGACCTGCAAACAGAGGCGGCTCTTCTTCACGTTGACCACCTCCCCCTACCTCAGGTCGAATTCTTCCGGCGTCCAGATGTGTACGCCCTCGGGGTGGGGAAACCCGAATTCATGTCCTTTCATTTGATGTCACTGAAGGGATGTCTTCCTAGATGCTGCTCGTCACGGTCGTGACGTTATGCATGACGTTGGTTATCGTTTTGGCCTTGTGTCACAATTCCAGCAAATTGCCACATCGTTTGCCAGAGAGTCCTTACATGCCAACGGGCATTGTCCTTACTTCGGTCTTCTAACTAAAGGGTTCCCTTCGCCAATCTGTTGTTGACGAGCGGACTCATCACGAAGTCATGCGACATTTCTGTATAGTTCGCTGAGGTAAATTGAAGGGTAGTTTCGGGTACGCGCGCGCTCAGACAGAGGCGTGTGTACCGTTTGCCAGGGCGCGGCTCGTGTCCCAATCCTAACGTATCATTGAACCAAGCACGCGGAAATACGCGCGCAGGACCATGCAACATACAGGCAGGAAGCGCGGCAGTAACGACTAATGGGAAGGGAGTGGCTGTTGAGGGGTAGGATGTCAGACATGGCGAGAGCGCACCTAGGTTGCCTTCCTTCCACGTATCCTCGCTCCCCCCCATGTTCCCTCGTGGCTCCTAGTCCCTCGCTCTCCCCTCCCCTATGCCGCCCCTCATCATCATCATTGTCGCCGCCCTCCTCCTCCTCCTCCTCCTCTTCCTCCTCCTTCTCCCCCTCTTCCCTTCACCTACACCTTCTCCTCCTCCTCCTCCTTCTCCTCCTCCTCCTCCCCCTCCCCTTCCTCCTCTGCATCTGCGCATGCAGTTCCCCTTCCCCCCTCCCTCCACCCAGCCCTGCACTTGCTGCTACTCCTTCTCCTCCTTCTTGTCCATCCGCAAAAACTTCCAAGCAATCTCTGGCCGGCCTGTCCACTCGCGCCCCTTCGCCCGTGCGGCGCAGCCCTGGCCCTCCAACCTGGGCCCCCTGGCCTCGAGCTTGCGCGCCGCGCGAAGCGCGACCATCTTCGCGTTCTCGCGCCGCCCACTGAGGACACGCCAGGAAGGCGACGCGCGGCTATATCCTCGGGCGAACGCTGACATGGGTAAGTGTCAAATGGATCTGTCGCGTGGGCACCAGATTCACGGATCGAGGAGAGTCCCCCCCCGAAAAATATAAGGCCAATGTCGCCTGACTTCGTCACGGAACGCACCAATCACGTACAGAAACGGGACCCTTCGCCAATCCACGTTGCCTTAATCCATGTGTGTGCTTCCTCGATGCTCGCGCCCCTGAAGGTGCCGTGGTCTAACCGAGGTCCCCTGCTCAGAGCATAAGAACACCGTCTAGTCCGCAACCGAGCCCTTGTGGCACGGAGTGGAGTGTCCCCAGGTGCCTTGCTCCCTCAGCCTCTGTCCTCAATCCTGAAGATTCTTTTCGGCTCCAGACCACACATTTGAAAATCTCCTTGGGTTTGCCGCGTGCCTCCTGGGCTCATCCGCATCTTGTCGCATAACCTCTTCGGAGCCAAGACGGTCCCAAGACGGGCCAAGAGAGCCCCTAATAGGCCCCATGGTCCGAGAGGGCCCCGAGTCGCCGAAAGGCCGCTCCAAGACGTACATGATGGCCACAAGATAGCCCAAGGCCGCCAAGACACCCCAAGGGAGCTCCAAGATGCGTCTCAGGAAGACCCAAGAGGCCAAACTCGCTTATTTTCGAAAAGGTTGGCGAAGGGTTTGTAGGGTTCTGCACCGTTCCAGCTGTCGACGCTCCAAGATCTCAAGAGGCCCCCAAGACCGCCCCAAGACGGCCCATCGGGCGCCCAAGACGGCCCCAGAGGGCCCCAAGACGGTCTCAACAGGGGCCCCACAGGGGAATCAACCGAAAGTCAAAATCTTCCGACCCAAGAGGCGCCCAGGAGGCCCCCAAGAGGCCCCAAGAGGCCCCCGAGGGGTTCAAAAACTGCTCCAGGAGGCCCCAAACCAGCTCCCAAGAGGCCTCAAACTGTTTCCAGAAGTCTCCGAGAGGCCTCGACGAGATCCCAAACGAACATCCAAGAGGCTTCAGACCCACAACCCAAGCATGGTGGCGGGATGCCGCAAACCACTAGATCCGCCGCCCCTGTCGGCTCATCGCAGGGGTGCCTGGCGTGCTAGACCCTTTCGGCTTTGGTTTCGTTTCTTTTTCCCAAAGAACTGCCCCTGCGGCTTCGGCCCGTCCCGCCGGCCACCCAAGAAGATCTTCCAGAATCTTCCGGCTTGCCCGGAGCCAATTGCCAAGGGTTTTTCCTGCTCCAGACGGCTCCAAGACGGCCCAAGATGGCCTCCAAGACTGCCAACATGGCCTCCAAGACGGCTCCGATGGCCCCGAGATGCCTCCAAGATGGCTCAAGATGCCTCCAAGGCGGCCTCAGATATCTTCAAGGTGGTTCAAGACGGCCCCAGAGGCCCCCAAGAGCCCCCCAAGACGCCTCCAAGAGGTCCTCAAGGAGGGCCCGCAGAGGGCAAAATCATTTGTTTTCCTTAGGTTTTTGAAAGATGTTGGCATTTGCTTCTTTTCGGCCTTCCGAAGACCTGAAGACGGCCCAAGAGGCCCCCAAGATCTTCCCAAACTCGCTCACGAGGCCTCAAAGATGGCCCCATGATGGCCCAAGAAGCCCAATATGGCCTCCAAGACTGACCCGAAGCGCCCAAAGAGGGCCCCAAGTCGGTTCAGAGAGGCCCCCAAGACGGCTCCCGACGGCGTCAGACGGGCCAGGAACGCCATAAGACGGCCAAAGAAGCCCCCGAGAAGCCCCCAAAGGGCTCCAAGAGGCCCTCAACAGGCCCCAAGAGAGTCCAAGATAGCCACAACATGGCCTCCAAGACGGTCCCAAGATAGTCCAATCGAGCCCAAGAGTGCCTCAAGAAGCTCCGAAGAGGCTCCGAAGAGGCATTCTCCCCCTTTCCTTTTTCCCCTTTCTCTTCCTCCTCCCCTTCCTCCCCCCCGCGTTCCCCGAAACCTTTCCAAACCGACTCGGGGAACACATGGTCCGATAGCTTGGCCAAGCTCTAGCCTAGCTGGCGGACACATAGGAGCGTCCACAAGGGCAGGGGGCGGCGGTGATTCGCCGTAGGCGTCTTCGATCCGCCGCCCCCTGTTGATTCATCACAGGGGTGCCTGGCGTGCTAGATCCTTTCGGTTTTGGTTATTTTTCCGAAATAACTTCCCGTGGGGCTTCGGCCCGTCCCGCCAGCCACCCGAAATGTTGCCGAAAATTTGTCAAAATCCATCGGTCGATGCCTTTGTTGCCCCAAGATTGCCTCCAAGACGGCCAAGATGGCCTCCAAGATGCCTCCACGCCAGCCAAGATGGCCTCCAAGACGGCTAAGATGGCCCCAAGATGCACCCAAGACGGCCCAAGATGGCCTTAAGATGGTCTAAGACTGCCCAAGAGGCACCCAGGAGGCCTACAAGACGGCCCACGAGCCCTCCAAGAGGTCCCCCAGGAGGGCCCGAAGAGGCCAACATCATTGGTTTTCCTGAAGTGTTTGAAGCATTTTGGCATTTGCTTCTTTCGGCATTCCGACGGCTCAAGGCGGCTCAAGAGGCCCCCAACATCGCCCCAAGAGCGCCCAAGACCCTCTCCAAGATGGCCCCGTGACGGCCCAAGAGGCACCCACGATGCACCCATGAGGGCCCCAAGACGGCCCAAGAGGCCTCCAAGACGCCCAAGATGCATCCAAGAGGGCTGAGATGGCCCCAAGATGCCTCCAACACGGCCCAAGATGCACCCAAGACGGCCTCCAGATGGCCTAAGACGGCCCAAGAGGCCCCCAAGAGGCCTCCAAGACGGCCCAATAGGCCTCCAAGAGGTCCTCCAGGAGGGCCCGAAGAGGCCAACATCATTGGTCTCCCTGAAGTTTTTGAAGGATTTTGACAGTTGCTTCTTTTCGGCATTCCGACGGCTCAAGACGGCCCAATAGGCCCCCAAGATCGCCCACGAGGCCTCCAGGATGGCCCCAAGAAAGCCCAAGATGCCCCCAAGACGGCCCCAAGAAGGCCCAAAAGGCCCCCAAGGCGGCCAAAATGGCCTCCAAGACGGCTAAGATGGCCCCAAGATCCCCCGAAGACGACCCAAGATGCACCCAAGACGGCCTAAGATGGCCTCACGATGGCCCAAGACGGCCTAAGAGGCCCCCAAAAGGCCTCCAAGACGGCCCAATAGGCCTCCAAGAGGTCCTCCAGGAGGGCCCGAAGAGGCCAACATCATTGATTTTCCGAAGGTTTTTGAACGATTTAGGCATTTGCTTCTTCTCGGCATTCCGACGGCTCAAGAAGCCACCAAGATCGCCCAAGAAGCCTCCAAGATGGCCCAGGCAAGCCCCCGAAACGGCTTCCGACGGGGTCAGGCAAGCCAGGAACGCCCTAAGACTGCCAAAGAGGCCCCCAAGACGCCCCCAAAGGCCCTCCAAAACCCTCCAAGAGGCCACCAGAAATGCTCCCAGGAGGCCCCAAGAGTGCCCCGAGAGGCGCCCAAGAGGCCTCCTCCTCCTCCTCCTCCTCTTTTTTCCTCGTCCTCCCCCTCTCCCTCCTCTTCTTGCTCCCCCATGTGTTCCCCGAAATCTTTCCAACCCGACTCGGGGAACAACTGGCCCGATAGTTTGGCCAAGCTCTGGCCCAGCTGTCGGCCACAGAGGCGCTTCCACAAGGGCAGGGGGCGGCGGTGATTCGCCGTAGGCGTCTTCGATATACCAGCAGCATCGCCGCAGACACCTCCAGACACCCCTCGGGGCATTCACGGGCCATCGCTTGCTACTGCCAGGATGACGGTTCAACGTGTAACGCTTCCTGAACGCGGGCAGGAATGGCTCTGGGCTTGTGGAAACACTCGGGTGATGATGCCTTGCTCCTGGGATGCACCATTGAACGAGGGGGGTGAAGCCACGAATTGTA
Organism: Prorocentrum cordatum; assembly: GCA_963575745.1. Lineage (NCBI taxonomy): Eukaryota > Dinophyceae > Prorocentrales > Prorocentraceae > Prorocentrum > Prorocentrum cordatum. The sequence continues at coordinate 685,719 of CAUYUJ010014693.1, forward strand.
GAGCAGAGACGGGGACGCATGCTGCTGCAGTCGAGGTCACTTCCCCTGCCCTTCGCCCGCCATTGCTCCACAGTTGTAGCACTCCATGGTTGAGGTGCTGCCCCCTTCTCCGCGTGTGCTTTCACGCCTGACAGAATACAACGACTGTCTGCATGTCATGGCGACAGACCACCACCTCTAGCAAAGAATACCACCACGCTTGAAGGGGCAAACCATCACCAGGACCACCATCACCAGGAAGGGAAACCCATGACGTGGCAACGACTAATGCGAGCAACTGTCTGCGTAAAGATGGTCACACTATCTCCAACAGGCAACCGTCACCGTGGATCACGACGCAATGGAGATCGCATGTGAACTTAAGACAACGAAATGGATCGAGACACGTCACTACTAGCATATTGTTTACAGTTGACGCGTGGTCGCGTCGTGCGCACGACTGCGAATGCACACCGCACATGTAAATGTGCTAGGCCTACATAGGGATGGCCACTTATCCAGACATACCCCGCTCGCCTACAACGAGCAAAATTGTAAAGACTTGCGCGTGCATACCCTCACACACAATCCGCGCGTTCCGCAAGAGAATCTCGAGCCGGCCCTGATGACAACCTTTGTGCCAGCTGACCATTTTACGTATGCTTACGTGCACGGGCGTATGCATATCAGCATGCACGGGCATTCGATTTCGCATGCTAATGTGTGCGCAACACGACTGCACTTGCACGTGCCAGCGTACGGCAGGTTCTTGTCGTGTCGACTTCGGCGTCGGTTTAGGGGAACGAAGAATGACATAAACATAAAAACTCGGAGGTCTGCGCGGATTTCTTGGATCCGCGCTGGACCCCCCTCCCTGGCGCGCGGAGCGCGCCAGGGGCGGCGCCGGAGGCGCCGCCGGGAGGCCCCAGCGCCGATCCGAGAAATCCGCGCGGACCTCCGAATTTTTATGTTGATGTCACTTTTTCTTCCCCTATGGCTTCTGGCACCGCGGGGATCTTTCAAACTTGAACGATCGGCCGTTTCCGAAACGGCAGGTCGTTCCGCATCGACCGATTCTGGATCGACGGCGGCGCTCCACGTTGAACGCTGGCGGCGGGGTCGCCGCAGGCCGACACGACGCGAGCCCGCCGTCTTCGCGCGCACACGCAAAACTGCGCGAACACGCGTATCAACTACATCTAGATGCCATCGCCGGTGGTTCGAACAGGGGTGCGGGAGCTCCCTGGAAGCCGACCATTGGCCCTTTCCCTGCCTCCATGTTCACCTCTGCCTCCTCCCACCGGCCCACCCCATCGAGGCCCCCTCCTCCGCTCTCTATCTGTTGCCTCCCCTGATCACTTCTTTCACTTCCCCTCTCACTCGCCTCTAACCCGCCTCTCACCTCTCACCTCCCTCCTCCCTCTTCCTCGCTTACCTCCCCTTTCCACTGCTGTCCTGCTGCCTCCCCTCACTCCTCGTGGTGTGGCCGCTGCTGCTCGCTCCTTCCCGCTCCCCCCTCTCCTTCTCTTCCTCCTCCTCCTCCTCCTCCTCCTTCTCCTCCTCCTCCCTCTCCTCCTCCTTCGCACTCGACTCCTCCCACACCAACCGTCCCCCTCTCCGTGTCCCTTTCATGCTACTTCCCCCTTTCCCACGCCCGCCTGCCCCCGCCCCCTCGTCCTCCTCGTCGTCCCACTTCCACAGACCATCGAGCGCGGGTGTGATCAAGTGGATCGTCGCCGCGTCCATCGGCCCGACCCCCGTGTCCACCGGCGCAATTGGCCAAGTCTTTCTGCTGTCGAGCCCACCCACTCATTCCCACGACCTCGCGCCTGACTCTGAGGAATCACCTGTCCTTTACTGCAAAACTAGGGCGACCACCTCTTCCGCCAACCAAACCACAACGGAACACAAATGTCTTACAGCCGAGCGGTGACCGTGAGACCTGGCCCCGGGCAGGAGGGGGAGGGTCCCCGAGCCAAAAGCCACCGCGGAGACCAGACCCCGCGCGGATGGACTGCCACCAACCAAACGGACTGCCACCAACCAAACGCGCGCAAGGGGAGGACCCCCAACAAAAACCAAAGGCCACCCCAGCCGCCATGCTCCGCACGGAAGAGGGGGATCTTTTCCCAGTCAGCAGAGGAGGAGGAGGAGGAGGAGGAGGAGGAGGAGGAGGAGGAGGAGGAGGAGGAGGAGGAGGAGGAAAAGGAGGGGAGGAGGAGGAGGAGGAGGAGGAGGAGGAATGGGGAAGAGGAGGAGGAGGGGGAGGAGGAGGAGGAGGAGGAGGAGGAGGAGGGGGAGGGGCGAGCGAGCGAGCAAAAGCCAAGGGGCAGTTGGATAGAGCAGAGGGAGGGCAGTCACACCCCCGAACCCCCTCCCCTAGCGCCTGCACGATGGAGCCCGAAGGCCAGGACCATCTTGCAGGCACCAGGGCGGGGAGCGCGGAGCATGCCTACCCCAACAAGCGGCCGCGCGGGCGGCCAGGGAGCACGGGGCCTGCGGCAGGCCCGTGCTCACCTGCACGAGGCCCGCCACGGCGGGGAAGAGCTCCCACAGGGCTCCCAGCGACACGAGCGGGGAGCCCAAGTCCACGTGGTGCAGCACGTGGCCCGCGCCACAGAGGAGCACGTGGAAACCGAGCGTGTCGCAGAAATGCATCTCCGCGCACGAGCCGCACGGCAAAACACGACGAGTTCGCGTTGTGCCTGGGCATGGCCAAACCGAGCCTCGCCCTGGCTGGAAAATCGAGAACGAGTTGGTGGGGCCTGCGAGGGTCAAACACCGCATCCAGACCTCAAACCATCCAGCCACACGCCCTTGAGGGGCACTCACCCGCTGTGGGCTGGCACACGCAGTCCTGACTATTGTCGGCCTTCTCGCCGACCCGTCATACCATGTCGGGGTCCACCTCGTCATCGCTATACGACTCGTGTGGAGCACCCAACTCCAGTGCTTCAGGGTATAGTAAACCATGGTCTTTCAAAATCAAGCCAGTACCCAGGTAACGCAAGGGTTCTGTTCGGACTTTACCTTTGGGCCTGAAGTCGATCTCAGGCAGGTCTCCCAGCGGATCCCGCCAACCTTTTGACTTGCACATCAGGGCTCGAACTCTGACCGAAGGTCTGTGAGCGTCCTCAAGCGAAATATCCTTGTGCAGCGACTGAGGATGTCTGAGGTTACTGAGGTGCCTCGCGTTCTCCACAATCCTGCCACCCCCCCCTTCTTTGCCGCAGCAAACACTGTCTAGTCCCCGATGGTTGAGGCTGCCTGTGTCCGAGCACTTGCAACAGCTGGTGCAGAAGATCAACGACCGGTCGTGACCAACCACGGGGTATTCCAGCAGCGCATGCTTCTGCACCAACCATGGCCGCGGCAAGAGAGGCTCTTTCACCGTCGCCCTCTGTTGAGGAGTGGCCAGATCGTCCTCCTGCGGCTCGGGGAAAATATAGTCTTTAAAATCATCTCCCTGCTCGTGAAACCACACCTCGAACTGTGCAGTGTAGCCAAGCAACATCCTGTGAAGGCGCATGGCGCCCCGAACGAAGCGCTCCTGAACCTCCGATGCTCGATGGAAGGAGGCCCCAGCCTTGGCCAACTCGTCGGCCCCCATGTTGCCTGCTCGATCAAACTGGCTGATGACTCCTTCCCTGACGTCCGACATACTCGCGTGCGCCTTGACGTGCAAAACGGGCGCGCGGCAGAAATCATCGTTCATCTTCATGCGCCTCCACAGGTGTGCTCTCGGATTGCCTGGCCCACTTGCTGCCTCGAGTCTGTGGCAACATCCAACCGATCCTTTGCAATCTGACATGACTTGACATGAGCCCATGACCAGCTGTCTGGCCTTCATGATCGCATAGTCCTCGCTGTTTCGGGCCACTTGACTTGGCCCTTCACACCGTGGGACGGAGCCGTGATATCGTGCAACTCTGCGCCGCTCAACATCGTAGACCGTGACGGCCCACCCCGCTGACCGCAACTCAGGCACACGGGTCGAGAAGGCGCTGCCGTCCACAAACACAACTCGGCCATCTACACATGTGATCCCACGCCGATCCACATCAATCAGATCATGTTGACTGGAGCGGCCTGCACCGTGGAATACTTGCCCTGGGTGTAGAAAAAGTCTCCGCGCGAATCGATCCTGCCTATCTTCAGGTTCACTGAGCATTCTGCGTGCTGCCCTTTGAACCTCCAGGGGGGTGAGCAGCCGTCTCTGAGCCGCAAACGCGCCACACACGAATCACCGATGGAATAGCGTGCCAGGCGCCGACTGGCACCTTGTGCATAGTGACGAGTGTCCAGTGAAGGCACGGGCAATCCTGACCTGCGTCCAGTGGCCGCCCGTAATCACACCTCGAAGTGATCGACGCTGATAAGGCGAGAGTCGCTTGCCATGAAGCGCCTCCGATACCGGCTGCCAAGAGATTGGGCCCGTCCTGGTTGAGCCCGCTCCTTGCATAGCCGCAAGAGCGTCACGGTCCATCTGCCTCCGCACTCCCAGCTTCACAATATGAGCTATCCAGCTACTTGAGATCCCACGAGAAACCTTCATCATCAAGGAGAGTGAGCGGGTCCAACAGCTTCCAACATATTCGGTACAGACTGAGCATCAGCGCCGCGATGGGGTTCTTACATTTCAACCAGGCCTGCGGATCCTCCAACAGCGGGAGAGCTGAAACCATCAGCGCCGAGACCAGCGATGAAGTCAACGCCCCAGTGGACATATCACCATGTACGTGTGCATGGCATCAGACGTAGCAATGACAAGGGGATCGTTGTGCCAACCGTTCTCTGCACACATAAGAGAGAGGCCCACTGACGAACCTGGCTTGAACCGCGCACCCGCGTTAAGGAAAGACATCCTGAGCTGCTGGATCCTGCTATTGGGCACCCCTGCGATGGAGCATCCCCACAGCGCCTTTGAGAGGACCCCAGAGCGGTTTCCCCAAGGCCCCTATGATATTGACCCCGTCCTGGAAACGGAACTTCAGCAGGCCATAGATCGGCAACAGCGTCCTCGATCAGGCTGAAAGTCTCCGGGTCACTGCATAGAAACCCCATCTTGCCCGACGAAAGCGGCAGCCCTCGGGCCTGGAGAAGGCCCACCGTCTCCTTGAAAGCGAAACTCAGCTCCCTGGCCACCGTCTGCGGGCCACCTGTCGAGTGTAGACTGATATCGCCCACCAGGTTTTTGATCCTGAGCGAGCTACACCGAACCCCCACGTGTCGAAGGACTGTCACCGTCATGAGCTTCGCTAGCCCTGTGGCGCACGAGCAGCCTGCGATGATTGTCCCGTTGACGAAAATCTCGTGGGAGGTCGAGTTCTGATAGGATGCCCTTCTGGGCCCTCTGTACAAAGCACACAGGGGCCTCAGAAGATTCACGGGGAAGCCCGCGTCCCGAGCCGCGCACAACAACTCCGAGCGCGAAACCATTTCATAAAACTTCCTGAGGTCAATAACGGCGCTGGCACTCACAAAATTAAATTCTGGGGCTGCGCTGGCCAGCGCGATGTGGATCCAAGCCGACTTGTCGCACGAGGTCTCCGAGGACCCTCCCCAGAAAAAGGAGTCTGGTAGGGTAGCTTCCCATTGGGTGACCGCGCGGTGCCGAAGACGGGGCCACAGACGGGCGAAGAAGGGGAGCAAGCCGATAGGCCTGACCCCTCCCGTCGCCTTCGGAAGAAACGCACTTAAGGTCAGCCAGGCGTCTTTGAGCTCAGGATTCTTTTCCCAAGAAAGGAGGAGGACAGTAAGAGTCGAGACGAGGACCGAAGGAAGCCTTTCCACCCACCTCGGATGGGAACGATCCCAGCCCAGCGCCGTCTTGCTCTTACATGAGCAGAGCACTGCCTTCAATCAGACCTGGCCGCAACGACCCACAGGCTAGATCACTCTTTTAACATTTCTTGCAGGGCTTCGTGCCCGACAACAGGCAAACCTTGGGCCAAGTCCGCGGCCGTGGCCCGTTTAGGGCCCTAGGAAAACCTGCGAGCCAGACTGGCCCCGTTGGAAAAAAAAGCCAACTCCGAATATTCTTTCCAGGCCTGCTTGGCGGCGGCGGCATCTGCTGCCGCGCGTGACACCACCTGGCCCTGGATACACTTGCAGACCTGGCCACGCTTGTCAGGATCTCTTAAATCAGCCAGGAAGTCCCCGAACGAATTCACAAAGATGCCGCCCTCACCCACCCAATCCAAACCCTCCCAAACCTCCGAATGTTCAGATAGCATGCGCAGCGCACTCGATTGCTGGGCACGCTGGGGTTCGGATTCTTTGCCCTCCGCTCTCAGCCGCTGCATGGTGAGACGTCTGACGGAAAGCCAACGCTGGGTGGTGGGGCTTGCTTTGCGTCGGAGGCTTTTTCCCCGTTCGCAGGCCAGAGGAACTTTCTCGAGCTTGCATCCAGCAGAGCGACCGCAAAACCTCGGTCTCTCGGCGACGGGAATGGCCCAAAAGAGGCTGAGATAAAGCTCGGCCGAGGAGAACCACCTGCGTGCAAGACTGTCGAGGGATTCATTTTCCTCCAGCTCGAAACCTGGCCAGGTTGAGGCGTCGCCAGGCACGAACGGTTGCCCTGATGAGGGCAACAAAAACTTCTCATGATGCACTCTACGGCGCGCGAAGTTCGACCCGCCGGGCCCCGCCAGGCGCAGCGCCGCGGCCCTGCGGGGGCCCACTGGGGCATCGTCGATCACACCCACGCTCCTGATGAAGGGGGGCAGGATGTCGCTGACGATGTAGTAATCGTAGTGCGAGTCGTTGCACGTTGGTCGCCCTCCTTGTACGATCTCTGCGTGCAAGTGCCCTAAGAAACCAGCCCGAAGGAAGGTGTCGCGCCCAAAGCATTCAGCATCCACATTCCAGCCACCAGCCACCGCAAATGGGAGACAGGACTCTCGTAGGATCTGAACTAGGGACGCGAAGAGCTCCATGTTGCCTGACTGGCCAACGATGGTGATGCCATGCAGTGAAACGAACAAAATCTGCATGCTGCCAACCACCGCACGCTGAACAAATAACCGCGACTTGGCGTACTCCCCCTTTGGCTGGCATGGGGCGCTCGGTAAGTTACTAAGGCCGAGCACTCCAACGCCGCCTGAGGTAGATGTTGCCGTGCTACCCGTGATGTGGCAGCTGTTGGCAAGAAACCGATGCCCTCGAGCATGAGCCCAGCTCTGCGCACTCTTTAATTGATCACCTCCACGAAGGCGATGTTCCTGCACATGTGAAAGATCGGGTTGTAATTGTTTGTCCAACACCAGCCATTCTAGGAAAGTCTGCAAGGTAGACCACGTATTCCCGTTGCAAGTGACGAGCGTGAACTCAGACTGATGCTTGTGCGTTAATGGAGCCTCGAAACCTGCTGCCCATCGAAGGGCTCGAGCAGCTTCCTGAGCCGAACTCGTAGCCCGCGACGACCGCTGTGACACTGACTCATCCCCCAGCACTCCGACAGAAGAAAGCACCGCGGTGCTAGGGGTCTCGATGTCCTGCTGGTGGAACTCGCACACCTGCAACTCTGAGTTGCCAGGGGAGCCCCTGCCGCCGTACTTGCCAGCGTGAGAGCAACCCCCGTCGTAGCGAGGCTTAAATCCTGGCTGGGTTTTTTTTTTGGTTCCGATACCTCTCTGGCCCGTTGGTGACGTGGTCGTTGATGAAGATGCCCCCGATGTTCATGCCGTTGCGCAGCGTGCGGGGGCAATCAATAGTTAGGGTTGTGTAGACGCCGAGGGGGGAAGCCGCCTGCTGCCAGAATCTTCGCCTTAGCTCGTAGATCTCCCTCTTCAGCATTCGTCGGGGCCAGCTCGCCGAGGTCGGCGCGAAGGTCCTCCAGCTCCATGTCCTCGAACTGCCGGGAGGATTTCTCACCGCTGTCCTCGGCGCCGACTGCCTGGGCCCGGGGCTTCTTCTCAGGCGGCCCCTCCAAGAACTCCACCGCGCGAGACTTGAACGCTTCCGCCAACAACGGTGCCAGCGCCTCCGCGTCGGCGACGCCAGCCATATTGCGCAGCTCGACCGGCAACTTGGACTCGTCGACCTTGAGATCTGGCCCTGTGAGGTCCATGGCCTGCGGCTCTGGAGACGACTCCTGTGACGACAGCGAGCGCAACCCCTGATCCAGGTCCTCGACCGCCTTCTGACGTTCGACCACCAACGCGTTGGCCGCAGCGGCGGCCTCCTGCGCCTTGACCACTGCCTTGTCCGCTCCACACTTCTCCTGCTCGGCCTTCTGCAGCTTGCTGCGAGCTTGTTCAGCTCTGCGCGAAAGTGCAGTAAAATTCGCTGGAAGGGACTTATTGTCATATAGCTTCCGACGAGCTGCCTCAAGTTGCACGCGAGCTTGTTACAGCGGCTGAGATGTCCATCCCAGCCGAAGCGATTCCAACCATTGCACGTGCTTGACCAGACCGTCGATCTCTTCACGAAGCTCGTCCGACTCATTAGACTCTTGCTCAGGCTCCGCAGGACCTTCGCCTCGCTTGAGCCGCACATTCTCGGCCTCCAGGAGCCGAAGGCGTTTCTCCATCTTGGCCAGGGCAGCACGGAGCCTGAATCAGGCCCAGCTCCTTGGTCAACACGACGTTTGCTGCGGCTCGGAAGATCAGCGGGGACATTGCACTTGAAACACGCACCCTTGTGCAACTTACACTTGTAGCACTTCTCGTTGCTGCCGAAATTGGTAAGAGGAGCCCCAGTGCGACGAAACGTACAGAACTTGCACATCCAATCTGCCTTGGGCTGCTCTTTGAACCACGGCGCTGGCGCCATGGCGTCGTCTTGAAGAATGGCTGGGCCGCCAGAGAGCCCCTGCGGTGCTGGCTGAAAGGACGTCGAGCGCAAGCGCTCTGGCACTGCCGCGGACTAGCGGTATCCGATCTTGCCTATGCGGGCTCAGCCCGCCGAAGCATCAGTCTTGAGCCAAAATGGCTACGGAGGAGGAGGGGGAGGGGGAGGAGGAGGAGGAGGGGGAGGAGAGGGGAAGAGGGGGAGGTGGGGGAGGCGGGGGAGGTGGGGGAGGAGGGGGAGGCAAGCTAGGTGCGCTCGCGTCATATCTGACGTCCTACCCCTCCCTCCCATCCCTTACCATGGCGCTGATTTTCTCTATCCGCGGACGCGTGTCGTAGCGGACCTGTGGCTCCGCGCGCGCGTGCGTAGTGGGTGGTGGTGCACGTGCGTGCGTGCGTGCGTGCGTGTGTGCGAAGTTGTGGTGGTGGTGGTGGTGGTGGTGGTGGTGGTGGTGGTGGTGCTGGTGGTGGTGCTGGTGCTGGTGTTGGTTGTGATGGAGGTGGTGGTGGTGGTGGTGGTGGTGGTGGTGGTGGTGGTGCGGCGCGGTGGTGGCGGGCGGATGGGCGCGCGAGAAAGAGGCCCGCGCTGGGGCGAGAACGCCATCCTGAACGACGGAGGCCAAACACCGATCCGAAAATGAGGCCCACGCTGCAGCGGGAGCACGATTCGGAACGATTCGGGAGCAGAAATGAAGCCGGCGCCCCAGCGAGAGCATTATTTTGGAAAAAACGCAGGGGAAAACCTGTTTCCCGGGAATCCTGTGTAAAAAAACAATACGCGGGGGGCGTTCGGCCCGAAAATGACGCCGGCGCCTCAGCGAGAGTCGTTTCCCGGGATTTCCCGGGCATCCTGTGTGTAAAAAACAGTACGCGGAGGGTGCGCGGCCATCACCCGGACGCCATCAGGGGAAGAGGGAGAGTATTTTCATATTGAGTAATTGTAGAATGTGGACGGGGAGGACGGGAGGAGGAGGAGGATGAGAAGGAGGAGGCGGAGGAGGTGGAGGACCCTCCGATGGGTGTCGACAAAACTTTTTGCCTCCTCTGTCCTCGCCTCGCTCGAAAGCCTACCGCTCGTGGGCACGAGCGGCCCGTGTCTTCGTGGACAACAATCTGCTGCGTGCTGCAAAAAACCCTTCGCGATCCTGCGATGACCATTGCGACCCGCACCGTGCAACGTACAGGTCTCGCGGGATGGGACCGACACTGGAGGAACACAAACACAGCATAATGAGCGTTTTTTTATTCGGCGTTTCGACATTGGGCGGAAGGGGGGGGGGGGCTGGCTCCGGACCTCTCCCCAATGCGATTGCTTGCAGCAGTGCGTCCTACGGAGGAGACCCCACCTGCTCGAAACAGGCGCCAAAAAAAGCCAACATCCACTCCATGGGTGGGGGGGGAGAGGAGGTGCGAGGGCCCGCGCCGATCGGCAAAACAAGGAAGAAGAAAACAATCACCACTGGAGGAGCACAAACACCGCATAAACATAAACATAAACACTCGAATCTCCGAGCCCCCTGGCGCCAGGGAGGGGAGCCCAGCGCCGGTCCAGGACATCCCCGCGGACGGAGCTCCAACCAAGTATGTTTATTTCATTCCTGAGTCTTCAAGACGCGCCCGAGACATCCTGGAATGATCTGCAACTCGCTTCTGGACTTCTCCACCGCAGATCCAGGCTGGCACATCGCGTCAAGGCGTTGATCAGATCGTGCGCCTCGCAGGCATGCTACACTGTCTGCCGTTGTCCCTGTGCATTCTTCTGCATCTTGGTGCTGCGGCCCGGCACGTCACCGGAGCAGGCGGGAGTCCTCCCCATTGCCTCAGCCATCGCGTTGTTTTGTCGCATAGAAGAGCAACAACACTGCGTAAACATGAACTTCCGGAGCTCCGCGCGGATTGCTTGGATCGGCGCTGGCCCGTCCTCCCTGGCGCGCGGAGCGCGCCTTGGGCGGCGCCGCAGGCGCCGCCAGGGGGGCCCGCGACGATCCAAGGAATTCGCCCGGAGCTCCTGAGAGTTTACTGCGGCAAGTCATGGGAGCCTGCCATGCCATTTTTCTTGTTCTTCCCGATCGACGCTGAATCGACGCCAAATCGGCGCGTTCTCATCGATTACCAGACGCTAGCGCACGCTAATGCACCCTAACGACGGAGTTGCGAGGGCCCCATGGTTCGGTACCGGAAGAATTTATGATTGTGCTGTCTCTTCTTCCTCGAATGTTAGAGGCCTCCTAGATGGGGTCAGAGTAGCTGGCGACGTCGGCGATACATCCGCGACTTCGGCGTGGAGCGAATCGAGCCCCACATCGAGCCGCATCGCCGATGCATCGCCGATGCATCGGCGAAGCGGTGAGATCATTCGACCTTATCTGCTCCGCCCCCATCTAGGAGGTCTAGATTCTTGCTCCTCGAATGTGCGACAAGTGGGTGAGCCAGACCGAGCAGCTGCAGGGAGGCGCCACGTGACCACGCGGCTCGCGACCTGGAGGCGGAAGCGCAGCCGATGAGGGCGAGGCGTCCCCCCTCCCCCCTGCCAGGCCTGCCGCCGGAGGGGCGCTCGTCCCCGTCCCAGTCGCCGCGGTCGCCTCGAGGAGGGGGCCCAGAGCCGCTCGGGTCATGGAGAAATCACGACGCGAGGGATCTCTTTGTTTTCGGCTGAGGTCGGGCGTGTCCTCCCGCAGGCGGATTATGGACGAAAAATCAAAACTAGTCAAAACATGGTGAATGAAACATAAGCTCAAACCAACAGGCGCAACATAGTGTCCATCTGTTCTGACTTTTTTGAATTTTCCCCCTGTAGAGGAACATGTCCGATTTAATTTTCGGCGTCATGGGGCCCTCACCGGGCCTCGGGAACGTCAGCAAAATACTCAGGATGCAGCGCCGGTCCCGGGGCAGATGGGTCAGGACCTCTGGGGGTCCGCGTCATGCAAAAATATCACGGCGCTGGGGGTCTGGAGGGGGATCGATGGTTGAGGGAGGGACCCGGGGGGTGGGGTGGAGGGTCGAGGAGCGAGGGGATGGAGGGGACTCTTCTTTTTCGTGCTCTGCCGCTAATTAGAGGATCGAGGATAGGGGCGCCGAGGGGGTGTCCCTCAGTGAGCTGTGGGCGGAGGGGATCTTTTGTTGTTTTGCTCCGCCGCTAGTGGTGCGCTTGGGGGGAGGAGGGGGTCGAAAAGCGAGGGGAGGGAGGGGACCTTTTTGCTGTGCCGCCTCGGGGACACTGGGGGGGAATGGGTGAGAGGTCGAGGAGGTGCAATTAGGGGCGAGGGGACTTTTTTGGGGTTGCTCTGCCGCCAGGGGGACGCTCGAGCGTCATCGCCCCGGTCGCCGCGGTCGTCCCGGAGGGGGAGGGGGGGTCGAGGATCGAGGGAGGAATCGGGGCGGACAACAAAAGGGGGGGGTGCCGAATCAGCTGCGTGCAGCTGGTTTTCCTGGCGCCTCCCCCGAGAGGGATCGGGGCGGACGACAAGAGAAATAACACGGGGGGGGGGGCGAATCGGCTGTGTGCAACTTGTTGTCCAGGCGCCTCCTGGCGCCAGCGGCGCCAATCGAGCAGAGCACCCAGCGGCGGAGCCGAAACCATTCCCGCCCTTTTGTCCGAGCAGGTCGTACCTCGTAGAGCTCCTGGATTCACTCCGTACACGAACTGATCGGAATTCGGGCGCAGGGTGCAGATAGTGGGCCCAGAGGGAAGAGAGGAACGGAGGATCGGGGGATAGATCGAACTTCTGTATCTGTGTGCGTTTTTTTTTTTTGTGTGTGTGTGTGTGTGTCTGTGTCTGTGTCTGTGTGCGTGTTGTGTGTCTGTGTGTGTGTGTGTGTTTTGTGTGCGTGTTGTGTGTCTGTGTGTGTGTGTGTTTTTGTGTGTGTTTTGTGTGTGTGTGTGTGTGTGTGTGTGTGTGTGTGTGTGTGTGTGTGTGTGTGTGTGTGTGTGTGTGTGTGTGTGTGTGTGTGTGTGTGTGTGTGTGTGTGTGTGCGTGCGTGCGTGCGCGTGCGTGCGTGCGTGCGTGCGTGCGTGCGTGCGTGCGTGCGCGTGCGTGCGTGCGTGCGCGTGCGCGTGCGCGCGCGCGCGCGCGTGTGTGTGTGTGTGTGTGTGTGTGTGTGTGTGTGTGTGTGTGTGTGTGTGTGTGCCGTGCGTGCGTGCGTGCGTGCGTGCGTGCGTGCGTGCGTGCGTGCGTGCGTGCGTGCGTGCGTGCGTGCGTGGGTGCGCGTGTGTGTGTGTGTGTGTGTGTGTGTGTGTGTGTGTGTGTGCGCCCCCGACCGGCTCAAACTCTGGCTCAAGCCGCTCTGGCTCAGATCTGACTCAAGGGCCCTCGCCTCAGGTCGGGCCCCCTCCTGGCCCCCCCCGCCGCCAGGGCCCCCCGCGCCTGAGCCGCGCGCGCCGCTGCTCCGCAGGCTCTACTGCCGCAGGTGTCCCCCCGCAGGGTCCGTTTAGTCTGGGGACTGTGGACCCTGCTGCGGGGGATGACGGTTCCGCCCTCCGGGGGGGTCTCCTATAGGAGGGCCGACGGGACGGAGCTGCCGGCAGCTCCCTCTTGCGGGCTCTTTTTCCCCTGAGCCTTAAACCGCGCTCGCGGAGCGAATCCCGTGGCTTCCGCGGCCACTTACAAGGTGCCGCCAGGGGCTCCCTGGGCTACCCCTTTTCGGCTCATCCTTGCTTGCTCCCCCTGCCTCGTCCTCCTTGGCCACTGCCTCTTCTCTTCCCGCCGCCGCCCTCGTTTGAAAGCGCTCAGGGACACACACACACACACACACACTTTTCGGCTCATCCTTGCTTGCTCCCCCTGCCTCGTCCTCCTTGGCCACTGCCTCTTCTCTTCCCGCCGCCGCCCTCGTTTGAAAGCGCTCACACACACACCACACACACACACACACCACACACACACACGCACACACACACACCACACACACCACACACACCACACACACCACACACACCACACACACCACACACACCACACACACCACACACACCACACACACCACACACCCACACCCACACCCACACCCACACACACACAAATAAATAGACGCAACTCCCAGGACTCCCCATCTTTTCCTATACATTCTGGGTGTCCATCATCTTCCCCCCCACTCTTCATAGTTTCCCATCTGTTCCTGGAAATCGACGTTTATTTGTGTCAGTGTTTTCCCCCCCCTGATCGCTGCCCCCCTGCCATCCCCCCCTTCCGCCCCTGCCCCCCGGCCCTGCCGCCGCTCTCCCCCCCCTGCAGGCCTGACTTCCCTCCTTTCGGGAGGGTAGAGAATCGGCTCACGCAGCCGATTTTTTCCCAGCGCCTCCTGGCGCATGTGTGTCGACGAAAGGGCCCGGCGGCGGGGCCGAGACCGGCTGCGTGCCGCAGATTTCGCAGTCCCCCCTTTCCCTATCCCCCCTTCTCGTTCGGCCCGATCACTGCCGCCTGCGATCTCTTCGTTGTCCGAGGAACCAGTCGCTGAGCCCCCTGTGGAGCAGAGCGAGTCCTCGTCAAGCTGCGGACCCGCTCAGGGCAGGCGTTTTCCCCCAAAGCGCCACCACGAAGGTGTGGACAGGACGGGCGACGACGGTGCTGCTCCGGGGGCTCAGGGGGGGGGCCGCTCCTTGGCCTGGGTCAGCCGCGGATCTTCCCAGCAACGCCCTGGCAGTGGGCGCCCCGCCCCCCCCGCCCGTTGCTCGAGAGACAGCCGGGGTGGACGAGGTGGACGCCGCCACTCGCCATCCTGGGACCTCGCGGCGCCATCAATCCCAGCGCCGAGTTCGTCCTCGGTCGCGCCCGGCATGCGACTCCCCAGGGTGCTGGCGGCCCGTCCAGCCCAGCGTCATCCCAGAGGGGCGGGATCCGACCACCAGAGGCGGTCAGGTCCAGTTCGCCGCACCGTGGGGTGACTTGCACTACAGAGTTGGCGAGTCTCCCGGGGCTCGGCGCTCCAGGGCCGGCAGGTCCCGCTCGGTCCCACCCGACCGCTGGACCTGCTCATCGTGGATCGCGCGGCAGCCTCCGGCGGTTTGCTTCTGCGAGTGCGGGTGTTGCTGCTTCAGGGCGCACACAAACCTTAAGTCGGGCATGTCCTCCAACATGTGGACTGTGGGCGAACATCAAAACAGACGCAACATATATTCGCAATTAGCCAAACATATTAGCACACATCCTCTCCATACTAGTTCTTCCCCGCCGGACAGGACGTTTTTTTTTTTTTTTTTTTTTTTTTTTTTTTTTTTTTTTTTTTTTTTTTTTTTTTTTTTTTTTTTTTTTTTTTTTTTTTTTTTTTTTTTTTTATTTATTTTTTTTTTAAATAATATATTTTATTTATTTTTTTCTTATTCCCCCCTTCTTATATATATATATACATATATATAACAGACTTCCCGGCCATTCCCACCCTGCATGCCGCGGCCGCCAGACCCCAAGTTGTCCCGAGTGTCCCAGTTATCCCGCCTCGCGCCTTCGACACACACGACAGAACACACCCTGCATGCCGCGGCCGCCAGACCCCAAGTTGTCCCGAGTCCCGGTTATTCCGCCTCGCGCCCTCGACAAACACGACAGAACACACGATGCCACAACATAACAGAACTGAACAGGGCAATAACATGACAAACCGAGGCAAGACATAACATATCAATATCATGACAAAGTAGGGGGCATCAGCATATCACATAACACACCAGAGCAGAACCAAACAGCACATACTACGTCATAACACCACATGATACAAATAACCGAGCGTACCAACATACACATTGACAGAACATGTAACATACCATGTCATGACTCATGACACAATGTCAACAATCATATCATAATACGACAGCAGAGCATACCGGCGAACGCGCCGGAACACAACATGGCACACCATAAACTTACATAACGTAACACGATCACACCATGACATGATGACGGAACATAACCTAGCAACACCATGACCGACAAACTATCATACTATAGCATCACACCGCAGAACATATCGTCGCGTGGTAGAACATAAAACGACATAGCACACCAGGACATATCCTAACCGAGGGCCATAAAACACCCTGGCGAAACATCCCACATCGTTGCACTTCATCGCATAACGTACCATAGCACGACCGTGTCGCATATAGCCGCATACTAGCATCGCAAGTCATAATACAGTATACGGTGCCGAGCCGCCCACAAACACAACATCACATAACATACCAAAACGTAGCATGACATAACATAAGACGGCATAACGCATAATAGCACAATAAAATATAGCAATACATAGCACACTATGGCAGGACACATCATAGCATTCCACATCGCTAACACATACCATATCATAACACGGCACCACAGCATTGCGAAACTCACTGGCGTAACAAATCGTAACATAATGTATTGAGCCGACCGGTCAACACCAGCACGGAACAGAGCATTCTATAACAGACCCTGTCAACATAACATGCAACAACATAGTGCCGCAACGCAGGTCATACCATAGCATTTGCAGCCGTATGGTGACACATCTGAGCCAACGTGCACCCATGGATGTCGGATGCCCACGTGCAGAGTGGGGTTCCGCCCAGGGGCCGCCGCGCGCCCCGCGTATGCTCGGAGGAGCGAAGAAGACGAGGGCGAGGGGGAGGAGGGGGGGGCGAGGCGCATGATGAGGGAAGAGGACGAAGAACAGGGCGAGGAGGAGGGAACGGAGGAGGAGGAGGAGGAGGAGGATGAGGGGGAGGAACGAGCACGATGAGGAGGAACCGGAGGAGGAAGGACAAGTCCGCCTCATCTCATTTTTCCTCCTCCTCCTCCTCCTCCTCGTCTTTCGTCGTCCGTCTCTTCCTCGTGGTGGTGCTGCTGTTCCTCCTCTTCCTTTTACCGGAGGTTGATCATTTCTCAAAACAAGTTTTGGGGTATCGCAAGAAGCGTTTTGGGTTTGGTTTTGTCCTCGTCAGGGGCCTTGGGCCTGTAAGAATTCGGAAGACATCAACTTGCGACCTGGCCTGGCCGCCGCGCTGGCCGACGCCGCTGGGCACTGCGCGCATCCTTCCAGTGGGCGCGCGCATCGTTGGGACCAAACGCCGACGGTTTCCGTGGGGATCGCTCGAAGCAAAATCAAACTCTTAATTTTACCTCCTGTAAACGGACAGGCCTAACTTAACACTGATCCCGCCGCGCACGGCTCCTCTCCATCGCCAGACAGCGGCCTACTATGCGCGGTCATCTGAGCGGCGGTAGAAGCTAAGGCTCTCGCGGTCCTCTACCCTTTCGTTCTCCAAGCTCAACTCCCAGTCTACGTCGATCGACCCATCGCCTTTTGGTGAGCGAAGCTGACGTCATTTTACTCCACGGAGCCTTCGAGTTCCTCAGGGACATTGTCTGGAGGGTGCCACCCGACGCTGATAGAAGGCCCAATCGTGTACCTGCAATTGTCGGTCAGTACCTGGATGCTCCTCTCCAAGAAAAGATAATGGCTCTTGCCGACGCGCAAGGCTGGGTCTCGAACGGGCTCTACTCGCTCACCGGCTACCCGCTCCCGCTTGAGGATCACTCCGACTCCCCACTGGCATAGTGTCCTTCTGACGAGGTTGGGCAACTGTGCGAGATCGACCCCGCACTTGCCCTCGCACTCGCCTCGACAAGGTCCGAGCCCGCCGCCGAAGCTCTCCGGAGACAGGCGCCGCGGCACAATGGGCGGACGACGGGCCCATGGATCTCCCCTATCGTTGTCCCCGAACGCCCCCAAGTCCTCCCTCAGCCCGGCACAGGCCGAAGAACCAACTGGGCCTGCCCTGGTACCTCCCCTCGCGCCCGCCCTGCACCAAGCCGTGCCAAAGCCCTAAGATCCAGGAGGAGGCCAAGACCAGGACAAAATCCGACCATGAGAAATCGGGCATCTCCGAGACCTGGCCGCTCTGGCCAAGCCCCTGCAAACAGGGCGCGAGTAAACTGGCCGGTAGCTAAAGGTGCGTCTTCAATAGTTTTTTGGAACAACTGTTTTGCCGCGCGCAAGTGCCCCCCCGCCCAGAGTTATGATGACGCGTCGACGTTTTTGTCGTCCCGACTTATCACGCACTAGTGCGGGGCAAATGCCCTGTCGCCCCATTCTCGCTTGAAGAGGCCCCTTAGTTACCGCCCCGCTTACTAACTCCCCGTTTGCAGGGGCTTGTTCTGGAGTAGAAGACGAACAAACACCATCAACATAAACTTTTGGCGCTCTGCGCGGATTTCTTGGATCTGCGCCAGACCCCCTCCCTGGCGCGCGGAGCGCGCCAGGGGCAGCGCCGGAGGCGCCGCTGGGGGGGCCCAGCGCGGATCCAAGAAATCCGCGCGGAGCGCCATCAGTTTTTATGTTTATGGCGTTTTCATGTTTCGACTCACGCCCCGTTTGCAAGGGCTTGGTCTGGAGCATGCATTGGTGAGGCTTCGGAATACGCACAGACAGCCCCCCGAGGTAGCCCCGGCTGGCCTCAGCCGCCCCCCCGAGCAATCCGGGGCGGTCTCAACACCTCGGGGCGCCGGGTTGGTGATCAAGGCTAGAGTAGGTTGGAACAGCATAGCCCAGAGGGCCTGCTGAGGCCCGCCGAGACTACAGTCATCGTGCTACTGGCAGAAAAAAAAGGAAGGAACGAAGGGGTTCTGTTGCTCCCATCGTACTTAAGGGCCACATCCCAGAAGTAGATTCGAGCACGCAGAAGAAACGTATCGAAAGAGTGTCGAACGAGTATCGCCTCCCCGGGCCCGACACGCGAAATCCCTTCAGCTTCGGTAGCTTCTTGGTGCTCGACGGTCTGTCTGGTGATCAAGGCTAGAGTAGGTGGGAACATCATGAACGAAGGGGCTCTTCCGGCAACGGCGGGCTTAGGCCACACGACATGCGCCACGGCGCCCAGGCACAAAGGCGCTCGGCCGTCTGCGCGGCGCGCGGGGCGTGCGCGCGCGCGCCTCTCGGCGGCCTCTCCGGGCGGTCCCCGCGGTCCCCGCCGCCGCCGCGGCCGCCCTCGCGGTCTCCGCCCGCGGCGCGGCCGCCGCCCCTGACGGATGCGCGCGGGGGGTTGCGCGGAAGGCGGCGGCGGCGGCGGCCAGAGAAGGGTCGAGGGGGAGGGCGTCGAGGGGTCGAGGGGTCGGGGTGGTTTTATGTTGCTCCCATCGTACTTCATGACCACATCCAAGAACCAATTTCGAGCACCGGGAAAAGTGTCGAACGAGTGTCGAAACAGTGTCGGACGAGTGTCTCCCAGGGCCCGATACGTGAAAACCCTTTAGTTTCGGTACTTTGTTGGTGCTCGAAATTCTTTCTGGTGGTCAAAGCTAAAGTAGGTTGGAACATCATAAGGGTTTTTGAGGGTTTGGGGGTGGTTGGGGGAAAAGGGCGGGGGGGGGTGAGGGGTGAGGGGGGGGCGGGAGGGCAGTGCCGGGGTCGAAGGGGGTGGGGGGCCTGAGCCGCGCGGAGGGCGGCGGTGGGGCGGGAAGCAACTTCTGGGAGGTCTTCGCAAGAACGGCTAGCAACTAACAGGCAATATTGGAAAGCCATTGAGCTGGACTGACCCAGATCAAGCCTTAGACTACACGCTGGATCAAGCCTTCGGCTTCGACGAGGCGATCGAGGAGCTCGGCGCGTCGTCTGCTCGCCCGTGGCACTGGTTCAAGCTGGGGGCTTATCCAGATCCACCGCCTGGATGCATGGGGACCCCAGGGTGCGGGCAATACTTGCTATCTCCACATCCAGTGCATCTTGGACCTTCTTGAACGGGCGCCCCAAGGCCGGGGCGCACTGGACACGGATCGAAATTGAACCTCCAGGGGGCAATCTATCCATGTCCAGTGCACCTCGGGTTTTCGGGGGGAGCCCGAAACTCCATATTGCAGATGTGGGCAGAAGTACTGCCCGCACAGGGGGGCAGTGGGTATGGATATACTTTGGCCCAAAGGAGCTCGAATACCTCGGGGGCGCGCAAACATGGATTATCGATCCATGGATTTGGTGTGCGGTCGCCACATCCATGGATCGGGGAAGGCGCCGTCCCCAACAATGCGGCCGGTGCCACCCCGTTCGGCGGCGGAGATCCGCGACTTCCCATGGAAACGGAACCCGTCGCTAATCCACGCTCCCTCGATACATACAAAACAAATGGGCATGTCGAGAGATAGGTACAGAGATTACCAGAAGATAAGAAGTGCTGTCTCTCCAAGACTTTGTTTTATTGACGAAACGTCCGCACAAAGGACCACATCCTCCAAGCGGGACCCGCACTTGGGCACGACGGCCATGCACTACCAGGGTGACCAGGGAGAGAGAGAGAGAGAGAGAGAGAAAGACAAAAAACAAAAAAAAATGCAAAAACAACAACGGAGGCAACAACATAAAGGTAGAAAGAGAGATAGAGAGAGAGGGAAAAACAAAAAAACAAAACGAGCGTTGAAAAGAAACGCGCGCACGCATCCCCCCCAGCTGGATCATTGCGGGTGGGATACGTTGGTGCGCGCTCGGAATGCTCGTGTTCCAGCCGCCCAAAGCCTGCCTCGGCTGCGCCCGAGCGTGAACTCCCTCCTCGCCCCCACCCCCCACCCGTCCTTTTAAACGTGGGAACATGAGTTGCGTCGCACTTCCCCGCAGATTTATCGCTGCGCGACTATCAGCTAACGACGACGGCGGCGAATGACCAACGACCAAGGACTACAAGCGGGCGACGAACGACGAACGACGACCGACGGACAACGACGACGACGAGAACAAACGTTGACCAGGACGGCGACTGTCGACAAACGGCGGCGACGCCGCACAAGCGGGCGTATCGCAACGCGACCACCACGCAAAGTGTGTGGGGCCTGCGTGACAACTTGAACAGATTCCTCGGGGACCCTAATGCCGAGTCAGGGTTCCTCGGGTGCGAACTCGCGCGTTCTGATAGGCGGCGGTCTCGGCGCGCGATTTTCGCGCGGAGGTCGGTACGCCCACAGGACAATATGTGGACACGCGTGTTGTCCGCAGATGGTCCTGAGGTCGTCGGGTAAACGCGCGCTTAGAGAGTGAGGGTCCCAGGGGGCCGTGCAATGGACGTTGCTGATCAATATCAAAATCGAAGAAGTTGTTGCCCATGGGCCAGTTTGCGCCATATTCGTTACACAGCGGGTAGGTCGAATGTTTTCGTTCGTTGACCGCGCGCCTCGAATGATCCAGCTGCGCCCAGTCGAAGCGCGCGCTGCGCAATCAGCGCTTTGATCGTGGCTAGCTCCAGGGACGGGTTTGGGCGCAGGCGCGCCATTGCACGCCGGAGGTGCTGGATGAGGCCAGCCTGGGTCGCTGTAGCGTATGATTGCGGCCGGCTTCACAGGAACACAATTTTAGTGCAGCGAGTTTGCCAAGCGGGCGCGTCGCCACTTGCCGAACTGCTTGACCCTCCATCTGGTCCGCGGCATAAGATCCGCACATTACATGGGAGCGGCTGGATATACACAGCCCTATGCATGGCGAACAAACCCAGAGAACATCCCAACAATGGCTTCTTGAAGCCCTGAGATGGATCGTGATTTGGGGGCATCTGAAGGCCTCATGCGCTTCTGGTGCCCCAGTGGGGGCCTCCTGGAAGCCTCCTGGAAGCATTTCGGATGCATTGTCCCCTCGGGAAACAGGCCTGACCCCCTTGAGGTTGTCACCGTGATGCGCAGCGGAGAAGCGTGAAACAGGAGGCGGAGGATGAGGAGGCCAGAAGCATTTAGGGAGCATCTTGGTGCCTCTTGGGGGTCCCCTGGGGAATCAGCGGGGGCGTTTCCGGGGTCTCTCGCGGGTCTCTGGGGGCTTCTTGGAAGCATTCTGGCACCTTCCTGGAAGGTATTGGGGGCATGTTGGAGGCCGCACGCCCAAACACAACACCCCGCGACCCGTTGTGACACCCTCTTGAAGCCTTCTAGAGGGTTCCCTTGGACCGTCTTGGAGCCCTCTAGGGCCGTGTTTGGGGCCTCGTAAGCGGTCTTGGAGTCTCCTTGGGCGCCTTTTGGATCGTCTTAGAAACTGGAAGAAGTTGTCAAGAATGGATAAGCGAATCTGCTGAAAATGATCGTTTTCTCAAAAGGTGAGGGGCCTCGTTGCGCGTCTGCAGACCGTCTCGGGGCGTTTCGGGTGGCGCCAGGGCGCCAGGGCGCCCCAGACGCAATGTTGGACAACCTTGGGCCAGTTGGGGGGCGTCTTGAGGGCATCTTGCACGTTTTTGGGGCGAACTTGGGGGCCATTTTGGGATGTCGAAGGCCGTCCTGGAGCCATATGGGCCCCTCCTAAGGCTCCTTGGGGCTGCCTTGTGCGACTCTTGGGTCGTTTTTTTTGTTGGGGGGGGGGGGTACGGGCACACAATGATTCGAACATGCGGCCAATGCGCTTGCTTAAATGGTTGAATTCTCAACATGACTGGCATTCGTCGGTAATGACCGTGAGGAGCAGCTTGACCAGGTTTACCCTGATCCACAGTCTTCGCTGCAGGGGGGGAAGAAAGCGGAAGGCTCAGGCTGCAACTGAAGAATCGATTGGGATGCTGAGGCTGCCCAGCTTCCATGTCGAGTTATGTGTACGACGCACGATCAAAATATCTACTGTAAAAATTACGCCGCACGATCTGAAACATTGTGCGTCGTGGGTGATTTGTTCTGAATTCGTAGTAGGTGCAATAGACAAATAATGCATCGACGCTGAGGCCGCTCAGCGAAACTGCGAAGTCATGCATTCAGAGCCTGGAGTGAAATCTCGCGCGCATCGCTCGTGGATTGCTGCTCCTTCGGCGAACCCTGCTACTTCGTGGGCATATTGAAAACTGGCGAGCTGCCTAGCCGGCCGAAGGCGAAAGAGTAGCCACCGCCCACAAAGATGGAACCTGCGAAGATGTTCCCGAGAGTCACGGGGATGAAATTCCTCCAGAGACAATCCAGCACTGACACGTCGGCGCCGGCCATCATCCCCATGGGGTTCATGAACATGTTGGCTGGGATATGCTCGAAGCCGATGGCCACGAAGCAAGAGATCGGAAACCAGATGCCCACCATCTTGCCAACCATGTCCTGCGCCTGGCCCTGCAGAAACACAGCCATGCACACCAGCCAATTGCAGCCGATTCCTCTGAGGAAGGTGATCCGAAAATTCTCCTTGACCTTCTTCTCCGCCACCTTGATCGCAAGCTTGGCAGTAAGGTCAACATTCAAGTTACAGGCCGTGACAAAGCCAGCAAAGAGCAAGGCCCCCAGCAGATTGCCAATCCAAGCCAACGCAAACGTCCTCAGGATCTGCACCCGGTGCAGCTTGCCTTCAAACACCGCGGCAGGCACGGTCGCCGCTGTACCTGTGATCAGCACCCCACCTGTGAGGAGGATGAGCAGCAGGTTCACAGGGAAAAGCGCAGCGAATACAAATGTCTGGATGGATGGTAGGGTTGTCCTGGGCTGCGCTGTCGAGGCCGCCAGCCACCACCATCGACAGCATGCCCCCGAAGCCTATATAGCAACCCGCGTAGAAAGACTGGTGCAAGATCTTGATGGACGAGTCGCCGCCCATCGACACGCCTTTGTCTACCATACCCATGAAGGCCTCCTTGGGAGTTTTCACGATCGACACGAGCTCCGGCATGGTCGGGTAACCTGTTCCAGAGAGGGGGGGGGCGCCTTTGGCACTTGGGGCGAGAATTGCGCAACGGCAAAATCGGACAGCGCAAATCTTGCGCCAGACTTGGGCCAAGCTTGAGCCAAAATGGCTACGGATTGTGCGGCTCTAGGGTCGTATTGGGGCGCTCTTGGGCCGTGTTCGGACTTTCTTGGGGACCCCTTGGGCCCTCTTGTGGCGGTTTGGGGGGCCTCTTTGGCTGTCGTTTGGGAGCCCGAAAGTCGTACATGCTGAAAGTGACGCTTTCCCAACGGAGTGGGACGATGTTTACCTCTTTGGGCTCTCTTGGGGGGGTTCATGCAGGGCCCGTGGCTCTTCTTGCAGCCATTCTGGCGCGTCTTGGGGCGCTCGCGGGGCGTCTTGGGCGGTCTCCAGCTGGTCCTGGCGGTGTGTGGGGCCGTCCGAAGCCTTTGGGCTCCCCCCGATTCCTTTTCCTCCCCCTCCTCCTCCTCCTCCTCCTTCTTCTTTTTGGTGTTAGGCAATCTCGGATCGACTGGGACCGTAGCGTCTGGACGAATAAGAAAAAAGCCATGTTATAGTTAACTAATGAAGCTGGCTCTTTTCCACCCCCCCTTCCCCTTCCCACTCCTCCTCCTCCTCCTCTTCCTCTTCCTCCTCCTCCTCCCCCTCCTCCTCCTCCTCCTCCTAAGCTCTCCTCCTCCTCTTCCTCGTCCTCCCCCATTGGAGGCGGCCGGGGGCCCTCAGATGGGCGCAGACGCAGACGCGAACGCAGACGCGCGAGTCCGCCGGCCGGCGGGCCGGCAGGCCCGTCGGGGCGGCGCGGGCGGGCCGGAGCCCGGTCACAGGCGTGTGAAGTTCAAGGAATCGCTCTCTCGGTCTGCACAAGAATTTGGTATTGGCAGCAGTATATAAGCAAGTGCCGGGTGCGCTGCCAACTGCCTTCAACAAGAATGCTGCGATGTTGTCACTCCACCGTTTTCGTTGTCCGCCGTGCTGGCGTTGTGCTGCCCGGCGGTCGTGGACATCAAATTCCCATGCCTTCGCCAATCGAGCCTAACTGTGGTGCGGTTGTGCGGCAGCTTGCCCCGCCCATCTTCATTTGCGCTTGTGATATCTTGTAGTCCATTCCTCCACATGTGCGCGTGCTGCTAGGTCGGGTGCGGCGTGGGTAGCCCTTCGAATGAAATCCCTCCAGCCCTCTGGGCGCAGGTGGTCTAACGATGTCTTTCTTTCCTCCTCCACAAGACTCCTCTTCCCCTTCGGGGAGGGGCTTATCACTGTTCGCTATTAATAAACACCTCTCCCCCCAGGCGACTGGTAGCCAACCAGGAACCATGAGGGCCCCCCCCACCATCCCTTGTAAAACAACAATCGAAACACACACTCTGCCTCCAAATTCGGAGCATGCGCAGCCAACCCGATGCGGCCTCCCCCCCCCGCAGGTCCCCCCCACAATCCCCCACCCTACAGTACCCACATACATTCGCCCATCCTACATTCCCCCGCCCCCCCGCACTCCCCTCCTACTGCCCTCCCCCCCCGCACTCCCCCCCCTACCCTACCCCTCCCTCGCCACCCAGCCCCCCGCTCTCGCAATCCCCCCCCCGCAATTCCCCCTCTCCCCTCCGCAGTTCCCCCCCCTAGCCCCCTCCTATCCCCCCCAGCATTCCCCTCCCAGAGTCCCCCCCGCAATCCCCTCCCCACAATCTCCCCACACAATCCCCACCCCACAGTCCCACCCCCACGGTCCCCCCCAATCCCCCCCCCGTCCCCCCCCACCTTCCCCTCCTCCCCCGCCTCCTCCTCCACCTTCTCCTCATCCTCCTCTTCCTCCTCTTCCCCCTTCTCCTCCTCCTCCTCCTCCTTCTCCTCCTGCGCCTTTGTCCAAACCATCCAAGAACCAGAGCGAAGCCGGAATGGCAAGACATCGGCCGAATCGGGCTGTCACATCGAATCGGCAAGAGTCAGATCGGGCGAAACCGAAATCGAAATCGCAAATCCTCCGACCCTGTCGGCGTGTGTGAGGGGCTTCGTCCGTTCGAGTCGTCATCTCCGTCATTCGTTTGTCGTCGTCTCTGTCGTCCTCTTCCCCCCCTTTGCCAGGGACCGCCTCAGCCCGTCATTCGTTTGTCGTCGTGGCTGTCGTCCTCTTCCCCTCCTTTCCCAGGCGTTAAGGAACGCCGTAATGGAGTCGAAGGGGAACCCCTTCCTTTCGATCCCTCCCCCGCAATGGGGGGGGAAGGTAGGGGGGGGGGTCCTGGGGGGGGTCCCGGGGGGGGTCCCCGGGGGGGGGGTCAGATACGACGCTCTCCTGGGGATTCCCGGAGCTCAAAAGAGTTCCAAAAAGGGCCAAGTGTGGTCGAATATGCCCCACGGACAGTCCACGAGAACTCCGACTCGCCTGACGATCTGTCCAAGACGCCTTCACGGCTTCCAGACGGCCCAAGAGGCCTGCAAGACGCCCCAAGAGGCATCCAGGAGCTTTCCCACGAGAGCCCCAAGAGGCAAACATCGTAGATTTTCCTAACGTTTTTGCAGGATTCTAGCGCTCTTGCCTCTGACGTTGGCCAACGCGCCAAGACGGCCCAGGCCCCCAAGATCGCCCCGAGACACCACAAGAGGCGCCCAAAAGCGTCCCCTAACGGCCCAATAGGGCCCCAAGACGGCCCAAGACGCCTCCAGGACGTCCCCAGAAATCCTCGGAAGTTTCCAGAGAGCCCCCCCTAAAAAGACCATGAAAAATGAAACATCGACTCGAACCCCGATCCTCGATCCTCCTCCTCTTCCTCCTCTGTCTCCTCCTCCTCATCCTCCTCCTTCTCTGTTTCCCCCTCGCTCTTCGTCGTTTTTTCCCCCGCACCACCCTGAAACCTGCATGAGCCTCCCAGAACTACCCCCCCTCTTCCCTCGGCCCACCTCCTCAAACGCTCCAGCCAGAGGAAAATCGAACAACAGCGTAATCGACTCGAAGGGGACCCCGTTCCTGTAATCCCTTCCCCACGAGAGAGGAGAGGTCCCGGGGGAGGGTGAGAGGGAAGAAAAGATCCCGCGGGGGCCCTTGAAGCGTCTTGCGACTCGTGCCCCCCCCTCCCCCTTCTCCGACCGAGAACGCCCAAGAGAACCTCAGGAACACCCCAAGAGAGGCCGAAGAGAGGGAAAACCAACCCACATTTCAAGCTCCCCACCCCAAGAGGCTACCAGGAGGTCCCGAGATCGCCAATGTTTTTTCGCCTGCTCGACTTCCAGGCTTCACACACTCCACGTCGGCCCCAGTTGCCTCCGAGAGCTCCCCAAAACGGCCCAAGTACACGCCAGGATGGCCCGGGAAGGCCCCAAGACGGCCCAAAGGCCCCCCAGGACAGCCCAAGAGGGCCCGGGAAGGCCCCAACAAGGACTCGCGATCGTCGTCGCCGTCGCCGTCGTCGTCGTCGTCGTCGTCGTCGACGTTCATCGTCCCCCTTCAGGGTCGGCGGCATCGGCCGTAAGGCCTTCGCAATCAGAATCTCTGGATCGAATCGGTTCGAATCGGCAGCCCTGGGCCCCCAGAAAATCAGCCCAAACTGTGGGACAAGGGTAAATCCAGTCAACAAAAAATGCACGAATCAATGTTTGACAGTCTCGGGGCCCGAGAACGGCAACCAGAAACCGAAAGAGGAACAAAAACTTCCTGAACCCAGCGTCTCGAACTTGCCCCCCCAGGCCCTCCTGCTGGCATTACCTAGTGCTGGGCCATGCGCCTCAGCCCCCCAGCTGGCTCCAACTCTCCTTCCCCTCCCCCCCGTCCTCCTCCTCCTCTGCCTTCTTCTCCTCCTCCTCCTGCTCCTGCTCCTCCTCCACCCTCCTCCTCCTCCTCCTCCTCCTCCTCCTCCTCCTCCTCCTCCTCCTCCTCCTCGTCATCCTCCTCCTCCTCCTAGTCCTCCTCCTCCTCCTCCTCCTCCTCCTCGTCATCCTCTTCCTCCTGCTCCTCCTCCACCTTCCTTCTCTTCCTCCCACCTCCTCCTCCGCCTCCTCCTCCTCCTCCCTCCTCCCCCCCCCTCCCTCCTCCCCGCGCTCTCGCTCTTCGTGTTCGTTACGACGACGACGACGGCGTCGGCAACCGCGCGGCGAGGACAAGGGGGGGGCGCGCGACGCCGCGCCGCCGCGCTGGGCGCCTGCCGCCGCCTCCGTCGTCCTTCTTCTCCTCGGTCTTCTGCTCCTCAGCGGGAAGCGGCGGCGAGCGAGGGGATAATAATAATGCGGCATAGAGGCGCGCCGTGTGTCTGGTTTCCCACAAATCCGAGGCGGGAAGGCCAAGATAGGCCCTCGACAAAAACTAAAACGTAAGCACTCTCAGAATGCATATGGACAGGGACAGCGAAAAACAATATCATACTCGCACGGCTGCCAGCCGAAGCTGGGTTTAAGCCAGGAAAAAGCGAAAGGGCCTAGACAGGCCCCAACAGGCTTAATACAAACCCTGGGGAACCGTCGCACCGACAGGTCGGGGTACGACGCACTACACGGATATAAATACCACTGACTGTAACGAGCAGGCGGCACGGCGGCAACGCGGCAGCGGTGGCAGCGCCTCAAGCCTGGAACGGGCCCAGGCACACATACACGTAGGACACGAACAGGGAGGGCGAGGAGCAGAGGGCACACGTGCGGCACCACGACCAGGAAGGTGGTGGAGACGGCGGCGCGCGTGGAGGAGGTAGCACGCGTAGTTGCACATGGCGAGGCGAGCGAATATTACGTGGCTCCTCCATCAGAAAAGTAGTGCATGAACTTCAATGCACTGCGCCCAAGCCATTCAGTAGAGAGCCAGGCCGTACCATTCAATTCAGGTCGATATGTAACTCCACCACATCCAGCAGCACGGTCCGGCCAGCTGGTACCCTCTGCCTCCAAAGTCTGCAAGCGTCACCCGAGCTGGTACCCTCTGCCTCCACGCCAGGCCCACGCCAAGGCAGGAGGTGAGCGACAGGGTAACTGGATAAGTAGTCACTCAGGTAGACTATGCTGCATCATTTCTTCCTTTGCCCCTGGAGGAGCGGCCCCGACCGCGCGCCGACCGCCCACCTCTTGCAGGGACCTGGCGAACAGGTGGCGCAAACGCGCGCCCGAAGGTACTGAGCGCGCGTCGGGGCCGCCCATCTGGATCGGCATCTGCTCCGTTTGGTCTACGTTCTGGAGGCTGAGATGCATCTTCTTTTTGTTCTGGTCGTAGCACTTGGCGATGCGGAACAGACGCACCTGATCCCAGGCCTCCTCCAGCGACGCTTTGCAAAACCATTCCGTGTACCACAGGATCAGCTCCTCGTAGGTTTTTGCCCCCAGACTGTTCGTGCGCTCTAGTAGCTTGCTGACGAACCCACGAAATATATGCAGGTGAGGAGGGCACACCTGGTGGCCCCGACCCGCATCGCGAACGTTCTGGCTGCAGTTCTGGCCCTCGACGCGGGAGGCTTCTATCTCGGGCAAGGTCGTGTCGATGAACCACGTGTCGATGCCGAGGGTCTACAAGTCCCGCATCATCTGGGTTGTCATGGGCACTTGTTTGATGAGGGCGGACACCGCGTTCTGCTGCTTCTTGTTGAATCCTGTGTCGGCTAGCGGGCCGAGACCTCTGTTCCGATCCTTGCGTGGCTTTTTTAGCTTGCCCCCCCCGCCAGTGGGGGGGCGGTCCAGCTGCGCCCTGACTGCCTGAGCCTGCAGAGCCTTGCGAGGGAGGAGCGCCTTTCGCCTTCTGCTGCGGGGGAGCCTCGGAAGCGGCACCTCCATCTGTCCCCTTGAGCGCCCAGGCAGGCTCCATCGACGTCATCACGAGGGCGCGGTGGAGGGGGGCAAGTGACAATCACGAGTACGAAACTGAAGCTGGGCCAAATTCTCGCACGACGCATCGCCACAAACAGGGCACTTCAGCGGCGCACTCACGACAGGATATATGGCATGGGCCGAACTCACGCCACAAGCACCCGTGCGAAAGGCGGCCTGCACGTGAGACTTGGCCGATCTCCGAAACGCAAACGCTTGCATGCAGCACGGGCATTGGTTGGTAATGACATACTTAAGAATGGTCGACGTCTTGCCGTGCGTGCCGCCCTTCGTGAACGTGTTGTGCATCGTGAGTGCTTTGCGTGATCTGAATGCCGCGCTACATAGCGTGCCATCTTCATTCAGGCAGGTGCATGTGTAACGTAGCTCAGCCATGCCCCAGCCCTCCTCCTCCTCGTCAGGGAACCCACCAAGGTCAACGTCAGGTCCCATGGCCCCCAGTTGGTATAATTTCCGAAATGCACTAACATCCACATTAAGAAATCTGTGTTTGACATAATCGTCCTCGAAGAGTCTAGTCAGAAACCTCCCCAAGATACCCATCCAGTCCTCCATATCAGTAAGTATCGACTAGCACGCCACGTCACACACAACCCGATTGGCAAAAGGGTTCGCGTCATTCGTGAGGATGCCGTCGTTCATCGCGTCATACTTTTCAAATTCAAATCGACCGAATAGAATCGCAGTCACCTGCGTGTGGTCCTCGGGGAATCGGAGCATCGCTTGGTGCCATCGAAGCCGCTGTATCAGTAATTCGCATCGCGTCGGGATGAGACCGAACCATAACCACAATCGTCGAGAGCTCCAGGAGACAGGATGGGGGCCTTTCCATTCGCAGGCTGCACCACGAGCGATCGACCGAATCTTTCGAAGCAGGCAAGAGTCAAGTTCGCGTCGCTGAGCGGTAGACAACATAAACGGGGCCAGGCCAGAGAAAAGGGCTCCTTTGACCACGCTGACAAAAATCAATCGTTTCACCTTCCAGGGAGCCCCACTGCCCCAAAAGTCCTTGTACGCACACCAGCCCCTTGCCGCTGCATTGTTGGCGATCACGATCTGCGGTCCAAGCGCGCCGGCAGGCATGGACAGTGGGCCCAAGTAGCGAGCATGTGAGAGGACGCGGGCGCCTCCCACAGGGGAAGGGTAAAACAGCCGATTATCGTGATACCCCTTCAACCAGGGCGCCAAGACCTGCTTCTTCAGATTCTGCTTGTAGCCATACTCAGACAAGATCTCATCCGTCAGCATTTGTTCTTCAGCCACAGCTTCGATCGATTCGTGCAAACGCCCCATGCAGGTCGTCAACGTACTTCGACAGAGATGCATCAACAGGGTCAGGTACAAGAGGGCACCTGACCAGTAATTGAGGCTGTGGGGACCGATGGCGCCACACATTGATTGGCTTTTGAAAATCCACGCGGAATTCATCAGGCACCGAAGTTTCCCCCATCAGCGCCCCCGTGGTAAGTAATAACTGAATGTCACCATCCACAGCCTCAATGTGAAGTACGTGCGTGCATCGACGATCCTGCAGTAAATTCGCGTCAGCATATGGTAAATACTCATGTAGCACTTCATCCAGTCGTTCGCGCGAGCAGCAGCCGTATGCGTTCGCCACATCGTCCAATGCTGCAATATGATACTTACGTTCTCGTCGGAGACGCCAGGCAGTAACACGCACGGCCAAGATCGCATTTTCACGTCGTCGATGTGGCACACAGCCTGGATCAGTACTAGAGGGTAAGGAAAAGGGGGCACTCTTGTAGATACCCATGCAAACAGCGCGAAACAGCGGGCAAAGTCCATGAAGGTAGCGGGCTCCCCCGTCATGCTTGGGGGTTTGCCATGCGTTGGAATAGCCTGCACAAGCGGGGAAACGACCGGAGAGTCTCCAAGCTGTCGCCAGAGCTGAAAACATTGACCAGATAGCCGTCGCGTCAGGAAGGGTAGGTTTGGCGCCCAGACAAGCAGTAGATATCTTCTTCTTGCTAAAGTAGTTGGGTGCCAGCAACATGAACCAAATGTCGCTAGGTAGACTCCAGCGAGGGACAGCTCGTCCGCGGGATGCCTTCTTAAGTACAACAATCGCCCGTTCACGATCACGGGCTCCAGTTTCCTGACACGTGTCTCGATCAGAAAGTCCCAATGAGAGGCATAGTATCACGTCGAGTCTCCAATTCAGTAGGGTCAATTGCAATAGCCCCAAGGCCCCCGCGCGCACCAGGGAGAGAAAGCATGTCTTTAAGATCCTGCACGCATGGGGCTTTTTTCCTCACAGCGTTGTACGTGCGGCGCTTGGGTCCCAGTCCAGTGCCTGCCAACCGTCTATATAGATATTGAACAGTGGCCAATTGTCGTTTCTTCCACGCCTCCGCCAGCTCCTCAGTCCAAGTAGAATGTAGTAGCCGTCGCCATTTTCGTACACGTCCTTTAAGTCGAGCAGAGAGGTCCCGAATTTGGCTGTCATGATGTTGGTGCAGGAGGCTCTGCTGTCGAAGTCGGCCACGTAGATTGATGAGCTGTCGTACGTCTCTGTGTAGTTGCGTCGTGTGCTCATCCGGTGCTGGTTGTGATCTGGCAAGATTTCTCAGCAGTGGGGAACAATACTTTGCATAGTTCACGGTATCCATTCTCAATCATCGGAGCCTCCAAGTAGCCAAGGATGGTGGCTTCTGAACGTCGCAACTGGAGAGCAGCCTCGGCAAGGAACTCTTCACGAAATCCTGGTGTCTGCACGGCAAGGGCAAGCAGATCTTTGTTCCAGCACACAGCCCGCCGCGGCGACACCGATGGTAGGGACAGCCCCACCTGCAATAGCATCGGAGCATGGTCAATAAGAAAACCACTGCCAGGATATAGTTGGAGCTGCCGTGCCAATCTCGTCATGGTTAGACACTTGGTCATACGACGGCGCAGCCCAGCAGGCATAGCAAAATGGTCGATCCACGACACCGAATTCTTGAGTCCATAATGTGACGGCGTGGTCCGCACGAACGTGTCAGGACAGCACACGTGATGCCTCTGTAGTACTTCTCGAAACGCTCGTCCAGCATATCCCATTCGATGTTGCGTGAATGGTCCAATGGCAGAATACTCAGAGGCATTGTCAGCACTAAAAGAATCGCTGAGATCAGTAAACAGTAAAAGGGGTGGACCGATATGGTAACGCAGTAAATTCATCGCTCGGCCAGGCCAGTAACATGTCCACGGTCTTCTTCCAGGCACCGTATGCCCTGCCAACAGCGGGAGGGGGAAAGTAGAGAGCAACAATCGTAACATCAACGCCAGCATTACAAATGCGAACCATTCCTCCGCGCCCAGCAGCAGCGGCAGGTGGAGCAGATGTTTGACCTATCTTACCAGGAAGGATGTGTCGTTTGTGTATTCCAATAGAAACTCCCGCGCTGCGGTTAGTGAGCGGTCCTCTGGCCCACCCGAAATGTATGAAGTGGTGCGTGCCCTGTGTCTGGGACCAAATCGCAGACGTAGGGGTCGCCCGCATGCGTGTCCCCGTCAAGGCAATGAATGATGCGCTCCTCATCGACGTCGATATCTCTTCTAGTCGTCGTGTTTGGATCAGCGAGCACGGATTGTAACCGATGAAGGTGCAATGCATAGCCGTATAGGCGAGCCACCACAGGACCGTGGCGGTGCACGGCCCTCTCGTTCCCATCAGAACTGCGGTGGGATGTACATCCTCTGAGAGTGTGTGGGGTGGGCCCTTTGGTAAATCTCCAGATTCTGAAATGGGCTGTGAGCGAGGGGAAATGAAAAGGAGAAGGCCTTCTCCTTAGGCGGCGGGCCTTCTCAGAAACCCTCGCGCCTTCTGAATATTTTTTTCTGTCTTCGAGGAAGGCTTAGAAAACGTCTCAGAAGGCTGGGGGACTGCCGAACCTTTTGAGAGGCCTTTTCCAACTCATTTCCCCACCTCGCTCGCCGCCGAGGGAAGACTCCCGCCCTGAGATCCTGGCGCTGCAGCTTCAAACGCTGAGATCCTCGCGGGTCGATCCGGCTCGAAGGGGTGCCGCAGAACGATGGGGTCCGGGGCCCTGGCAGTGATTTTTCGCCATGTCGCAAATTCTGCGCGCCGCGGGATCTCAGGGCGGGTGACCCCGCCGTGGGTCCTCCCCCAGAGGGCGCCCAGGGTGGGGTGGGGACGAGCTGTGGGGGAGGGGCAATCAGGGAGGCAGGCAAGGGACGATGGGGACGAGGCGGGTGCTTGGTGGCAGGCACAGGCAGGCGATGGGGGTGGAACGGCAAGTAGGGGACGAGGGGACGAGGAGTGGGAGGGAGAAAACTCTACGGAGGGCGGGAGGGGGGGATCCGAGATCTGGGAGGATTGAAAACAACGATGGTGCCTCCCTCATGTCAACTCAGAGGAACGAGCACCACCAAGTACTGTACAACCAGGGTGGGGCGAGAGCTCATTTGGCACATTCCTACAACCGAAATAGCCCAGTGTGTATGTGTGTAGTACCCTTTGCGAGATGATCGAGTCCCATTCCGCCGCTATGCGGTTGACTGGCAATGTGAGCGTGTACGAAAACAGCTCAACGAGCCAACTATGTACCAGTTCCTCCAGGCAAATAGCTCAGGCAACGTTGATGACGTGTTGTTTATGTCTCGTCCGCGGGCGCGAGGGCGCCAATGTGGGATCTGCGGACATAACTGGAGCCGAAGCCGCCACGGCCGCGCCCGAAGAGTCGGCGAAAGCCCCCGAAGAGCGCCCCAATAGCGCGGGCGAATGGGTGTCAGGCATTATGATGCCACCAAGATGGCCCCAAGATGCTGCCGATATGGCCAAGGACACCCCAAGCTAGCCTAACTGACACCAACGCGATCCAACATTGCCGAAAAGCTTCTCCTCGGAAACTGCCACTACGGTCACATTCATACACAAGTTCGTGCCCTACACATATATACACGTGTGTGTGTGTATATATATATATATATATATATATATATATATAAGGCTGCATTGGCGCCTCGCGCCATGCACCTAGTTCCTTGAAGTTTTGGAATGGTTGGCCTGTGGTGCCATCCTTTTTCCATTTTAGCCGCGGTCCGCTGGTTCGTACTTCGGAGAAGCGCAGGAAGAGCAGAAAGGGGGGCAATCTACCTGGGACGGGTCAAAACTGCGAGTTGGAGGCCGCGGGCGCATGGAATGGCGCATATGAGTGGGGGCCGCGCGGGAAACAGCTGGAATCTCGGGTTCGCAACCGAATTTCCGGAAAATTGGTTGCAAACCCAAGATTATGAGCATAATGCGGCTATTCTTCAGGGAATATCAAATGAAGGGGGCGCGGGGCGGCGGAGTGGTGCGATTTCGAGGGCGGCGGGTTTGACGGGCAGGGTGTTGGTCGGCTTGGCTCTTATGAGCCGTCGGGACCCCCTTTTGAGGGCCGCTGGGCCGCCTTGGGGCGCTGAAGCCCTTCGAGTGGGTTCGCGGGGGTTCTCCCAGAGCCTTGTGGAGCGGTCTGACGGTTGCTGTTGTGGGGCCGTTGCGCCCTCCTGCATCCGCTTGAGCAGCGCTCGCTTGCTCCATTTACGGAGGAGCGGAGGAGGAGGCGGAGGAGGAGGAGGAGAAGGAACAGGGAGGAGGAGGAGGAGGAGGAGGAGGAGGAGGCGAAGGAGGAGGAGGAGGAAGAGGATAAAGAGGAGGAGGAGGAGGAGGAGGAGGAGGAGGAGGAGGAGGAGAGGGGAGGATGAGGATGAGGAGGAGGAGGAGGAGGGGGGGGGGAGGAGGAGGAGGAGGAGGAAGGGGAGGAGGACGAGGCGGCTGAGCCCGAGGGTACGGATGCATTGAATAACGCAAATTCAGCGGAGTGACTGGAAATCTGCTGGAATCCTGGGTGGACAACGGAATTTCCAGAAAAATGGTTGCGAACCTGGGATTGTGGCCTCTTCCTCCTCCTCCTCCTCCTCCTCCTCCTCTCCTCCTCCTCCTCCTCCTTCCCCTCCTCCACCTCCTCCTCCGCCTCCTCGTCCGCATCCTCTTCCTCCTCCTCGTTCTCATTATTTCTCTGCTTGCTTCTCCTCCTCCTCCTCCTCCTCCTTCTCCTCCTCCGCTTAAGCCAATGGAGAATTAACGATTTGGAAGCTTTTTGGAGCTTCGCCGGAGCTTCCCAGGGAGCCTCCCGAAGCTTTTTAGAGCTCTCTTGGGGCCTCCTTGGGCCCTTTCGGGGCGGAGGCTCGTATTTTCAGTCATCTGGTCCTCCCTGGGGCCCTTCTTTGGGCCGTCTCGGAGCGTTCGTGGGCCGTCTTGGACCGTCTTGGGGCGCGTCTTGGACAGTCTTGGGGCTTTTCAGGACGCTCTGGGAGCCCCTTGGGCCGTTGTGGAGCGGTTTTAGGGGCTTCTTGGGCGGTCTTTGGAACGTGGGAAACCCGAAAAAGCGAGGACGCTGAAAACATTGAAAACCTAATGGGAAAGTGACATTTTTGAATGTTTTTGGAGCCTCACCGAAACGTCTCAGGGGGCCTCCCGAGGCCCTTTGGAGCTCTCTTGGGGCTTCCTTGGGCTCTTTCGGGGCGGGAGGCTCGTATTTTCAGATCGTGGTCCCCCCTGGGGTTCCTCTTTGGGCCGTCTTGGAACATTCGTTGGCCATCTCGGACGCGTCTTGGGCCGTCTGGGGGCTTTCTCAGAGCGCTCTGGGAGCCTCTTGGGCCGTTGTGCGGCGGTTTTGGGAGTTTCTTGGGCGGTCCTGGAGCGTCGGACACCCGAAAAAGCGAGGACGCTGAAAACATAGAAAAACCAATGGAAAAGTAACAATTCGGGATGTTTTTGGAGCCTCACCGGAGCTACTTAGGGGGCTTCCCGAAGCCCTGTGGAGCTCTCTTGGGGCCTCCTTGGGCCTTCTCGGGGCGGGAGGTTCGTATTTTCAGTTCGTGGCCCCCTGGGGCACCTTTTTGGGCCGTCTTGGAGCGTTCGTGGGCCATTTCGGGCGCGTCTTGGACTGTCTTGGGGCGCTCTCAGCGCGCTCTGGCAGCTGCTTGGGCCGTCTTGGAGCGGTTTGGGGAGCTTCTTGGGCGGTCCGGGAGCGTCGGAAACCCGAAAAAGCGAGGACGCTAAAAACATTGAAAAACAAATGGAAATTCAATGATTTTGTTCTCTCGGGCCCCCTTGGAGGACGGTTTTGGGGCACTCGCGGAAGGTCTTCAAGGCTACCCGGGTGCTATCCTGGACTGTCTTGGGTGTCTCTGTGGGCTTGCGCCGACCGATTTGGCACTGCCGCCCGCCTGCGTGCACGCCTTGGAAAGGATTTTCGGCTTCCCCGTGGCACGGATCCGGGGGGTCCCGTTTCGGGGGGGGGTCCGCACCCCCGGAATTATAGAAATATAGAAAAGGGGGATATGCATATGTACACATGTCTATCTGTCTACAAGCATATATATATATATATATATATATATATATATATATATATATACATATATATATACACAAACATCTATAACATGAGTACGGCCGGAACAAGGCCACAATAACATCGGACAAGAACATGAGACCCTCCGCGGGCCAAAGTACCCCGAACCATAAGGACGTCGAGGACGCCCTTCCGAGGTGTCCCCGACCTTCACTTCCGAGCCAACGTGCGTAAGTACGCATCTGGTTCAGCCCCCAGC
Source organism: Prorocentrum cordatum (assembly GCA_963575745.1). Taxonomy (NCBI): domain Eukaryota; class Dinophyceae; order Prorocentrales; family Prorocentraceae; genus Prorocentrum; species Prorocentrum cordatum. The sequence goes on from CAUYUJ010014693.1 coordinate 722,498, forward strand.
CTAAAGCCTTCGACTGCACAGCCTGGACCACGCAACCCCGAAGCCCTGACCCCCCCCCCGCCCCCCGAGACCCACGCTGTGTTCCTGTGCCCTGGATCTGCCTCCGCGCGTCCGTCGTCATCCACGAGCGCGCGGTTGCTGGAGGCAGCACGTTGACATCGAGACCGAAGAACATGGAGGGTCTTGTCCGCGCCGCGGACGCGCGAGGCCTGCGACCAGCTTAGTCGGGCTCTAGCAGTGGGCCTCAGCGCCACGTCTCACGCCCTGGCACTCATGCACGCGCGCGAGCTCTCGCCCCAACCCCGCGGCGCCCCAGGGAGCCTCGCGCGACCTCGCCTGCTCGCCCCAGACTCAAGGCCGCGGCCGCGCGGCCTGGCCCCCGCCACCCTAGGCCCAGCTCCAGGCTGCTGTTGCCCCAAAACAAGAACATGCGAGGGTGTGCGTCTCCGCGCCGCCGTCATCCACGAGCGCGCGGCTGCTGGAGGCGACGCATTGACACCGAGACCGAAGAACATGGAGGGTCCTGCCCACGCCGCGGACGCGCGAGGCCTGCGGCCAGCTTAGGGCTCTAGCAGTGGGCCTCAGCGCCACGTCTCGCGCCCTGGCACTCATGCACGCGCGCGAGCTCTCGCCCCAACCCCGCGGCGCCCCCAGCAAGTCTGGGTTTTGCAGCGGCGCAACTCATGGGTTTTGGTGCATGTGTTCCAGGCCAACATGGCGACTCTTCTATTGCCGATAACGCGAAGCTCCGCACGCGCACACGCCGCCGCGCGCGCGGCGGCGCAGGCGCGCGCGAGGAGTGTTTGTCTGCGCTGTTGTAGAACACATGCACCAAAACCCATGTTAACTTCGAAATCCAATCGGCAACCACTAAGGGTTCACTTTGATTTCCCAGGCCAACATGGCAACTTTTCTATTGCTGATAACGCGGGGCGCCCCACGCGCACGCGCCGCCGCGCGCGCGGCGGCGCCGCCGCGCGCGCGGCGGCGCGGGCGCGCGCGAGGGGTTGTTGTATACGCCGTTGCAAGACACGTACACCAGAACCCATGTTGACTTGGAAATCCAATCGGCAACCGCTAGTGGTCCACTTTGATTCTCCAGGCCAACATGGCGCTTCTTCTACTGCTGATAACACTGAGCGCCCCACGCCCCTGCGCCGCCGCGCGCGCGGCGGCGCCGCCGCGCGCGCGGCGGCGCAGGCGCGCGCGAGAAGTGTTTGCATGCGCCGCTGCAGAACACATGCACCAAAACCCATGTTAACTTGGAAATCAAACTGCCCACTTCCAAGGGCTCCCTTTGAATTCCCCAGTCAACGCGGCAACTGTCCTATTGCTGGCGCTGCGGCGTTTCTCGCGCGCGCGCGCCGCCGCGCGCGCGGCGGCGCAGGAACGCGCGAGAAGTTTTGCGCGCGCTGTTGCAGAAGACATGCACCAGAAACCATGTTAACTTGGAAATCCAAGTGGCAACCGCTAAGGGTTCACTTTGATTTTCCAGGCCAACATGGCGACTCTTCTATTGCCGATAACGCGAAGCCCCGCACGCGCACACGCCGCCGCGCGCGCGGCGGCGCAGGCGCGCGCGAGGAGTGTTTGTCTGCGCTGTTGTAGAACACATGCACCAAAACCCATGTTAACTTCGAAATCCAATCGGCAACCACTAAGGGTTCACTTTGATTTCCCAGGCCAACATGGCAACTTTTCTATTGCTGATAACGCGGGGCGCCCCACGCGCACGCGCCGCCGCGCGCGCGGCGGCGCGGGCGCGCGCGAGGGGTTGTTGTATACGCCGTTGCAAGACACGTACACCAGAACCCATGTTGACTTGGAAATCCAATCGGCAACCGCTAGTGGTCCACTTCGATTCTCCAGGCCAACATGGCGCTTCTTCTACTGCTGATAACACTGAGCGCCCCACGCCCCTGCGCCGCCGCGCGCGCGGCGGCGCAGGCGCGCGCGAGAAGTGTTTGCATGCGCCGCTGCAGAACACATGCACCAAAACCCATGTTAACTTGGAAATCAAACTGCCCACTTCCAAGGGCTCCCTTTGAATTCCCCAGTCAACGCGGCAACTGTCCTATTGCTGGCGCTGCGGCGTTTCTCGCGCGCGCGCCGCCGCGCGCGCGGCGGCGCAGGAACGCGCGAGAAGTTTTGCGCGCGCTGTTGCAGAAGACATGCACCAGAAACCATGTTAACTTGGAAATCCAAGTGGCAACCGCTAAGGGTTCACTTTGATTTTCCAGGCCAACATGGCGACTCTTCTATTGCCGATAACGCGAAGCTCCGCACGCGCACACGCCGCCGCGCGCGCGGCGGCGCAGGCGCGCGCGAGGAGTGTTTGTCTGCGCTGTTGTAGAACACATGCACCAAAACCCATGTTAACTTCGAAATCCAATCGGCAACCACTAAGGGTTCACTTTGATTTCCCAGGCCAACATGGCAACTTTTCTATTGCTGATAACGCGGGGCGCCCCACGCGCACGCGCCGCCGCGCGCGCGGCGGCGCGGGCGCGCGCGAGGGGTTGTTGTATACGCCGTTGCAAGACACGTACACCAGAACCCATGTTGACTTGGAAATCCAATCGGCAACCGCTAGTGGTCCACTTTGATTCTCCAGGCAAACATGGCGCTTCTTCTACTGCTGATAACACTGAGCGCCCCACGCCCCTGCGCCGCCGCGCGCGCGGCGGCGCAGGCGCGCGCGAGGAGTGTTTGCATGCGCCGCTGCTGAACGCATGCGCCAGAGCCCATGCTAACTTGGAAATCTGACTGGCGACGCTGAAGGTTCACTTTGGTTTTCCAAGCCAACATGGCGACTTTTCTATTGCTGACAACGCGGGCTTCTTAACTCGCTTTCGGCAGCGCAGACGCGCATGTCAAGTTTTGCGTGGCCCTCGGTAGGACGCACGCACACGCGCACACACGCACGCACGCACGCGCGCACATGCCCCGCTCTGATGCCCAGCAACCGCCAAACTCTCTCCTAGGAACATGCGAGGGCGATTCCTTTCGCGCCACCATCATCCAGGGGGGCGCGGTTGCGGATGGCCGCACCTTGACATCGAGACCGAAGAGCATGGAGGGTCCTGCCCGCGCCGCGGCTGCGCGAGCCCTGCGGCCTACCCCATGGGCCTTAGCATAGGACCGACATCAGCGCTACGTCCTGAACGTCATCCGCACATCCAACCTCCCAGCCCTGCCGCAGCCCAGGAAGCTGCGCGTGGCTTCGCCCGCCCGCCCTAGCCTCATGCCTGCAGCCGCGCACCCTACTCTCCGAAACCTGAAGCCCACTAGCGCCAAGTTCTCCCCTAAGAACATGCGAGGGTGATTGCACTCACGCCGCCATCATCAAGGGGCACGCGGTTGCTGGAGGCCGCACCTTGACATCGAAACCGAAGAACATGGAGGGTCCTGCCCGTGCCGCGGACGCGCGAGCCCTGCGGCCTACGTGCGTACGTAGCCTCAATCAAGCCTGCATCCGCACGCCCTAAGCCCCGCAGCCCGAAGCCCACCAACGCCAAACAGTCCCCTAAGAACATGCGAGGGTGATTGCAATCGCACCACCATCATGAAGGGGCACGCGGTTGCTGAAGGCCGCACCGTGACTTCGGGACCGAAGAACATGGAGGGTCCCGCCCCCGCCGCGGACGCTCGTAGCCGAATCGTGAGCCCCGAACCCCAGCTTTGTCAGAACGAAGGAATAATGGCGCCAAACTGAAGAACATCGAGGATACCCTCCCCCAGGGTGCAGAAGAACATGGAACAAAAACGAAGAACATAAGGGTACCCTCCCCGAACCACCGAAGTTCTTAAGCCTTGCGCCGGCCGTATAGGTACATACGCATACGTTTCTTTTCCCACTTCGCCTGTGCGGCCCCGACTGGTTCCTCGGCCCCTCCGTTGGCCCAAGAGAGTCCCAAGAGAATCCCAACCTCCCCCAGAAAAGGCCTGAAGAGTGTTCCAAGAGAGCCGCAATGGGGGCCAATAACGATCCACGAGCAGGGGCCAATCGGCGCCAGGCCTTGCGACGGCCCTGACATGGCGCCAATACGCCCTAAGACTCAGCGATGATGGCCCCAAGGCAGACTGATACTGCAATGCAAATCTACTTCATTAATTGCTTGTTCGGCTTCTGGCAATCAGCACGTAACTGGCTACTCGGAATGATAACGCCTCAGAGGGCGCGGCCAACGATCGCCCCAACCGATACTACGATACAGACCGGTTTAGCGCCAAGGGAGAGAGAGCGGCATGAGATCATTAGACGATGCCGTGACATGGTGACCGATATAATTTGCACCTGGAGATCAAGCCGAATGGCACGTGGGTTCAACATCAAAGGGGCCACATCTGGGCACTCGCAGCGGACACACAACTAAACTTGAACTCTGAGCGCGCACGCATTGGCAGTGCCATCCGTTCGATAGACAGTCGAGAGAAAGGAACAAAGGGGTATGGTATGGTATGGTATGGGTTTGCGCTGAGCGCGAGGTCATTGCCTCAAACACAATCAAAACAACTCGGCGTCTGACTCGCGCTCCTCGGCGCTGTCGTCCCCGCCTGTTTGCTCAAGGACACGGGGGCCAAGCTCACGGTTCTCCTATTCCTCTTCCTCCTCCTCCTCCCTCTCCTCCTCCCTCTCCTCCTCCTCCTCCTCCTCCTCCTCCTCCTCCTCCTCCTCCTCCTCCCCCCTCCTCCTCGCCCCCCTTCCTTCTTCTCCTCCTCCATCCTCTATCCTTATGAGCAACTATTTTCTGCCGCACTCCCAGACGTGTCGGTAGTGCGGGTCGGGTGTTTCGCCTGAGACTTCCTCACCAACTCTGATCCTGAAGCTTGAGACCCGCAACCGTGCCGAGAATGGAAGGCTGGCCGTTATGAACATGTAACCCTCGCCTTCAAGCAGCGCGCATCCGTCTTAAAGGTTTGCAGCAGCTTCACGGATGGAGGGCGTGTTTCTTTCAAAGTGTGGCTCTCGCCTCAACATCGAGCATCTTCGTCTCAAAAGTTTGCAAGAGTTTCAAGGATGGAAAGCGGGTGCTTTTCAAATATGGTTATAGCCGTAATGCCAGGCACATTCGTTTTAAACGCTTGCAGCAGCTTCAAGGATTGAGACCGGGTGCTTTCCAACTTGTGGCCCTCTCCTTACCGCCGAGCATCTTCGTCTTAAACGTTTGTAGTAGTTTTCGATAGTCGTATGGATGCAATCCCAGGAGAAGTGTTTTGGCACGATTCCGGAGTGTCAGCACGCAACAGTCAAATTGATTCGCGGTGTTGAAGTCCCAAGATTTGTTTTCTGGCACGATTTACACTTGTCAGGTTGCAGCAATCACGCTGATTCGCGGTGCTGCACTCACAGGAGTTGTGTTTTGGCATGGCTGACGAGATGTCTTCGAATGGAACCACTCCTCGCCATGACCATATATTCTGGTAGGGATCTTTGAAAAAGGGAACTTGGAGGGAAACATGTTGCAATATCGTTGGCGCTTCTTGGGCTTCCGACTTCCACCTCCTCCTCCTCTGGCTCCGCCTGTTTGTTTTCCTCCTCCTCCTCCTCCTCCTCCCCGTCCTCTTCTTCCTCCCCCTCCTCCTCATTCCTCTCTTCCTCCATCTCCCTCCTCGTCCGCTTTGCTCGTACTCCTCGTCCCTCCCCCCTCACCCCTCCGCTTCCTCCCCCTCGAAGCGGCGCCTCAAGCCGTTCCCGGCGTTGAGCCGTTTTCTCCTTCGCCGCCTCGAGCTGCGCCTCGGTAGCGTAGCCGGCCGCGCTCCCGTCGGCATCGCGTCGCCGCGCTCGTCGTCGGAGACGCGTCCTCGGCTCGTCCGTCGCCATTCTCGTTGTCGTCGTCGTCGTCGTCGTCATCGCCGCCATGGCCGCACTCGTCCGTCGTGGTCCGTCGTGGGCGCCGTCTCGTCGTCGTCGTGCCCGCCGTCGTCGGAGGGGGGTGGGGGAGGAGGGTGGGGAACAAGGATGAGGAGGGGTCGAGTAAGAGGGATGATGATGGTGATGGTGATGATGATGATGATGATGGTGATGATGGTGATGATGATGATGATGATGATGATGATGATGATGATGATGATGATGATGATGATGTTGATGACGATGTTGATGGTGGCGACGGTGCTGATGATGATCTGATTGATGATACTGATGGGAACGGTGATGATAATCGTGATGATGATGAGCTGGTCAGAACCCATGGGGGGCCAGCATCGTTTCCCACCGAGCAAAAGCCCCTAGGAACGGGCTGCGCCGAACGGGCTGCGCCCGAGCGTCAGTCTGCGATGTGTGGCCTTGCAGCGTCGCGACTCACCACAAAGCCTAGCCCTGTCGCTGTCGCCCCACCCTCCACCTGCCCACGGCCTCTCGTAATCACGACTGAAATAATGAGCCCCGCGGGACCATGTTTCTGCTTGGTGCCCGCCGGAGCTATGGAGATCTTCGCCCATTTTGAGCCCGCGTTGCCTGGATTCGTCGTCCTACGGACGCGGGGCGCTCCACCTTCCGCCTGGCCCCACCGAGGCATCTTGTTTCAGCAGCTCGAATTGCCTTCTGGCGGGAGTAGAAGGGAAAGGAGGCTTGACGAAGAGAGGAGGGAGGGTAGGGGAGGCGGGGGCGGTATGTCTCCTTCTCGTCGGCGGGCCGGGCCCGCACTCTCGTGGCGTGAATCTCGAGGCCCTCCCTCCGCCGCCTGCCCCCTCAGGTCGGACCGACTCTTCTCCTCGAGAAAAGGGGCGGCGAGTGGCAGCGCCGCGGATGCCCCGAGAGACAAAAACGCCCCTGGCCCCATTTGCCTGGCTCTGCTCTGGAACGGAGACAGGGCGAGAGGGGGTTCAGAGGACGGAGGCCCGAGACGGGTAGAAGTGGGGATCTCGAGCATCGGTTTGCTAGCTGTATGTCTCAGGCTCTGCGCGGGTCGCTCAATCCGGTCCTTCCTCGCATTTGGGGGCTCTCAATCTCGCGTGGAACTCTCGATGTCGCGCAGCCCCGCGTGCATCGGTCGCCCCACGTGGCCCACAAGGGGCCGCGCCATATTCGCCTCCGATCCTGGCGCGGACGAGGGCCGCCAGCGCGGGCGCCACGTTGGGGCGCGAGCTGAAGGACAACGCAAGCTTCACCGTGCCCTCCGCGTGGCAGTCAAACATCTTGACCAGAAGCACGACCTCTCCCATCTCGTAGACCGCGGGGGCGTCATGCTGCTTGCTCAACTCTTCGAGCGCCTCCTGGCTGGCTCGCCCCGCCGCGTTGCCCTCCGCGATCAGATCGTCGAGCGCGCCCGCCTAGCGCGTCACTGGATAAGCGCCCATATCATCGATCTTCTGCTCCGCCTCGGCCGTTGGTAGAGTCGACCTGTGCGCCTCGGCGGCGCGGGCCCGCGCCTCGGCGCGAGCCTTCGCCTTCGTCGCCGCCTTCGTGCCCGACGACATCCGGGAAGTCTTCGACTCGCTCGACACGATCTGCCTCCGCCTCCGCGCTGCTTTGAGAATGAACTTCGCCGCGATTGGGAATGACTTCTGCGTAGTCTGGACTTCCATAATGCCGTCGTCTAGCTCGGTCGTGTCCACGTGATTGGGGCCGTTTCTCTGCGGCCCGTCTTCTGCTTGACTGCCCGATGGTGCTGCTCCTCCTTCGGCGCCCTGCGCGGCCTTTTCGCGCGATGGCCCGTTGTTTGCCCGCGCCGTCGCAAGGGCGACCGCAGCCGCGGCGCGCGGCCGATGCAATGGTAGATGAGACTCGGCAACGCGCTGCTGCAAGGAGAGAAGGTCCGTGAACTCCCCTGCGCACTCTGCCTCTGGTCAGCAAGCTGCTGCAGATGCGCCGCGGGGAAGTTGAGCATCGACCTAGTGGCAATGCGCCGCCCCGTGTCTAGAGTCTACAGGCTGCGGCGATGCGGTCGATGGCTGCGCGGCGACCCGAAAATTCGAACGTGCGCGATGGGCGCTGATCGGTAGCCGCGAATCTGGTGAACGCGTCGATTTGTCAGCGCCCCCCCCCCGCCCGCTGCGTGTCTGATGAGCGCGCGGCGCGCGTGCCGCGCGAGACCCCTGGCTGCGTGCGCCCCAGGCGCTCCCCGTTGAGTGTTGAGCGCAAGTTGTCGCCCACGAAGCGCCCCTGGCCCTCGCTCCGCTCGGCGGGGGCCCTCGTCGGGCCCCCAAGCCAGAGCTCTGAATCGTTTCATATTGAACTTCGAAGTCTTCGCGAGGCCCGCGGGAAGTCGCGCGCCCCCCGAAAAATCGGGGCCACCCCTCGAGCTTTCCCAAATTGAACATATCACTCTTGAGCTGCGGGCCCACGGGTTGGCACGACCCTTCGGGGCGGACTCCGCCGGGCGCGCGGGCGCCCGAGAGGACTGCTCCGGCGCCGCATTCTCGAACGCGGCCCCCCCATAGACAGCCGCTAGCTCCTGGGCGCGCTGATTGGGGCGGCGAGCGGGCGCCCGATGATGTCGCGGGCGTCGAGCGACGACTCCGACGCTCGGAAAGGCGACCCGACATTTCTCCCACTGTTGCCGCGCACCTGGTCGCAGCCTTCCACCGTTCATCTGTCAGTGCATCGCAATGTTCTGGCACGGGGCGCTCGCGCATCGCGCGGCAGCGGAGTCGAGCTTCCCCCCTGGCCCCGCGCGGGTATCCCCGCGTGCAATCCACAGACAGCCGCGCCGATCGCCCCACTTTGGAATGCCAGCCTCTCACGACCGAAGCGCGGGCAGATCCCCCGACGCCCCCCCGCGCCGCGCTGCCCGACGCGCGCGGGCGCGCGCCCGGCGCGCATCTCGCCCCCGCCCCCCCCCGAAGTCTGCGCGCAAGCTCCCGACAATGCTGGCGCGGCCCGAACGTCGCCTGAAATCGGGGCCCCACGGGCGCGCGAAGCACTCGCGGATCTCTGGGGGCCTCGGCCCGCGAACTACTGGCTGTCAGCTTTTTTTCTCGCGGCTGCGTCAGCCCGATCTGATCGAGGGCCTCGTCGAAGTGCCCGCCCGAGGTCTCGACCACAACCGCCGCGCTGCGCGCGCCAGGGGCGACGCGCGCGCTAGTCAAGTCGCCCGCGTACTTTCGGAAGCCGTGGTCGCGCGTCGCCTGCGCGAAGAGGGCGCCCCGCGATCAGCTCGCGCGCTGGGGAGGCGAGGGAATATGCCTGCCTCCGCTCCGCTGCGGGTCGTTCGATGGCAACCCTGAACTTCGCGGCCGCGTCGGAGTCGCCCATGGAGCTGTCGGCGCGGTTCTGCGAGGCCCCCACGCCATCGCGCGCGTTCGCCGCGCGGGCCGTGCGACGATGTCTCGACCGCGTGATCTGCGCGTCCTCGGGGCGGCGCATCTGGTGCGACGCGTTGGCCAAGTGCTCGTTGCTGACGCTGGCGAACGCGTTTGTCGCGTCATGCTTGGCGGCGACGCGGCCCGGCCCGGGCTCGCGCTGCCTCCAGCGCGGGGCGCGCAGCCGACCGCGAGCGCGCCGACCCTCGATCTCTTCCTCGCGCCCCCGCGACCTTCGCGCGGCAACCTTGGATCGTCAGACCCGCTCCTTTCAAAACTGTCTAGACCATGTAGTAGTCGCGCGCCGCGCGCGCGTGGCTTGTTGTTCATCTTGGTCGCGTGACATGTGCGCGGCAGATTCCACGGTGAATGCAGCCGCTATCGTTGCCGTGCTGCCCCCAACTGTGCCGGTGCAAACTCTCGCGGCGAAGGGCCCACCGCTGGCGCGCTTATATCTAAGTGGCCTGGCTTCACGACAACGCAGCAGTCAACGCCGCGCCTCCGTCGGGAAATGCCAAATATGAGATGGTCGCCTTCTGCGCAATCGTGGGAACTTCTCGATGGGTCTGCCCAGATCACGATTCGCTTGCCCGTGGCGCTGCCTCTCAGGATGCATGGTGGCCCAGTTCCAGCGGCCTCTCGATGAACTCGCCCTGCCCCGCCTGCGCGGCAGCAAGTCCGCCCGCGCCTCCAGGTGCGAGGTCTTCCGTCCCCATCTGTAAATCAGGCTGAAATTCTGGTGGGAGATAGAAATTCCGTCGCCGCGGTGCAGGTCCGTTACCAGCCATGTCAGAACGTGCCCGTCAAGCCACATCCTCCCAGTTCGCGCGTCGCTCCTCGCGCAACTGATCAGCTTGTCGCATTCTCTGTCGCGCTCGTGCCAGCGCGCATCGTCGCGTGCACTTTCGAAGGCGCCGCGCGCGCTCAAGTTCGCTGTCGAATTGATATCGAGCTGCTGTTCTCGGCCGCAATGCCGCCTCCCTCCCGCGCGCCTGCCTCGCGTGCCACTCTGAGATGTCTTATCGATTTGGAACGCAACGTGCGTCCCTGCGCTCCTGTGCCGTCTGTGCCATCTCTGACCGCGTTGACTCCAATGGTTTTGGCCGCATCCAAGCCGCTGTCTCTATTTATCCTTCAAGTTAGTTGTAGTTTCGCCTTCGACGCCTTCTCCGCGATGTTCCTGGGCTGTTCCGCCCCCTCCTCGTTCTTATGGATTTGCTAAGCGTGAAGAAGTCCCAGTGCTTGTTTGCCTGCCGTGGTGATGTGTAGGTAAGCTGGTAGTCCAAATCTGTGACGCTGATCGCGTGGTTCAGGATGGCTTCGCTCGGTGTTGCTCGCGCCTGTCTGGTTTGGACGGTGAATGTGGGGGTCGGGCGCAGGGCCGCAGCAATGATGTCTCCAAAGACCACGCATGGGCGATGCATCCTCGATTACTGTATTCGGCGCGGGAACCAATTGAAGCTCCCCGACTGCACCCGCGCGCGAGACTTGAAGGTGAACGAAGCAAGGGGCGGGGAGACTGGGGAAAGGCGACGAAGGCAACGTGCGCTGAGGGCGCAAGAAGAACTGTTGGAATACAAGCGGCGGGGTGAATATCAAAATCTGCGCATCCAATCTGACATGCGGAACGCTGCGCCTTAGTGCGAGGGGTCTTGAGGGCAAGGACAAAATGTGAACTCACACTGTGGGGAAAGGCAAAGTGTGAATTCACATGTTGGTAAAAAGGGGGATGTGAATTCACAATTTGGGAACGAGGAACATGTGAATTCACATGTTGGAACTATGTGTAGGAATCTTTATGAAAAAGGGCCAGAATGTGAATGCACATTTTGGGGTAAGGAAAATGTGAATTAAAATATTGGGGAAAAGGAACATGAGAATTCACACTTTGGGAGAATCGCGGGGCCCATTCCAAATCTGTCTTTGGGGTCGACAAGTCATCGTTTGGGAACATACGCAATCAAGACACACTTGCACACCACTTCGCCGCCCCACGAGCGATATGCAAGGACGCCCGCACGCATGAACGATAATGGATGGACGGCGCGTTTGCCCGCGCGGGCAACGCGCGGGCGCGAACGACTGGCCTTCCATGACCGCCAACATTGGATGCCAATCGTACCTGATCACATACATGAGCGATCCATTGAGCATGCATGGGCCATTCAACCCACATTGCAAACCCCCTTTAGCAGACCCTTTCTTTCACCCTCCAACTGGTAAGGTTGTAGGCAATCGCGCGCCAGTGCGTTCGATCCACCCACGGTGCTGAGATCGCCAAATGATCTATGTCGCGCGCGCTGTTGTGCCCATGATATGTCGCACCACACGGGTACCAGATGGTGGCCACTGCCAATCCAGTTGACTCCAGCCGATTTCGACACGTAGTGCCAACCACATGCTGCACGCTTGGGGCAAACGGTCCTCAACTCACGCCTTCTACCTCCTGGATCAGGCCGTCAAAAGACTGTGGACGCATCCTGTTGTTCGGGTCGGCGGGGGCAATCATGGTGCTCTGGTTGGGTGTGCCGTCCGTGATGCCCTGGAGTTTCCCGACCAGCCGCTTAACCGTGGCCACAGAATGGCAGATGCTGCGCGGTTCCGTGCATCCCGGCGGGAGCTAGGTCATCATCATCGTGAAATCGGACTGGGCGGATTCCGCTCTCACCGCTCGAAGTCTCCCATGGAACGTAATGGGTACTGGCCAAACATGAGCGAGGTGTGATATCCGAAATCACTGCCGATTCAACGATCTCGCTACTCCACAGTTTTTGTGTGCAAGGGTGCCTCGAACATTGAGACGCCCAAAATGAAACATCCTCAAATCGTTGTCGTAGAACAGCTCGTGATAAGGCGGGTGATTGTTCACTTTCGTGGCCGGCACTAAAACTACATCTGCGAATGTGACCTGTTGTGCCATCTCCAGGGATTCAACTGGGCTATTTTCATCTGGGCGGCCACACATCCTAGTGCCGAGGAGGAATTCAAAACTGCGAAAACAAGCGGGCGGGCCCTCATGCCCCAAAACCTGGGGCCAGGGCTTGATGAAGAAGACGATGACGATGATGCTGATGATATGGGAAGGAGGAAGAGGAGGAAGAGTATTTGAGTAGACGGTGTGGTAAGTAAGAGGGAGGAGGAACACATGGAAGGGGAAGAAAAGGAATGGGCAGGATGGGGGGGAGGGGAAAGAGGAGGGTACGAAGACGAAGAGCATCGCATCTGACTGAAATTTCTATCGTCCGCGTTGCTGCCGTATGCTTCCAACTCCGGCTGCGATCGCGTTGCCCCCTCTTCAAACGGCAGCCTTCCTCGAAGCAGCCGAGGGCAAGGGGATAGTAGGCAAACGGACGAGGGAGAGAGGCTGGAGGGTCTAGGGCAGGAGAGGGCAAGAGGCGGTTGCGACTGGGGAGGATGAGGAATAGTGGGGGGGATGACGACGAGAGACCGAGGAGTGACCAAACGGGGCCCTGTCCCGCCTGTCTCGCAGCCCGCCCGCAGGAGGAGCACGGGCCTCCGCGAGGCAGGTCGCCAGCTCAGCCCGCGAAAAGCCGCGCGCGCTGGCGGGGGAGACGCGGACCCCCACCGCCATGAAGGGGCTCACTCCAACGCCAGGGCCCCCGCCGAGGCTGCCTCCACAAAAAACGGCGACGAAAAACATGTGTCTCGACACTGCGTTTAGGTCGGGCATGTCCCCTACAGGCGGATTTTGGACGAAAACGGAAAAACACGCAGGAAAAATACTCCGAAATAGTCAAGAATACGAAAAAGTCATCCCCCGACTATTTTTTAACTATTTTCGAAAACTTGTTCTGTAGAGGCACACGCCCGACTTAACATTATGCGGCGTTCGTCCAGCGTGAGCCGGGTGATCCACCGTCCGAGGAAGAGCGGGGCCCTGTGCCGAAGTCGCCGATGCCAAAAGAACCGCGGGCCACCACCGCCCGACCCGGCCGAGCACCGAACCGCGACGCCGCCCTCCAGGGGGGCCCGAGCGGGGGCACATGAGCTCCTCTGCCTCCAGGGCCTCCTGCTCGGCGTGCTTCTTGACGTAGTCGTCGCGACACGCTGGCGAAGCCCGCCACCTCCTCCTGGTTCTCCTCATCCGCCTTGTGGGGCTCCACGGCGGTCCGCGCCACATCGTCCTCGTTGGCGTGCCCCGCGAAGGAGGTGTCGGTGCTGTCCACGGACGCCTTCAGCACGTGAGTACCCGCCTGCATCTTCTGGAACGTCCGCTCTAGGGCCCCGAGGTTCGCAAAGTTGCTCACCTCCAGCCTCTCCTTCTGCTCGGCGCTCTCCCAGCACTTGTTGGAGTCCACGTCCGAGTCCTGGTTCGAGAGCATCTCGTAGATGGTGTCCTCCAGGCCTACATCGGGATGGGCTCCGACGTTCCGAGCCTTGCTAAACTGGCCTAGGCGCGACGCAGCTGCAGCACCCTCAGGTCCGCGAAGCCGGAGCACCGCCTTGACCACGGACGGAGATGATCGGCTTGTCCTTAAGCCCCATGGCCTGCTTGGAGACATGCAGGGCCTTTTCCAGTACAGCCAGCGCGCAGGCGTCCTGAGGGGCAGCCTGCACGGCAGCGCCACTCGCCTGCTTCGCACCAAGGGCGACACCACGGGCCACCGCCGTGAATGCCTCTGTAACCTGGCCGCGTCGACTTTCCTCCTGCCACTAGCGCCGCCATCGTGGCGCCGAAGGAGGCCTGGGTTACGGGGTGCATCTCCGGAAACGGGCCGCATTCATTGCCATTGCCGCCTACGTGGTGTCAGTGTGCAGATGTGCTCACCGACGAGGGTGAGAAACAGAGCCAGCTCAGAGCCCAATGGCTTGAGCCAAAATGGCTACGGAGAGCATGCCGATGAGGGTGGACAGGTGGAGGCGAGAGGAGCGAAGGTAAAGGGGGGGAAAGAAGAGGGAGGGGCCACTGAGAGGAGGGAGGGACAGTGATGTGAGAAGGGGAAGGGGATGGACGGAGGGAGGCATGGCAGGAGAGGGGTAGGGGGAAGAGGGGGAGAGAGAAAGAGAGAGAAAGAGAGAACAAGAGGGATAGAGAGAGAGAGAGATGAAGAACATGCATGGGGAATCAGTTTGGGAGAGCAGGGAGGGACGACATGAGGAAGGGGCGGGAGGCAAGAGGAACACATGGGTGGAAGGACAGGAGATACTGATAGGAAGGGAGAGGTGCATAGATGTGACTGCATCTATACACACATACATATATATATAGATGTGTGTGTGTACATGCATGCGACTGTCTATGTATGTATGGACTGATAGATATTTGTTATCTGGCGTGGATCCCAAATAGTGCGATTCTAGTGATCTACGTTGTGCAATATTTTTGGAACAAGGTATGCAATGCAATCTGCGTCGTGCAACCTATGCCATGCAATAGATGGTGTGCAATCTATGTTATAATATCTAGGTTCTGCAATAATTGTGGTGCAATCGACGTAGCGCTATGCGTGTGGCGCAATACATGTTGTGCGATCTACGTTGTGCAATCTAGTATGTGAAGTGTATGTGGTGTGAGATATGTGATTTAACCTCGGTGGTGCGCATTTTATGCGGTACAACCGACGTAATGCAACTGTGTGGTGCAACCCGTGTTGTGCAATAAATGTGTCCAATCTATGTGGTGCAGTCTATTTGGTATCCCTACATGTGGTGCAATCTATGTGGTGCAGACTATGTTGTGCAATCCACTTTGACTGTCTTGAAGCTGTCCTCGCCACTGCTTGCGCAAACATCCCACCCACCCACCCGCAACTTGGTTTGCAAAACCTGTTAAGACCGACTACGACGACACCGACGACAACGACTAGGACGACACCGACGACGTCTCCGACGACTTCGACGACGACACCGACGCCGACGCCGACGCCGACGAAGACGACGACGACGACGCCAACGAAAGGCGACGACGAGGGCGGAGGAAGGACGACGACGGCGACAACGACGACAACGACAACGACGAGGGAGGAGGGAGGACGGCGACGACGCGAACGACGACGAAGGAGGAAGGACGGCGACGCCGACGACGACAACGACGAGGGAGGAGGGAAGACGACGACGACAACGACGACGACGACGGCGACGAAATAGGAGGGACGGCAACGACGGGGCGGCGACGGTGACCAGGGAGCCGCCCGACCGACATGCAGGCCCGACGACGTGGCGGCGACGGCGAGCACGGAGCCGCCAGACCGACGCCCATGCCCAACTCCTCAGAAAAGAAATAAGAACCCTTAAGTGCAAGCACTTCTCAAGGGAATTTAGTTATCTTTACAACCGATAACATTATGTATAGAGGGAGATAGAACAGGAAATGTTAAGATAGAGAGAGAGAGAGAGACATAGAGAGAAACACAGAGAGAGAGAGCGATACACATATATATATATAGAGAGAGAGAGAGAGAGATAACGAGAGAGAGAGAGATAGAGAACGGTATATATACGTATATATATATATATATAGATACATGTATTCTGTATATATACGACAAGAGAGAGAGAGAGAGAGAGTACAACACATGAAAACGAGAACGAGGGAGACAGACACATGGAGACTGCGGGTTGGAAGATAACACGAGGGACATGCAGAAGGTGGCGAAATCGAAAGAGAAAGGACCCATATAACCTTCTAAAGCCTCCCTCATTCCTCCTGCCTTCCCCTCATCCCTCCTTCCCCCCGTCTCTCCAGCTCACTTTTGTCATTCCCCGCCTTGCCCCATCCACAGTTACACAATACGAATACTGTTCTCACCCCCCTGGAGCTGATGAAAAAGTAGCCAGCCCCCCTTCCGCGCGTGGTATCACATACGATGTGAGCTGGCTGTGGTTGCTCGTGCGTTTTCCAATCTGGATATTGTCGGTCCTTCCAAGCAAACGATCTCGCTTAATGATTCGCTTCATTGCCGCATTTCTGGCTCTTCCAACATGAACACATCTAAGATCCAATGATCGTTCGCCGTGACGGGCATACACCTAAGAACTACCGCAACGTTCGCCATACACTGACTGAACTAATGAAACGGACAAACCCACATATCTGCCAAAACGAACGCCCCAAACGGCCCGCAATTTTTACGAGAGCATGTGGGGGCGCGGGAGGGTCACTGGCGACCTGCGCGAGTCATCCGTGTGGGCAGCTCGAGCAGGCCCAGACAACACCCGGACGATCCACTTACACTACAAGGAACCTGGTGCCTTGCCATGACATGCGCTGCGGCGGTTTCCGGTGCTGATCTCCAATGCCATGCTTTGCGTTTCAATACTTTTTCATGTAATGATTCACCACGCAATGCCACGATATGCTCTGACTTGCTACGCTCTACCGTGGTCTTCGACGTCTTCCTATAGCGTGCTCTAACATGCATCCCGGTACCCTTTCGGGATCATTGTCCTGCTCGACACCCGACTGCGCGAATAGAGAGTAGATGATCTGCGCCACGGTCAGGGATGGGAGGGAGGGATAGGACGTCAGATACGACGCGGACGCACCTAGCTTACACTCCCTCTCCCTCCCACCCCCCCTCCCTCCTTCCTTCCCCCTACCTCCAGCCCTTCCCCTTCCCCTCCCCCCCTCGTTCCTCCTCGTCCCCCCTCCCTCCTCCGAAAACCTCCCTCCCTCGCCCTCCCCTCCCCCCTTCCCCTCCCTCCTTCTGCACTCTCCGCAGCCCGCCCTGGAGGCGGGCAGGGCTCGTGCGCGGAGGCGGCCCCGAGAGGTCACTAAAAAGACGTCCACAAGGCAGAAGAGCCCAGAATCGAATCGATAAGTCGGATCGGCCATCGAAATGAATCGGATCGGCGGAAAACGGCAGCCGAGTCGGAAAAACTCGAACAGGCTGAAAGCGGCAAGCTAAGATGCCTTCAAGGACACATCGGGACCCAAATCGGAATACCGGGTCGAATCGAATCGGAATCGGAATCCATCGAAATCGAATCGAATCGAATCGAATCGGGAACATCGAAATGAGCTCTGACGGGGTGCCATGTTCACCCATTTCTGAATGCTATGGGCGTGCCGACTCCCGCCTGCGACGGGCGATGGGTCGTGCGGGATGATTGGCTGTCCCCCTCCCCAGGGGTCCCACACGGCTCCCATCTGCTCTTCGAGACGGCCCTAGAAACGATCCGACACGGTCAAGAGGCCGCAACAGATCCTAATAGCACCGACATTGGTACCAACAGGGAACCCAGGCACCCAAATCCGCAACACACACCGAGCAACATGTTTTCCCGCAGTGTTTTTGGTTACCTCACATTCTCGCTCCCAGAATCCTCCAGGAGGAGCTGGGCAGCTATTGGACGCGCCCCCCGGATAACCCAAGTTGCCTCGAAGATGACCCCAGAGGCTCGCAGCTGGCCCTCAAAACGGCTCCCAAATAAGTCTAAGACGGGTTCAAGACCGCCCCACCCGGCCTCAAACTCTTCCCAACAAACGAACCCGAGACTCCAGAGGAGACGCCACGATGGCAACGGAGGCCCTGAGAGACCCCCCAGAGGGCCTTCGAAACATCTTCACTGACCCCGCGAGGGCCACAAAAGAGGCCGAAATGTTCGGCCACACGCATGTCCAGGTCAATCCCCCTGCTGAATCCGCCGGCCCCCGCTTGTCCGGGGTGGCAAAGCGTGTGAACCATTTGGCTGTCCCCCTCCCCTTTTCCCCCTCCCCCTGGGTCCGAAATCTCGTTTGAGGGGGGCTCAAAGGGAGCCCCGTCGGGGGACGAACTCGCCAATGCACCCCCCCAGAGCCTCCAGAACCTCAGAATCTACATACCGTGGCCTCCAACATGGCGAAGGTCTATCTGGCTCAAGCTGGGCTCCATCCAGCACGCAGAGGAGGCCTCTAAATACCAAACATGGCCTCAAGACGGCCCAAACGGCCTCCATGACGCCCCGAGAGGGCCCCAAGAGGACCGCGGAGAGGGCTCCAAGAGGCTGGCATCTCCCAGCCACTTTTTTTTTAATATATGTAGATACATATATAACAACAATTTGTTCTCCCTTTTCCGACACCGTCCAAGACGGCACAAAAGGCCCACAATATCGCTCCACTGCGGCCCAAAAAGCGCCCCAAACGGCCCGACAGGGGCCCAAGAGGCGCCCGAGTTGACCCAAAAAAACCCTGCTATGGCCCCCGGAGAAAGGACCCCCGAGACCGCCAGCGGGCGTCCAAGAAACCTCGCAAGAGGTCCCACAAGGGTTCCGAGAGGCAAAACAAATACCCTTAGAGGTCACAAGTGGGTCCCCGGCCTCGCCAATGGATCAGGCTTCTTCTTTTTTGGGGGCCGGCGGGATGGCGTAAGCCTCCGGAGTAACACTCACTGATCCTGAGATTTGCGTCCTAATTGTTCTCCCTGGGGGCCCGCTGTGATTCCCGCCTCGCGGGTTCAAAGCTTGGTGCTTCCTGTCATTGGCAATGCCGAAATGTAATCCGCCACCGTGCCCCTTGGCGCGTTGAGGCGCGGAAGACTGCCAAAATCTGTCTGGTGGGGCTCTTTGAATTCAAATCGTGGGTGTTCCACCCTACCCGCGGATTGTTGCGTGCATCGATCCTCTCTCCCGAGGCCGAGTCCCTCGTGCCCGCTCGAGGACGGTGCATTGCCAGCGTGGCAGTTAATTCCCAAATGCCCGTTCGACGCGTGCCAGCTCGAGGATGGTGCACTTCCCACATGGCAGCTAATGCATCGAACCCCGTTCCACAAGAGCCCGCTCGAGGATGGTGCATTTCCCGCGTGGCAGCCAGCTCCTATGCCCATCATCCCACGCGCACGCGCTCAAGGATGGCGCACTCGAAGGCCTCCCGCGCTACGCTCCCGAATAAAAACGGTGGATCTGCGTCCCGGGTTTACAAGGCGGCCCGCGCAGGCAACGAAAAACACTAAGATGGTCCAACGTACCGCCTTGGGGTCACCTTGGGTCGTCTTCGAGTCGAAGACGACCCAAGGTGACCCCAAGGCGGCCGAATATAGATTCGCGACGGCCTAAAACGTTGAAGGTGGGGTCTGCACCCCACTGCAATGTAACCAATAAAGGCAGTGATATACAGTGAGGGGAGGAAGGCCGGTGAACATGAAACAAAGCCTTTTCTCCAGCCTATGGCCGCATATAACGCACCGCGGTCAGGCCGCGCAGACACGTTGGGCCGCGCAGCCGTGGGCCCAGACGTTCGCGGGCACAACGAGCTATGCAGAGCCGCCCCTCGGAGTTTCTCCAGCTACGCCAACAGACACTCCGTCGGGTAACCCCACAGGCGAGGACGACAGCGGTACCGATGCAGACATTATCCCGTCCATTTAGCGACGCCAGCTACACTTGGGATAATTCCTCGCGCGCTGGTAGGCCTGGAGGTTGTAGTGTAGGGTTTGTCGAACTGATTGTCGAACTTATTAACCAGGCCTTCGCGCGAATGGTGTTGGTGAGTTGGCAGCAGTAGCGCAGTAGCGGGTGATGATCATCGTGCTCTGGTCCACGTGGTTCTCAGCGTTTCCGCAGGCACGTCGGCGGAGCTCGGCGTAGGTAATCAGCAGGCCGAGGGCGGAGATAAGAGGAGCTGCCACAGGTGCGACAGCTCCGCTACCAAATAGAAAACTGGGTCTGCATCCCACTGAGGGACAAGGGAAAAAGGCCGTTTCTCCAGCCCACGGCCGCACACAGTGCACTGCAGTCAGGCAATGCAAGCAAATGGGGCTGCGCAGCCGTGAGCCAAGACGGTAGCGGGCAAAGCAAGCCATGCCACGCTCCCCCTCGGAGCGTACCTTCAAACTCAAGATGCCTCCAGGAGGGCCTACAATAGCCACAAGAGGGAGTCCAACAAGGTCAGAAGAAGCCAAATCCATTGATTTCCTGGGTTTTGGGGTGGTGTTCGCATTCTAGCCTTTACGGGCTGCCGTCAGCACAAATCGGCCCAAGAGGACTCCACGATGGCCCAAGGGGCATCCAAAACGACTCCGAAACCGCCTCCCGTGGGACCCAAACCAGCCTTATAAGACCCTAGGACGGCCCGACGCGGCGCCAAGATGGCCCCACGACGGCCACCATACGGCCACAATGGCCCCAAGAGAGAGCCCCCAACCGGTGTAAGAGGGCCCCCAGACTGCCCAGAAGGGCCCCAGGGGACCCCGCAGACTGCCTCAATGAAGGCCGAGGCAGCCCCAAAATGGCCCAAACGAGCTTGACAATAATCATCATCATCATCGTCGTCATCATCATCGGCAGCATCTTCATCTCCACCACCACCACCACCATCATCATCGTCATCGTCATCAGCATCAGCATCAGCATCAGCATCAGCATCAGCATCATCATCCTCATCATCATCGGTACCTTCACCACCACCACTATCAACGTCATCGTCATCATTATCAGCGTCAGCATCGTCGTCGTCGTTGTCGTCGTATTGGTCATCGGCGTCGCCGTCGTCATCATAAGCATCATCATCATCATCGTCATCATCAGCAACATAATCATCAGCATCATCACCATCACCAAAGTCATCACCACCAGCATCATAATCATCATCAACATCGTCATCGTCATCGTCGTCATCATCACAAGTATCATCATCACCACCACAATCATCGTCATCACCATCATGCTCATCGTCACCATCACCTTCTCACCACCAACATCATCGTTACCACCATAACCATGAGCAACATCATCATGATCGTCGTCATCATCACCACCACCATCATCATCATCACCATCATGTTCATCATCACCATCACCTTCATCATCGCCACCACCATCATCGTTACCACCATAACCATGCACACCATCATCATTCTCGTCGTCATCATCACCACCATCAACATCATCACCACCAGCATCAGCATCGTCGTCGTCATCGTCGTCACCATCGTCATCACCATCATCATCAACATCAGCAGCATCACCGACATCATAATCAGCGTCATTGTCATCATCATAATCATAACTACATTCATCATTCTCATAATCATTACCACTACACTCATCATCACCACCCGATCATCACCATTATCATCATCACAACCATCGACATCATCATCATCATCATCATCATCATCATCACCATCACCATCGCCACCATCACCATCAGCATCAGCATCACCGTCATCGTCATCACCGTCATCGTCATCATCGTCATCGTCATCATCGCCATCACCGTCATCAGCCTCATAATCCTCATCATACTCATCACAATTCTCCCAAGCCTGGAGACACGAAGTGTCACACGTGACGGCTTCCCGTGCCCCCTTAAACAATCGACACCCAAAATGCTGGACTGGCACAGTGGCGGAACTTGCCGCAGGCAGCTGGATAACAAGGCTGGCAAGTGGAAGCTCGAGCTCTCACAAACCCTCATCTCCAATCCTCCTACTAAGGCGGTTCTCTTGCTCCTCCTCTTCCTCCTCCTCATCTCCCCCCTCTCTCCTTCGCCTCCATTAGAGCCCTCAAGTAGGGCACCCTACACGACAACATGCCAGAACTGATGTCCCGAAGAGGTCGCCAGGGGAGAGCCCAACACTGAGAGATTGCCGCACAAACTTCCCAACATTCTGCTCGTTCTCCTCCTCTCTCTTGTCTCTGCCCCTCCGGGCCTTCGCATCGCTCTCTGTCGTCTTTCTGCGCTCTACCATGCTCGGGCAACCCAGGCAACCCAGACTACATTCGCCCCGTCTGCCTTTTGGGGGTGGGCAAAATGTCGCGCAATTTTGGCTCATATATTTGTGCCGGAATGAGCTGTACACCGAGTTCAACTAAATTGAGCTACGCTCGTCCGAACTTTGCGAGGCTGAACACAACACATCCGCGCTAAGCTATACTAAACCAAGTGAAAGACATGCCTAACCAAATTAGTAACCAGGCAATAACGTCCAATCCACATTCCGCGAGTAACGCGAAGCAACACCTCCCAACGCCAGGCCAAGCCAAGCAATCCACCTACGCAACGCGTACCTACGTAAAATTGAAGCGAGGTATGCCTAACGCCAGCATGAGCAAATCGGCTCAACTCACTTCTAACCTGGAGCAGATCAAGTCTCGGCACACAGAACCAGCATTAGGGTATCTAAGCACTGTTACCCGCCTGGCGATACTTCGCTCCTGGATGTGTTGGTGGGGATGCACGAAGCGTCGAGCACGGTACCCTACGTTTTGTCAAATCTGTCCTGCATGCGGCCAGCTGAATCCCACACCCGACACCCCGACAAGCATGGGGCGATATGTAAACTGAGCGGAGCCCAGCCCGCCGCCCCCCCCCCCGCCCCCCCTCACAAACGCAGACAGACGGACAGACAGACGCCCGCATCGCGCCGCAGCGCATTCCTGGCCGGAGTGGGCGGACAGCGCCGCAGCGCTCAGATGATGAACGTGCCAAAGAAGATCACAAAGTCATATACTCAGCTGCAGGGGCCCAGAGACACACAAATAAATACACACAGATAACAGGATTCCCCACATTTTCCGATATTTTCTGGGTTTTTGTCTGCCCCCCCTTCCCATATTTTTTTCCCATATTTCCCTGGCAGTCGGCGATGAATTGTGTATTTGTGTTTCTTTCCCTCCTGATCAGTGTTCATTGTGTCCCAGACGGAACAGTCAGCTGCAAATGAAAACCAATTGCTGACTGCCGCGTCAAAGCCCTGTCTCTGCGTTCCCCCCACCCAGTCGGACAGAAACTACAGTTTTACACGATGAAACACTATGCGCGCTATTTTCGAAATGACAGTGTAAGAGCAGACTGCCTAGAGTCGCTCCATAACTGCGTCAACATGTTCTCGAACAAGCAAGCTGCATCACCCCGTTATTAGTTACTGGACGTTCATCTAAAAACAACAAGCCTTGCGACAAGGGATGGCGATGAGGGTGAAAATGGGCAGCGGGGAGGGGAGTGGATGCGAAGCGAGAGAGAGAGAGAGAGAGATAGCAGCTGCCAACTGTCGCGGGGGCCTTCGTATCCTCGTCCATACCTGGGGAACATGCAAGGAGGTGAGGGACAACGATATCGGCGGTGGACAAACCTCCCTTTAATAAACCACCCTTTAGTGAAAACGGCCTAAGACCGAAACCGACGGACCTGGACCCGCAAAAATAACGGCCGTGACGCCCTCTCGGGAACCGAAAACGGCCGATTCACTAATCGACGTGCCAGGGTAGGAGGTCCACCAATCTCCGACGATCTTGGGAGGACGGGCTCTGGCGGAAGCATCCAGCTGCAACCAGAGGTACGTCGCCGATGGATCGGCGACAGCCCCCAGGGCGAACCCGCACTCTCCAGGGCGGGGTCGATGCGACCCCCCCCGCGCGAAGGGCCTGTCCCCCCACAAGGGGACCCTGGGCGAAGAATCTAAAAAAATACTGAAAGAGTGCTCCAACCATGCTCGAGAACAGTGAACAAATCGTCTCCAGACTATGTTTTGATTATTTTTGAAGATTCCTCCTGTAGAGGGACAGGCCCGACTCAACCCTAATTCACGCTGCCCTTGACCGGAGCTCGCGAGGAGGAAGCAGGGGGTCGGGAGAGGGCGAAGGAGTCAGGAACAACAGGGGCCCCCAGGCAACGCACACCACACCAACAGCCCGAGGAGCCCTTCTCGGGCCCCTCGGGACAGCTTCTTGGCGGCGCGGGGAAGGCTTCTTAGAAGGAGGCTGCTTCTTAGGGGGCGCCCGCCTCACATCGACAGACGAGGCCCGCGCGCCTTCCAAGAAGCAGGGTGCTTCTTAGAAGCAGGGGGTGCTCCCCTCTGCGCGTGGCCGAGGATGCGCGGAGCCTCGCGGGCCTGGGGCGGGTCAGCCGCGCGGGGCGCCAGTCCGGGGCGCAGGGTGGGCCTGGCCCAGGGTGGTGGTTTCTCTCTCTCTCTCTCTCTCTCGCGAGGGAAGAAGGAGGGGTGTGAAGGCGAAGGGGGAAGAGGGAACCGGGGGGGAAGGGGTGTGAAGGCGAAGGGGTGAAGGTGAAGGGGCGAAGGCGAAGGGGTGAAGGTGAAGGGAAGAGGTGGGGTGAAGGCGAAGGGGTGACGGTGAAGAATGGGAGTGTGAAGAGAGCGGGGGGCGAAGGTGAAGGGGGAAGGGGGGGATCGGCAACACGCGCGAGAGCAACCCTGGGTAGGGGCGCGGGGGGGGCGAAGCCCAAACGCGCAGGACGCTACCATCGCATCGCGCGGGGCGATCGGGTGACCAGCAATGTGGGCCCGCACCAGAGGTCACTCTGGCGAAGGGCCGCTCTTGCGTCTGAGCGAGGGAAGGAGAACAGGGGTTCTCCTTCCTGGTCTTTCTTCTTTCTCTCTCTATCGAGAGAGAGGGGGAGGGAATGGGAGTGTGAAGACAAAGGAGGAGGAGGCGGAGGAGGAGGAGGAGGGCGAACAGGGAAGGCGACGGGGGAAGAGGGGTAATGGGCGGGGAGGAGCGAGCGCGCACTGTCGGTTCCCGACGGGCCGGCCCTGCGATGGCAGCGCGCCGACGGGCCGAGGCCCAGGGAGGGTCACGCAATGACGCCGGCGAAGGTCATTCCGAAAGGTGGGACCAGGAGCCGCAGAGGAGAAGAAACAACGGCACAAACAGAAACTTCTGGCGCTCCGCGCGGAGCGCCAACAGTTTGCGCTTATGCCGTTTTTTCTTCTTCGACGTATGGGAGACGGAATCGAAGCCAGCAGTCGTACCTGGAGAGAACGTGGGCGCAAAATCGAAGAGCCATGTGCCGTAGTCGGGGGATGGTGAAATCAGTCGCGCCTGTGTAAACAGAAAAATCATTCAAGATGCTCTGCCTCAAACTGTGTTGAACCACGCGGAACCGATGCCATAGGGGTAAGAACCGGAATCGGAATCGGAAAAACGACAACAATATTCGAAAAGATGATCGCAATAACCGGAGAGATGGGCATGGGTGCTGGAGTCGTAGGGCAAGGACAAGAATCGTGGGGACAAAAGCTGAAGCCGTGGGGATAAGAGCCGGAGTCGGAGAGACGATCGCATGAGTCGAACATATGTGCGCAGGAGTCAGAAGATAGGCCACTGGTGCCCGAATCGTATGGAAAAAAACATGAATCACGGGGACAAGAACCGGAGTCGTGGGGGTAGGAATCGAGTCGGAGAGACAACAACAAGTGAAAAAGATGGGCGCAGCAGTTGGACAAATTGACACTGGTGCTGAAGTCGTTCAGGTTAGAGCCAGGGTTGTGGGGACATGAGCCAGAGTCACGCGGCAAACGAACTCCACCAAAAAATCAAACAAATCAAAAATGGCTAGTGCGTGATACCGCTGGGCTCACGGCATAATTAATCCAAGCATGTGGCGCCACCATACACTAGGACCTACTCTGACTGTACAATTTCATCAAGTCTGAGCACCCCCCACCAGACCAGTGGAGGAGCACCATCATCACTATAATGCACAAGTCTGGTGACCCGAAGCTCCCAGGCAATTACAAACCAATCGCTATCGTCCATCTGCTGTATAAGCTGACGTCTCGACTGCTCTCCAATTGACTAGGATGCCCAGGCCAAACAAATTGTCGCAACCACCACGGTCTGGAAGACCATTGGATCACCAATACACTGCCAATGCTTCATGAGAGCTCTCGCGCATGGCACCTGCTGCTCTGGGTCGCCGCAACAGACTTCAAGAAACGTTCGACTGCGTGGGTCACCAATGCTTGCGGGACACTCCCCTATGGAAACAGCACATACCATCCGCCGACATTACAGTCTTGAAGCAGTTGCATAGCATCAAGAAAGATACAATCCGAACGGATACCAACAACAGTGCCTTCAACATCGAACGGGCAACAAACACCAAGTAAACTCTTTTCTCGTCTGCGCCATCCCCGAGCATGTCTTCAGACACGTGAAACCGTCTGGCTTCGCACATAACAGCGGGATCCAGCTCGGCTTCTCAGCGCATATGTGGATTACAACTTTGCGCTTCGCCGACGACGTGCTGCACTACGTCACAAAACTGCGACAAGTCACCTGCTTACTTCAAGACGTACAAACCTACGAGGACAAATATGGTCTGTTACCACATCCAGACAGAACACACATCCGGACACATGCCACCCAGAGGGATTGTAGACTAATCACCCCAATCGAAATCAAATGGGACAGCATCCGCATCCTGCGCTCCCACCACAATCAAACATTCTTGGGGAGAACTCATTATTTCCAAATGTCACGACACAGAGCTGCGCAACAAGATTGCTGCAGGGTGGTCCCGTTTCAATGAACTTCGTTACGAAATGACTAACGAACACTTCCTCTCCGTAACAGACTGAAGCTCTTTCTTCAACAACACGATCACGCCATCCGTGATGTAAGGTTGCTAAGATTGAACTCTGAACAAAAATGTGCTGATTATTCAGAAGCGTGTCCGGAGGAACATGCTCAGCCTTGCCTCCGGAGTGCCGAAAAGACGCAATGAACAACACCAACGCCCACCCGACACCTCCGACCATAATCACCACCGCAGCACGAACGATACCAATAGAGCAAACAACGCAAACAACCTGGCCAACTTCAATGACGAGAAGCTGGACGATGGAAAGACACCACGAGCCTGATACGTGCGAAGAGCCACGCACGAAGCTACGGAACATGCTGCTCGGGCACAATTGGAGGAATGGATTTCTTTCTACTTCAGGCGGGTAATGGAGGTGGGCAGCCCGTGTGTCGACACAGGAGTGGGACAGGTGGACATTCTTAGCTGCGTCGTGCGAGCCAGACACGCACACACATACACGATCCACGCCCAGCACAGTGGCGGCATGGAGGACAACTACAGCGGTGGGCAGACGACATCATACGCTCATTTCTCGCTAGGGATCTTGTTGAAGACTGCGACGACCAGACACGTAACAAGTTGTGGTTAGCAACTGCGACATATCGACATGCATGAAAACGTTGGAAGACTATGTTATGTAGTGCGCTTTCGCTTCTTAGAATCTGTAGGATCTGATGTGTCTCCCCACCTCCAGCTCTACGTATCTCTTCCACTCGGCCCCTGCGTCTACCATTCCGCCACCCGCCCTGCGGACTCCAACTACTCGTAAGTCGGGCGTGTCCCCCTACAGGGGGATTTTCGACGGAAAATAACACATACTCACACAATACTCCAAAATGGTAAGCAAATGCTCCGGAAATAGGCCCCAGACTATTTTTTGACTATCTTTGAATATTCCCCCTGTAGAGGGACATGCCCGACTTGAAACTACTCGGGTTCAATTTCCCAACTTCTGCGCCAACCCTTCTGACTCCTGCGCTCGCCTTTCCGTCTCCGATGACGGCGGGGAGGGTGAAGGGAGAGGCGGGGAGGGCACGGGCGGGCAGGGAGGGGGGGAGAGGAGGCGAGAGGAGAGGGAGGGCGAGAGGGGGAGGGAGGGGGAGAGGACAGGGAGGGAGGGGGGGAGGGCGATGGAGGAGGGAGGGGGAGGGAGGGCGAGAGGGGGAGGAGGGCGAGGGAGGGGAGGGCGAGAGGGGAGAGGGGAGGGGAGGGGAGGGCGAACAGGAGGGAGCGGAGGGCGAGAGGGACCAGACGGAGCGCGGGGAGCCTGGAGGTGAGGGGCCGGCGGCCACCTCCTTCGACTACGGTCGACGTCTTGCCATGAGGAGCAGAACGAGGAAACGAAACACGTGGCACCAGGTTTGCGAGGAACATCCAAGGAACGACATAACGAAGGACCCAAGAAGCCCCAAGGCTCTCCCTAAAAGAACAAACAAGGACACAATCATAAACTTTCGACGGCTCGCGAGGATTCTTTGGATCGTCGCTGGGCAAAACACGAGTGGGCCATGCTCCCACATTTTGGCTGCACCTGGGCACCCATCTTCTTGGCAGCATGCTGCACGTCCTCTGGCAGCATCTTGATGAGCACGTCCGTGACCTCGCCGAGCGCTGCCCGGGGGGCTGACCGGCGCGCCCCAGCATCGCCTTGCCTCCTTGAGGGCTCTCGCCTCCCATCCTCTCGCCCCTCTCACTTCCGCCTCGTCTCGCCCTCCCGTCCCCCTGCTGCAGCTCGGGAAACAGATCATGGCGTAAACACAAGCCGTCGGAGGTCCGCGCAGATCTCGTGGATCGGCGCTGGACCCCCCTCCCTGGCGCGCGAAGCGCGCCAGGGGCGGCGCCAGACGCGACGCCAATGGGGGTCCAGCGCCGATCCAAGACAGCAGCACGGACCTCCGGACGTTCATGTTTGTGCTGCAAGCCTCGCTCCAACGCGGTTCGGCGCACTCTGATCTGGATAAGACGTCACTCCGCTGGGCCCTCCCGCGAGCAGCAGCCGGCCGAAACATAGTGTGTCGCTAGTCCCTGTGAAGCCTGGAAGCGTGAAGCGTGTGTGTGTGTGTGTGTGTGTGTGTGTGTGTGTGTGTGTGTGTGTGTGTGCCACTGTCTGTTCCCCGGAGTGCATTGTTTCTCTCTGCTCCCCGTCGCTGCCCTGCCTCTGGGGCACTGCTGCCACCCTCCCTCCTCGGCCAGCTCCTCCTTCTCCTCCGTCGTCCCCGTCGTCACCCTTCTGGTCGTCGCCCTCATCCTGCCTGGGGCCCCTTGATCGCGAAGGGAGGAACAAGGGGGAGGGAGGGAGGGAGGGCGGGGGAGGAGGGCGCAGATATAAGAGATGACGAGGAACACGAGGTGGAACAAGAGGGTGGGGGAGGGAGGGAGGGAGAACAGGGAATGATCAGGAGGGAAAAGTGGGAAGAGGCTCGTGAGGTCGGACGGTCAGGATCAGGGAGGGAGAGACGAGGGAGGCAGAGTTGGAGAAGAACAAGAGAAAACATATAGACATGAGCAGAGCAAAGAAGATGGCAATATTTCCAAGAGTCCTCCGAGAAACTCCTGAATCGGAAGATGAGGCGGGGGACAGAGGGAGGGAGGGAGGGAGGGAGGGAGGCTAATGGAACGTTCCCAAATAATACAGAAGTTCGCTGCCGACAAAAACTCATGCCCTCACCCCCAACACAAACTCCGCAACGGCTTCCGTAAATACTTTCGGGCAACGCCGCCCGATTGATGTTCTCGCTTGGCGGCGGTCACCCGCGAATCGGACTCCATGCGGACATGTGGGCGAATGCATGTGGACCATGACTTCAATTTCAAACATATGTTCCCGTACACACGCGCAACCTCATTCTTTCCCTCTGCACCCTTCGGCCCTTCCACCGACCGTCCGCCGTCTCCAGGGCAGGCCCTGCCGCTCCCCGCTGCTGCCCTGACCGTACCCTTTGGCTGGCAAACAGCGGCTTGCAGGCACTCACCTGAGCTACCCACGGTTCACCGTTCGTGCCCCTGCGCACGAGCATCTCGATGGGGCCCGGGTTGTCGAAGGAAGCCATCTGCAGGGGAGAATTGAGGAACCGCGTGCGCATTAATATGATGTCTGCCAGATGACTGTGGCAGGTCAGCGCCAATCAGCCCTCTCGCGTCGATCCTACATCGTGTCTTCGGCACTAGCGATGAAGCTTGGATGCCGCTCACCTGCACATCAACATCATGACCGCACATCTCAATTCAGCACGCAATCTGGTTTTCAGGGCGCCATGCGCAGTGGGCATTGTGGGATGAGAGAGCAAGGGTGTCCAAGGTCGTAGGCGTGACTCTACTGCGTGATCGATGAAGCCACTCTCCTTCCCGATGGTGCCGTTGCAGGGAGGATACACGGGTCGAGCATCGAGGGGTGGATCCAGAAGGGGCCGAGAGAATACACACGGGGCGATACAAACCATTCACAGACTTGTATACACATGTGTATACACACCTACATTCAAAACATATGCGTGTGTAACATGTATATGTGCTAGAAACACGCTCGCGTCGCGAGGGTCTAGGCTCCAGTGCAGACCGTTGCACAGTACCAACAACTGACACGGATTGAATCCGATACTGATCCCTCACCGCACCCGCCTCCCCCCATCCTCCCTCCTCTCTCTATCCCTGCTTCTTCCTCTTCCAAACAATTCCTCTGCCGAAGTGGCAGTTGTGGAGTCTCCCTTTGCCCTCTCCCTCCTTCCTCGCCGATCATCCGTCCCTTATCACCCCTCTACGCCTCCTCCTTCTCTTCATCTTCGGCCGCTGCTCCTCCAACCCTCTTCTCCTCCCCCTGCTCTTCGTCGTCGTCTTCATCCTCCTCTTGGGAGTTTCGGAGCAATCTTGGGAACGTCTTGGGGCTCTCCGGGGCTCATCTTGAGGCACTCTTGGGCCGTTAGGGACCATCAACAAGCATCAGAGCCCACTCAGAAAAGAAGAAGCGACACCTTGAGAAACCGGCTGTCTTCCTTACGCTCTTGAGAGTTTGTTTGGGCCTCTCGGGGCCCTCTCTGGGGCGTCTTCGAAGCCATTTGGGGACTCTTGAAGTAGTTTTGGGCCCATCTCGGACCATCTGGGCGGCCTGAAGGACTGTCGTGAAGCCATCTGCTGCCATATGGGGCCACCTTGGAAGGTCGCCGGGCCCCCGTATCCCGAATGGGGGAGGGGGAGGCAGGTCTGCGGCCCCCACGGGGTCTTACTCGGGCGCATACACATACACATTCCGATTATATATATATACACACACACACACACACTAGAACCATCGCGCGAGCTTCGCGCGCGCTCAGGTTCTAGCAGGCCCCAGACCTTGACGAATTCATTGCTCCACTGAAGTAGTGGACCACAGTCCACGCATGCCAATCTGCATTCAAAAATGCCTTCGAGGAAAATGGTTGTGTAGGGGGGCGGAGGTATGCGGCGCGGTGTGTACGATGAGGGCCGTCGAGCCGAACCGAAACGCTGGGCGCATGCCACCGTTTGAGCTCCTGACACAATGCGAGGTGCTTTTAGGGGCGTTACAACCTCAAAGGCGGAACACATGCGACCGCCCCCACCGGCCTTGCATCTGGCGCTGCACGGAGTGTGTGCCGTAAGATGGAGCCGAATGCATGCGACTGCCTGGAGGGGACGGGCGAGGGACGAGGATAGAGCATGGAGCACATGCTCGGAGGCCTCCCCAATTGAGCCAGAGTAGGACGAGGTCGACGTTGCAAAGCATCGCACCGCATCGCCGGCACATCGGCGTCGCATCGGGGATTGCAGGCGGAAGATCTTCCGACGTGAAGCCCGCCGCATCTGCCCTGGGAGGCGGGAGGCCTGGGGAGACGAAGAGTTGGCCCATCCAGGACCACTGCCGACCTGGCTCGCCGTTGGACGACCTGGCCTGCAGTCAAGCAGGCCCGCTGGCCAGCAGCCACCCCGGCACTAGCAGGGCCCGCGTGGCTGGCGAAGAGGAGGGAGGCCCGAGGGAGCACCCACTACCGACCTGGAGGTCCCTGGATGCCTCCCGAGGCCCCCCTGAATGAGGACAGAAAAAACACCCCCACAATACGCACCCCGACAAGCAAAGGCGTTTGGCACACGCACCCAAGCAAGGGATCGAACAGGGCAGGGCTATCTAGTCAACGCTCAGGGCTCCTTAATAAACGTCAATTTGGGGGGTCGGTGGGGGAACGAAAAGCTACCGATACAGCTACTCCCTGGAGCTCTACCAGGGCGTGTTCTGACCAGGATTTCGAAACGAATCCAGCCAGCGGTGGCGACGAGGGCCTCCCAAGAGGCCCAAAAAGGGGAAACGAGGGAAAGGTAGCGGTATGGGTACCCTTCCCCTCCTCTGAGTCGAGGTGGCTTTCTCTCCTCTGACGGACGCCTCCTAAGAATCACCGAAAACGCCCAGCTTGATCATCAAAAAGTCCTCTCAGTCTCCTCCAACGGAGAAGCGGTCCCCCAGGTCGCCTGGACAGGATTGGACAGGACCGCCATTGACGGAGAAGAGACCTCGGCATTGGACGGGGCCGCCGCTGGCGGCCGAAAACGCTCAGCAGCTTGCTCAGTCTCCAACAACGGAGAAGCGGTCCCACCAGCAGGTCGCCTGGACGGGATTGGACAGGACCGCCATTGACGGAGAAGAGACCTCGGCATTGGACGGGGCCGCCGCTGGCGGCCGAAAGCGCTCAGCAGCTTGCTCAATCTCCAACAACGGAGAAGCGGTCCCCCAGGTCGTCTGGACGGGATTGGACAGGACCGCCATTGACAGAGAAGAGACCTCGGCATTGGGCGGGGCCGCCGCTGGCGGCCACGCCTCAACGGCTGCCCAGGCTCCCCACTCTAGGGGTCTGGGACCCCGTGCGGCGGCCAGGCGGACGGGGACGCAAACCGTCTCGTCCGGCGCCCACTGCAAAGGCTGCCCAGGCGCCGCAACCGGCTCGGCCCCGGGACCGTCCAGCAACGACTCGGCAGTACAAGCAGCGCGCCCCCAAGCAACGCGCCCCGTGGGTCGAGAGCTCTGGCGGCTGATATCGATGATAGGTTGGTATCCCTGGCCTTGCGCATCCTTCATCCTCTCCACGATGCACTTGTACAGCAGGTGTGAGAACGCCACGCTCCAGAAAAGCGACAGCAAGAACTCCATGATCTTTATCTTGTGATTCCGCCCATGCATGTCCGCACGGACGTCAGGCAGCCTGCAGTAGAGGACGGCCACGATGGGATACGCGATCACGTAGAAGTTAACCATCCAGAACATTGATTTGCTCATCACAACGCACTTGAGATTCTCCTCCTCATCTGGATGCGCGGCCATTGGCGGAACGCGGACAACGCATATGATATTCTCCTCCTCCTCTGGATGCGCGGCCATTGGCGGAACGCGGGGCTCTTGGAACGTGCCATTGTCCTGCTTCTTCGTCGGTGGCGCACCGAAGAAGAAGTCACTGCACACGAACCAGAGCCCAAACATGAACAATGCGACACAGACAGGTAGCAGGTTTACATCTCCCATTGCAATTATCATAACACCTGAGACCACATTGATGACAAGTTGAAAAACTGCAACACGGCTGCCAATGCCTCTCAGATAGTGAAACATGCATGACCTGGTATTGGCGTTCTCCCCCTCCGGCTCCACAACCATAATGAGAACCATAGAACCTACTAAATCCGCCGGCCCCCTTGTGGGGCCACCAGGCTGTAGGCCCGTGATTCGCAGTTTCCTGTACCAGTCGTAGTTTGTAGTTTCCAGTGTTACAGTTCTGCTTCTTGCTGGTTACTGTAACTAGTTGATTGACCGCGCGAGGGGGGGGAGGCCCAAACCAGATTTTTAGCACCCCCTGGGCGCGTTGTCTGAATTGCTGGGGGGGCTCGAAATCGACACCCCTCACGCAGATCCGCGGGGTCAGGGTCCAAAAACACAGGATTTGCCACATTTCTGAAATTCGGTGCCACCCCTCACGCAGATCCGCGGGGTCAGGGTCCAAAAACACATGGGATTTGCCACATTTCTGAAATTCGGTGCCACCCCTCACGCAGATCCGCGGGGTCAGGGTCCAAAAACACAGGGATTTGCCACATTTCTGAAATTCGGTGCCACCCCTCACGCAGATCCGCGGGGTCAGGGTCCAAAAACACAGGGGATTTGCCACATTTCTGAAATTCGGTGCCACCCCTCACGCAGATCCGCGGGGTCAGGGTCCAAAAACACAGGGATTTGCCACATTTCTGAAATTCGGTGCCACCCCTCACGCAGATCCGCGGGGTCAGGGTCCAAAAACACATGGGATTTGCCACATTTCTGAAATTCGGTGCCACCCCTCACGCAGATCCGCGGGGTCAGGGTCCAAAAACACAGGGATTTGCCACATTTCTGAAATTCGGTGCCACCCCTCACGCAGATCCGCGGGGTCAGGGTCCAAAAACACAGGGGATTTGCCACATTTCTGAAATTCGGTGCCACCCCTCACGCAGATCCGCGGGGTCAGGGTCCAAAAACACATGGGATTTGCCACATTTCTGAAATTCGGTGCCACCCTTCACGCACATCCATCGCAAGGCGTGGTAACCCAAACTGCGAGAACTCCCTCGGCCCTTTAATCGCAAGGTGTGGTAACCCCTCTTGTGATCAGTTGGTTTTGCTGATTGCGAATCGGCTTCGCATGAAGTTTGGATACTGCTTCACGACAGCGCCAAGGCCTCATGACTTAGCTCCTCCATGGCCCATTCTCCGAGAGAGGGGGCCGGCGGCAGGGGGCGAAGCCCTTACGGATAAACAGTAGTGACCATACTGACAATCAAAAACGGGCTGACAATCACAAACAGGCGAGTCAGAAATGGCGGGACAACGCTGTTTACAAATGTCTGTTTGAGCAGCTGTGGTTGTCCACCGTTCCGCACATATCCTTCCAATGCCTGAGCGTAGGCCTGGCAGTTATCAGAACAGACGATATAAGATTGGTGCGCCTGCAAGTATGAATGAGCGAATCTCCTAATGTCGTCCACTTTGACTCCGCTGCGAACCCCCTGTACCTCGACTCTGTTCACGGAGCCAGGGGGGCGGATCATGAATGTAGTCCAGCCCCAGCACCATTCACTCGGCACGAACGCGACACACACACACACACATTCATAAGGAAGTATAACGACACGGGAACATCCAACCACATTTTCGATGAATACCAGAACCATAATCTTGCGGCCATTATCGCCAAGAGAAACAAAACGACAGTGGCGTAACACTTGCCACCAAGAGTTCCGACGGGAATGTGGATCGCATCTTGATCATCATCCACTAGGTCGCAGTGGATCACAGCAGGACTTCCCCCAAAAGGATCGAAGTCTATTTTGTTCAGATCGGTCTGAATATTGACTTGGAAGTGAGGGTTAACTGGAATTGAGGCGACTTCAAGTTCAGACTGGAATATTGACCCCGCAGTGAGGTCAACCTGGAATTGAACTCGCCAGTGGTGGAGGTCCGCCAACAAGTTCAACAAGGGTATGACCTCTTGTATTATCCAGACTCGGGTGACCTCTGCCCCCCAAAGTGCGTGACAGCCGCGGGACCAACGTGCCTCCGCGCTCTCAAGCAGGCTGCCAAGGCTACGGCTGGCGGTGCTGTTCGCGACATTGATGATCCCATCGATGTCGCCAGTCGCGCTGCCACGCGCAAGGCTGGCCAGGAGCCACGACATCGCAAGCGGAACGTAAATAGATAGACAAGTCCGCGCGACGGCGGGCGGCGCTACCATGCCTCCCGCCACGCCCAAACGCAGAGACCACGAATGCGGGAACCCTGGGCCAAACTTGAGCCAACCTACGCCTACGCGAGGAGTTGGAAGGAGCTGAGGGGGCAGGAAGGGGGAAGGATGACCAGAAGGGTCCGCAGGAGGAGCGGGAGCGGGAGAAGGAGCGGCGCTGTGGGAGCTTACGGCGCACTGCTTCGGATCCCATCAGCCCTCTGGGCTGAGGGCGTTGAAGGACGTTTCCTCGGTTGGGACTGAATCCGGGGGGGGGAATTCGCTGGCTTGATTTAGGGCGGGGTTTTTGGACTCAACCGACTCAACCTGTTCTTGCCTTGCATCATCGTCATCATCATCGTCATCATCGTCGCCATGATATTCATCATCGTCCGCGTCATCGCCATCATCATCACCATCTCCTCATCATCGTCATCATCATGAGATCCATCATCATCTCCTCGTCATCGTCATCATCATGTAGTGATGATGATGATTAAATAAGACCCGCATGGCGACGATGGCGGCGTCAACATGTTGATGATGACGATGACGATGGTGATGAAGCCGATGATTGCGATGATGATGGCGATGAAGACGACGATGCTGATAATGATGAAAATGACGATAACCTTCATTCGGACTGCGCGGGCCGTGCTGAGTACTAATCGGAAAGCCCCGCAACCTCCGTGGAAGCGGGCCACCGCAGTTCGTCAAGCACCTCCGTGAGGTCGGGCAGCGCCACGGGGACCCGTGCCAGGTGATCGGCCACGACGTGGTTCACGACGTTGAAGAACTCCTTCGGGCCAGGCGTGGCGTCGATCCTGCGCGCCCTGAACTCTCGAAAGACGTCGGAGCGGGTCGCGACGGCGATCTGCAGCCTGCGGTCGTCTACGCGCTGTTGCAGCTCGCGGTGGGTCACGAAACAGTCCTGGCAGTCCGCGGAGGCGCGGTGGTGCACGTTGCGCTCGAGGGAGGACAGGGTGCCCATGTAGAAGGACCCAGGCCTTTGCTCGAGGGTGACGACCCTTCCGCAGGAGGCTGTGCTCGAGGGTGACGCCCCATCATGTGCTCCCAGGACCCCTGGGATCCTCACTTGCACGGAGC
Organism: Prorocentrum cordatum; assembly: GCA_963575745.1. NCBI lineage: Eukaryota > Dinophyceae > Prorocentrales > Prorocentraceae > Prorocentrum > Prorocentrum cordatum. The sequence continues at coordinate 758,867 of CAUYUJ010014693.1, forward strand.
GCGTCCCGAAAATCGTCGCGGCCGCGTGCAACAGGGAGCATCCGCCATCTGTGTGCCAACCATCGTCCCGTGCGCCTGGTTGCATGAGCTGGATCGATGCGTGCGCGAACGCGTTGTCGGCGAGGTGCTCTGTCATGATGGGCTTTCCGTTCTGCTCGACGATGGCAGGTTGCATGCCGTCGGCTTTGACAGCCTCGCGCATTTTGTCTCCCAGCTGTTGCAGCCGCGGGCGCGTCTTCTTCCGCAGCGCTCGCGCGAAGGCGGCCATGTGGGGCGAGGGGGTGATCTGCAAATTCCCGCCCTTGTTGAGGCTGCGGCACTTCGGGGGGCTTTCGTCGTCCACGATGCCTGCGACCTCTGTTTTCAAGCTCTTTGCCGCCTCGTCGCCTCGGACGCATTTGGCGACGGTTGCTCCCGTGTCCAGGCGCTCCTCGGCCAAGTTCTGCCATCACGGGTCTCTCTGCAAGAAGCGGAGCAAGTCTGGGTCCAGCTCCGCCTCCGCTATCGTGCCCGTGCCGTTTTTCCCCCGCGCCATGGAGATGCGCGCGTCGAGCTGGGCGCCAGCCGGCTGCAGGAAGCGACGAGCCCTTAGACGACTGATTGTCGCTCTGGCGCCAGGGTGCCAAAGCGGGCAGCTCTCGGCGGCCTTCAACAAGTCTGGGGGGGGGGCAGTCTGCAAGTTCGTCAGCGGGCCAGCGCCCTCGGCCGTCGAGTGCCTTCGCTGTTTCAGCCTTTAGCCAATCCTCGCCCGACCGCTTGAACCACTCCTCAAAGAAAGGCAAAATGTCCAGCCACGGGGCGGGTTCCTGGTCCTCGTAATTGTAGAAGTTGCCCGACCCTGGCTCCTTGCCTGGGATCCCCAAGACCTCCCTGCAGAAAACCACGAAGTCTTTCGGGTGCCCCCCTGGATGCCCGAGCGCGCCGCAAGGCTCTGGTTGGAACCACGCCTTGCGCGTGTGCAACTCCACCATCGGGCACCCGATGGGCCACATGTCCAGGTCCTCTGAGTAGCGCTGGTTCCCCAAGAAAGCGTCTACCGCTCTGTAAGCGGGCGCGCGTACTCCGAGGTCGTCGCAGGCCGGGCTGTAGCGCAATTTCTTCTTCAACCTGCCGTGGGGATCCGCTATCTCCACACGGCCGAGGTCGGCGAGCACCACCTGCGGAGAGGGGCGGATGGAGGAGAGGGGAGCGACGGCGACTGAGCCCCCCCTGGAGGGAAGGGCGGGATAGAGGGCACGACGACGGCATCTCGGGGGAAGGGTGGAACCTCCCTTGTTAGGACTCGGTGTGAGACCTAACATGAAGGCTAGTGAGATAAGCTGAGCTCTGACCTCGTCTATGAGGGCGTCGTCGGCGCTCTAACATGCTATGTTAGAGCTCCATGTGAGCTCTAACGCGCTATGTTAGAGCTCCATCGGAGCGCTCACATGCTATGTTAGAGCTCCCTGGGGAGATCTGACATGCTAGGTTAGAGCTCCCTGGGAGCTCTAACATGGTATCACGTGCCATGTTAGAGCTCCCAGGGAGCTCTAACATGGCATGTTCGAGCTCCCTTGGAGCTTTAACGTGCTATGTTAGAGCTCCCTGGGAGCTCTAACATACTATGTTAGAGCTCCATGTGAGCCCTGATAACTCGGGATCTTAGTCGAAGGAACGGCGATGATGACGAGGATGACGACGACGACGACGAGGATGACGAGGATGACGATGATGACGAGGACGACGAGGACGACGACGACGAGGACGAGGAGGACGACGAGGACGACGAGGATGACGAGGAGGACGAGGACGACGAGGACGACGACGACGAGGGCGAGGAGGACGACGACGGGGACGACGAGGACGACGAGGGCGGCGAGGACGACGAGGACGAGGAGGACGAGGAGGACGAGGATGAGGATGACGACGACGACGGCGACGTCGACGACGAGCGCCTCGAAGGAACTCGGGATCTGCCAGTCGAACTGCAGATTGCTCTTTGGGCACGGCGCGACGGGATCCCATTTGTCAAGCTCACGTGATGCAAGTGCCTGCTTCTCGAAGCAGCCGCGCGTCTGCGGCGACCCTCGCATCGGGATGTTCGCGGGCTTGATGTCGCAGTGAATAAGGCCCCTGTCGCGCATGTACTGGAGCCCTTCGGGAACGCTGTTCAGGACGTGGCGCGTCCCTGTCTGCGTGAAGGAGGACTTCTAGAGGAATTGGCGGGCATCGATCTCGAACAACTCGTGCGCGAGGCTGATGTGCTCCGTCCATTTCCAATCTATCCTCCTCCTTGGTACTGACTGTTGCAGTTCTGTGTGCTTTCTTCGGGGCTGTTGCAGTTCCTGGGCGCAACCTCCTGAAAAAAAAGGCCCGCGTCGAGTGAGCGAACGAGACGCGGGCGCGTGCCCGCAGCACCGTGGCGCGTGACCTCATCCAGAGCCCCTCCGACGGCATCCGTATTGAACCCCTTCTGCGCATCGCTGGGGTCGCCCCGCAGCATCTTGATCGCAAGGCCAGTCGTGTCGCCCCGTCGCGTGCCCAAGTAGACCTTGCCGAAAGAGCCCTGACCGAGCTCCCCCTCCTTCCCACTGCACGTCGTACTCGAGCGGCAGGCCCTCGCACTTGCCACTCGGTTTGTTTTGGCACGCGTGCCCGACCGCGTGGAGCTTCAGTGCAAGTAGTTTCACGCGACCCTCGTCGTGGGACACCGCTCTCGGACCAGCAGACCCGCGACGAGCAGCTGCCGGTGGCGTAGGCTCCGATGCCCCGTCCGCGGCGGGAACGAACACCTTCCCCAGCGCGTCCTCTAGGGTTTCTCCTGCGACACCGTGGCCCTCGGCGACAGCTGGCTCATCTTCTGCAGCGTTAGCTGTTCCAGCCCATTTCGCGCACCCTGGCACCCCCGCAGGCTTGCTCACATAGTCTTTCCAGTTGGCGCCCAGCGCAATCTTGAGGAGCCGCGCGCAGGTGTCATGCGAAACTGGCTTTGGCCACGTCAACGCACATTTGTTCTTCGTTACCTTCTCCAGCGTCACTTTTGCGGTCGGGGCACCTTTTGCCACCCTGGCCATGCTATTGCTGCAGGTCCCCCTTCAGCTTCTTGTTGATCTTGTCGTTGTTCGACCCGTCACCCTGCAGATAACAGCCCCGCTTATAGAAGAGAACCTTGTTCCTGTCGCGACCGCTGCAGCCCGAGGCAGCCATCGCCGCGGAGGCCCGCTGACGGCAGTGTCGTCCCTGCGGGCCCGCTAAGTTTCAGTGAACCGAGACGCCTGCGGGCCCCTCCTCCGTCCCCCCCCTCCCCCTGCGGCCGCTCCTCGGGGCGTTGCTTCCCGTGTCTTCCCTGCCCTGCTGCGCCCCCTTCCTGGCCCGCCCCTGCAGAGCGCCGTAAGGATGCAAGGGCCTTGGCGGCATGGTATCTGTTGTTTATCCAGCTCCCCAGCTTCGGAGCGGAAAGCGTAGGATGCAAGGGTACCCTTTGGAAAGGTAAGCATCCTGACTCTGCGCCTTGCCTGCGCCGTGGGCCAAGTGCGACGGATGGCGACGAAGGGGTGACGGAGGACTATGTTCCTATCATCTGTACGCAGGATGCCGTGCACTGCGCAGGCCAGAATGTGGCGCGCGTCCCATTGCGAGAACGGAGGCGACGCCGCCAGCGCGCGACTGTTGCAGTCCAAAATCAAACAAGTGGGAGCTCCACGGGAACAGGGGCGTGCGGGCTGGCTCCTGCGTCGGAGCTGTCGAATTATGTTGCAGCCTGTGCTCAAGCCTGTGCTCTGTTTCAGCCTGTCTTCGGCTTCTTCTTCTTCGAGGCCGAGGAGTCGTCTGAGGACGAGGAGTCTGAGGTCGAGGACGCGTCGGCGTCGCGCTTCTTACCCTTCTTACCGTTTTTCTGTTCATCCTTCTTGTCCTTCTTCTTATTCTCCTTATTGTCCTTCTTCTTGTCCTCCTTCTTGCCCTCCCTCTTGTTGTCGTCCTCCTCCCCATCCTTCGGGTCCTCCTTCGGGCCCTCCTTTGTCAGGCGCAACTGCGCGGAGCGTGCAAGCAGGTCCTCGTTCACGAACACCATGGTGCTGCTTCCGAGCATGGCCTCGACGGCCCGCTCCACGAGAAACGGCTCGAGCACCTTCGCGTGGTGGTCGTCGAAAGTCAAGGCCAACACACTGCGCCCGCTCTCGATGCAGCCGTGCATGCCTGCGCCGCCCGCAGGCGCGCCGAAGTGCACCCACCTGGGCTTCCCCGCCTCGTGGCAGAGCTCCTTGAGGAGCTCGATGTCGTCGTCGTGCGGAAACCGCGGCACCTCCGTTCCCGTGAGCTGGCGGTAGAGCTTCCGCTTCTTCACGGCCGCAGTCACGAGGGCCTTTCTCGGGGCGGACGGCTGTTGCAGCTTCGTCGCGCGCCTCGGCGCCACAATCGGCGCCCTCGCCCTCCTGGAGAGGGTGGCAATGCCCCAGCTTATCTCGCCCCTCGGCCTCCACCTCGGTGACGCACTGGCCGACCGTGCTGGCCAAGCTGGTCTCCCGAACCTGCTTGGGCACGAGGGCGTGGCTCTTCTGCGGCAGGACAGGCACGTTCCTCATCACCTCGTTGAAGAGGGGGCTGCCCGGGTCCACGAGCTGCCTGATCTTGGCCATTTGCTTCGGCTTCCTCTCCTTGTAGCAGAGCAACATGACCTCGTGCGAGCGCGAGTTCGCCAGGCCTCGCTGCCTCTGGAAGTGGCCGCACTGCTGCATCTGCTTCGTGCTGTAGGCGAGGTGGCATGTGACCGTGCGGAACTTGTTAGCGGCGAGAATATTCTGGATCTTCGGGGGGTTCGACTGCGCGCGGCCCGTCAGCACCCACAGCACGTCCCGTCCACCGACCATCAGCGGTTCCAGGGACTTCAGGTAGCGTGTGAAATCCAACTCGCCCAGCGCGGGCCCACGGTGCGCGAGGCCTTGCCCCCCGAAGACGCAGCGCAACTTCGCATTCTTGACGTCGTAGAAGCCCATCGCTGATGCATTCTCTGTGAGGTTCTGGTATAGGCATGTCTTCGTAACCGAAGCGTTGATATCCATGGCGCTGCCCTCCGCCGTGATCATGGCGACCCGCGCATCCAGCTGGCTAGAGCACCGCTGCTCGCACAGCGCCTTGAAGTTATTCACGTCGCTCGGGGAGACGTCGATCTTCTTCTTGTCCTCGGAGGCCGCCTCCGCTGTTCCAGCGCGGCCCGCTGTTGCAGCACCGACCGCGTCGCTGTCTGCAGGCTTTTGCTCCGACGGTTCCTGGGGGTTTCCCACGAGGGAGTCGTTCGAGATCTGGAACTTCTCGAAGAACCTCTTGTTCACTCGCACGCTCCTGTAGAACTTGTCCATGTTGTAGCGCTCGGCGCGCGGCTGGATGAGGGCGCCAGAGATCTCCTGCTTGTAGAAGTCCTGGCCTATGTCGAGGAAGTGTTTCATCGCCAGGCGCAGCGCCTCGGTCGGCAGTGACTGCACCCAGGTCGGGCCCTTGTCAGGCCCCTCAGTCTTCTCGAAGAACTTGAGCGGCGAGTCGAGGTACTGCCTCGCCATGACCATGACTTTTCTCTCGGCGGCGTTCTCCTGTGTGTCTGTTGTTTCAGTGCTGTTGCAGCCAGTGCTCCCTTTGAACAAGTCTGGGTACTGTTTCAGAAAGTTCGCCACGTACTTCTTCGCCCACAAGATCTCGCCCACTGCCTGGCCGATGGTGGAGGCGCTGTACGGGTCCTTCACGCTCTTCCGCCACATCCGCGTGTACAGGCTTTCCAAGGCGTGCCCCAGCGAAGTAGCGTCCGTCTTCGCGATGATCGCCCCAAGCTGCGTGGGCCTGTCCAGCAGATTGTCTCGCCCCCAACGGTTCACGGCGGCATCCAAAAGCAGCAATGCCCCCGGGCACTTTTCGAGAGCGACCCAGTTGACCATGTGCGTCTTGACGGTCCTCAGGCTGGGGCAAGGCAAAAGTCATCACTTTATGTTTTTCTCCAGCCGCGCCTGCGCCTTCTCTGCCGAGGGGTTCCCGCCACCTGGCCCGCCGCTCTCCAAGATGTCCGCCGCACGTGCCACGATGCGCATGAGGTTCTGGTTCTCGACCCCGAGGAAATCGCGCAGGCGCTCGTTGCGGCGTCTCTGGTTGACAGACCACTTGAACTTGTTCTCCTCGACCTCCTCAGCCGCGCGCCCCGGGATCAGCGCGAAATCGTAGGGCCAATCCTGAATCAAGTCCTCCACCGCTTCTACGGCCTGCCTGTTGCCTTCCTCTTTCGCCCAGTAGTAGGCCAGCCAGACAGCGTTGACCGCGACGTCACTGCCCAAACGCTTGAACTTGCCGATCTCGGGCACAGCGGTCTGGTTCACGTTGGTGATCATGATGGGGATCTCGAGCCCTTTCTCAACCTGCTTCGGGATGTTCCAACGCCTGCCACCCTTGACCTGGCATAGCGTCTCCACGATGCGCCGCTGTGGGTTACCCTGGGCTGTGCGCTCGACGTCGCCAGCGCCCTCGAGAAGAGTCGTTCGCTGTTTCAGCCGCGTCGTCCGTCGGCGCGTTCCGCATGAACATGTCCGCAGCCACGTTCTCCACCTTGCCCGCCGTGATATTCTCCAGGAAACTGTTGTCGATGGACGCCGTATACGACAGGTTCAGATAGGCATGCCTGCGCTCGCCCTTCTCGTTACACTCTTCGGTGATCCTGGCGAGCTTCTCCTGCAATGGAGTTCTCTCCTTGCTGTCCTTCTTCGAGATCTTCTTCGACTGGTCCTCCTGCGACTTGTCTGGCTTCTCCCTCTTCGCCTGCGCGGCCCTCTCGGCGACGCGCTTCGGAACGGTCTTGAGAAGCCGTTTGATGTCAGTCTCGATGAGGGGGAACACCTTGTCGGCCCAGAAGTCCTTGAACGGCTGCGCCGCGAAGCCGCTCATCGCGCTCAGGCGGGCTGGTTCAGCTGCGGGCTGGCCGTTCCACCTCGCGCGCCTGTTGCAGGTCGGGCTGGAGCCGTGGCGGCAATGGAATTGGACAATGATGGAAGAAGAGGGGCCGTTGTAGCCGATGGAACGTCCAGAGGGCGGATAGGAAGCAGAGCGAAAATAGCCGCGACCAATTCTAGAAGAACTCACGGATGTCGGAAGCCGCCCATTCCATCGAAGCAATGCGAAGATTCATGCATTTTCAGCGAGCCAGGGCGCCAAGAGCCTGTCGAGTTCTCCCCAGATGGCCTACCAGCTCTTGATGGGTGGGCCCAGAGATTTTGCAAGACCCCAACGGCACCAAGAAAGTCTAGCTGCCCTAAGGGCCTCAAGAGGAGATCACAGAAATTCTATCTCCCCACAGGGCCTCAAGAGAGATTGCCGGAAATTCCTCGCCCCTCAGGGCGTCAAGAGGAGATCCCAATCTTCAACGCGCTCATTTTTTGAGTCCTAGTAGATCCAGAACCCCATACATATGTTATTACTTCGAGTTTCGCTGCCAGGCCGAAGGTTTCGACTGACTGCGCTAGCCGCTAGAGCCGAGAACAGCTACAGCGCGCCCCCCTCCCCCCCCGCCCTCGCGGCGGACAGCGTCGGATAATTCATGTAGTCGGGGGGGGGGGGGGGTGGTAGTAGTAGTAGTAGTAGTAGTAGTAGTAGTAGTAGTAGTAGTAGTAGTAGTAGTAGTAGTAGTAGTAGTAGTAGTAGTAGTAGTAGTAGTAGTAGTAGTAGTAGTAGTAGTAGTAGTAGTAGTAGTAGTAGTAGTAGTAGTCGTAGTAGTAGTAGTAGTAGTAGTAGTAGTAGTAGTAGTAGTAGTAGTAGTAGTGATCGTGGGAGTGATCGTAGTAGTGATCGTAGTAGTGATCGTAGTAGTAGCAGTAGTAGTAGTAGTAGTAGTAGTAGTGGTAGTAGTCGCAGGCTATTACTCGCTTCATCCTTCGTGTTAACAGTACTATGTGAAGTATTCGCATTCTTCTTGCTACTATCAGTATTACTCCTGCTATTTGTGTTATCACTATGGGTAGTATTATTCTTAGTACTATTATTTTCTTACGGTTCATAATCTGTGAATTCGCGCTATGTGTATATAATTAGTGTTCGAATTATTGTTTAGTCGCATGTTAGTAGTATTCGGATTCGTCTTACTTCTTCTCAATATTAATATGCATCGAATTTCTACTACTATGATAACGAATCCTATTATCATTATTATTCGTCCTCCTCCTCCTCCTCCTCCTCCTCCTATACCTCCTCATGACACTTCTCCTTTGCCTCCTCCTCGTACGAACCCTCCGCATCCTCATCCTCGACAGTTTTCCTCCTCAACCGCATCCTCCTTCTCATCCTCTACCTACTCATCGCACTGTTTTTGTTTGTCCCCTCCTCCGGTTCCTCCTCCACCTGCACGCCGTGCTCTTCCTCGTGCTCCTCGTGCTCCTCCTCTTCGCAGTGGTCCTCTTCCTCCTCCTGTTCCTGCTCCTCCTCATCTTCATCCTCCTCGCAATGCTCCTCGCAATGCTCCTCCTCCTCCTCCTCCTCCTCCTCCACGTCCTCGCACTCCCCTCCCCCTCGCCCCCCTCCTCCTCGTCCTCCCCGTCATTTTCCTCCTCCTCCTCCTCCTCCTCCTCCTCTTCCTCCTCCTCCTCCTCCCTCTTCTCCGCTTCCACCGCCATGCCAGGGATCCCTTCGCACTCTCAATGTCGCTTCCAGAAGGCATGCTCGCCATGGACGCCCTCAAACAAATAGTTTGGGCCTGGTCCCCTCTCCCTCGTCCATTCTTCCTGTTTCCTCCTCACTTTCTCCCGCCTCCTCCCTGCTCGCTGCGCTCTCGCTCGAGGCATCGCGACGACTTGCTCAAGCATGGCTCGCCCCCTGAGAAACCCGTGGAATTTACCCAGGACTCGCGCTCGCGCGTCAGCGCTAGCTACCTCCTCCGTCGGGCCAGGGGCGCCCCGATACCTCCCAGAGCACAATCCGACAACAGAAGTAAAATGGGATGGTTCGTTTGGGTCTGACCCCTCCTCCCCCCCCCCTCCTTCCTCTCGGATCCCAGAGTTTCAAGGATGTCTCGGGCGAAACGGGCCAGACCACCTCGCGCGCAGTATCTCGGAGCTCCGACTGGCGAGAATGTCTGAATCGAAACGGGCCAGACCATCTCGCGCGCGGCATCTCGGAGCCCAAAGTTGAGAGGATGCCTCAGGCGAAACGCGCTGGACCGCCTCGCGCGCGGCGTCCCCAGAGTTGCGATAATGTCTCAAGCGAAACGCGCCGCACCACCCAGCGCGCGGCATCTCGGAGCCCAGAGTTGCGAGGATGTCTCAGGCGAAACGCGCCAGACCACCTCGCGCGCGGCATCTCGCAGATCAGAATTGCGAGGATGTCTCAAGCTAAACGCGCCGGACCACCTCTCGCGCAGCATCTCGGAGCTTTGATGTTCGAGGACGTCTCAGACGAAACGCCCAATCCTGGACAACTCGGAAACGAGAATTCTTAGGATGTCTCCAGCGAAACAGCCCGTACCACACAATTTGTTCGGGGATGTCTCTGCTTTGGCCTCCCTCGGCTGGAACTAGCTTCATCACAACGGCACCCCGTTCAGCAAGCTGTTTGGGGAAAAAGCGCTGTAGAGTCATCTCGGACATGGTTGAATGAGCGCACGCAGTGGGCGGTGAACTGAACACATTGACAGGGGAAAAGGTGCGGTGGGACTTTTTGGCTTGTAGGGTGCACACGTGGATTACAACCAAATCGAAGCAAGCGCACCTGGTACAATCCACGTTTGCATCGCGAAGAACGCACCCCTTGCGATTGTGTGTGCGTACAACTGTCCCCGCTTGCGCTGTATTGTAAACTCTTACTGGGTCGTGAAACAGGCCAGGTGTATAACACAATGGGGAGCGTGCACGTGCATGCGACCACCCCCAGTAGCCCTGACATTGAAGCTCGCTCTGCGAAACGAGAAACGAGATGGGCGGCGCGCATGGGATAGCTCCCCCAAGACGCCGCAAAGTCAGAGCTCTGTCATGAGAAACCCTGGCTCATAAACTAAGCCTCCTTTGGGCCTCAGCTGCGCCCAGACGAACGAGGAGCGACAAAGGAAACTCATGGATGGGCATAAAGAACAGCGAGCCCCTTCTTAACCCAGAGTGGACCTTATTCCGAAGTGTTGACTGCAGTTGGGAACCCCCATGGGGCACGAGGCGCGCGAGTAACTAGTGTTCAAATATCAAATGCGGTGCGCATGTGACCGCCCTGGCGCCGTAGCTCGGGCACCCAGCACAGCACGGTATGTGCGGGGTGCGACCAAACGAGAGGCGGTGCGCATATGGCCGACCCCACTGACGCTGTAATTTGGGCTCGCCCGTACGAATCGGGTTCCCAGAAGGCCTTCTGGGAGCATGGGTTTGGGGGCGTCTTGGGGAGCATGATGGGGCGTGCCGTCGTCGTCGTTGTCGTCGTAATGTCGTCTTCGCCTATTGGGGCGCGCCTTCGTCGTCGCCGTCGTCGTCGTCGTCGTCGTCGTCTTCGTCGTTTCGTCGTCGTCGTCGGTTCAAGAGGGCACTTGGGGCAACTTTGTGCGAAACGATCTACGGAGGGCCGCGAGAAGGCGATCAGTCATGTTCCCAATCAACCTACCAGACAGCTCTCCTGTAGCATGATGGTACTTCGAAACCTCCGGAGACTCGCGGGCCCATGATGAACCATGTCCCCGGAAGGCTTTCTGGGGACATGGTTTGTTGGGGTGTGTTGGGGGGTCTCTTGGGTTCTGGGGGCCCCTTGGGGGCCTCCGGGAACTCTCGGGCCCATGATGAACCATGCCCCCGGAAGATTTTCTGGGGACATGATTTCTTGGGGTGTGTTGGGGGGCCTCTTGGGCGTTCCCTGGGAGCCCCTTGGGGGTCTCTTGGGGCTTCCTGGGAGCCTCTTGGGCGCCTCACGGGGCTTCGTGGGAGCCTCTTGGTGGCCTCCGGGGGCCTACAGGCGGCCTCTAGGGCTAGAGACCTCGAAATATCGGTTGGCGGTCCCCCTCTGGGCCCTCTCTTGGGGAGCTCTTGGGGCACAGTTGGATTGTCTGGGGAGCCTCCTGGGTCGTCTTGGGGGTCTCGTGGCCCGTCTTGGAGCGCTCTGAAGGGCCTCCGAGCGAGGCCGTGAGGGAGCGCTGGGGAGCGGGGGAAGCGAGAACGCCTAAATCCTTCAACAACCACCGGAAAATTCGTGAATCTTGCCTCCCAGGGCCCTCTTGAGGAGCCTCTTGAGTCCGTCCTGGAGCGTGTTGGAGTCCTCGTCGGCCGTCTTGAGGGCATCTTGGGCGTCTTCGGGGCCTCTTGGGACCGTCTAGGGCCCTCTCGGGACCTCCATTAGCCTGTCGTGGCCTGCTTCGGGGCGGGCCCGTGCCGCCTCGAGACCGCGCTCTTGGGGCACACTTGGGTTGTCTGGGGAGCATCCTGGGCCGTCTTGGGGCCCTCGTCGGGGCCTCGTGGGCCTTCTTGGAGCGATCTGAAGGGCCTCTGAGGCCGTGAGGGAGCGCTGGAAAACGGGAAAAGCGAGAACGCCAAAATCCAAACCACTCGGAAAACGAGCGAATCTTGCCTTCCAGGGCCCCTTTGGGGAGCCTCTTGAGTTCGTCCTGGAGCGTGTTGGAGTCCTCGTCGGCTGTCTTGAGGGCATCTTCTTGGGCGTCTTCTGGGCCTCTTGGGACCGTCTAGGGCCCTCTCGGGACCCCCTTCACTTAGCCTGTCGTGGCCTGCTTCAGGGCAGGCTCGGGCCGCCTCGGGAGCTCTGGACCCCCCCCCGCAACCCCCGGTGGGCACCGATGGGGGGAATAGGCAGCGGCCCGCCCCCCCCCCAGGCCGACTCTGAGATAGAGAATCATGTTCCCAGGAAGCTTTCCAGGAGCATGATTTGTTCGGCTCTCTAAGAGGGGGGCCTCTGGGGGCTTACCGAGGGGCGCATTTTGGCCTTGTCGGCAAGCCTATTGGAAACATGGTTGGGGCGGTGGGCGGAAGCCCAAGAAATCATGTTCCCGGAAAGCTATGTGGGAAATACGATTTACCGAAATATCTTGGGGGCCCGCAGGGGGCTTCCCTGGGGGCCCCTTGGGGGCCTATTGTGGCTTCCGGGGGGCCTCTTGGGAGCTTCACGGGGCTTCTTGGGAGCCTCTTGATGGCCTCCGGGGGCGTCTTAGGAGCCTCTCAGGCCAGAGACCTTGAAATGTCGCGCTCTTCGGGCCCTCTCGGGTCGCTCTTGGGGCTCTCTTGGGGCGCTCTCGAGGCCCTCTTGACTTATCTGGGGAGCCTCCTGGGCCGTCTCTGGGCTTTCTTGGGAGCCTCTTCGGCCGTCTTGGAGCGATCTGAAGGGCCTCTGACGCGGTCCGGGACCGTGGGGAGGCGGAACATGGGAGGACGACCCTTTTGGGCCGTCTTGTGCCTTCTTGGGTCTCTCTTGGGCTGTGTTGGGGCTCCGCGGGGGCGACTGGGGCACTGTGAAGACGAAGCCAGCGAGCATGCTGAAAATGTATGTTTTACGAGTCGAGGGGAATGGGCCGAGCTTTGCCTCTTGAAGGCCCTCTTTGGGGCCCTCTTCGGCCATCTTCAAGCCATCTCGGGCCCTCTGGGGCCTCGCTGAGGCTGTCATGCGGGCCTCTTGGGCGTCCTCGGAACCCGGAAATCATGTTCCCGGAGAGGCTTCCGGAAACATGATGTCGAACGAAGCCCGCTTGGGCTTCCCTGAGGCTGTCTTGGGGGCCTCCTGGGCCGGCTTCGGGGCCTCTTGGGCCGTCTTGGGGGGTTCCGTGAGCCCCACGGGACGACCCTTTTGGGCCGTCTGGGGCCCTCTTGGGTGTCTCTTGGGCTGTGTTGGGGCTCCGGGGCGGCGTCTGGGGCACTGTGAAGACGAAGCCAGCGAGTATGCTGAAAATGTACGTTTTACGGGGGGGATGGGCCGAGTTTTGCCTCTTGAAGGCCCTCTTTGGAGCCCTCTTCGGCCATCTTCAAGCCATCTCGGGCCCTCTTGGGGCCCTCTTGGGCCTCGCTGAGGCTGTCATGCGGGCCTCTTGGGCGTCCTCGGAACCCGGAAATCATGTTCCCGGAGAGGCTTCCGGGAACATGATGTCGAACGAAGCCCGCTTGGGCTTCCCTGAGGCTGTCTTGGGGGCCTCCTGGGCCGGCTTCGGGGCCTCTTGGGCCGTCTTGGGGGGTTCCGTGAGCCCCACGGGACGACCCGTGGGGCCGTCTGGGGCCCTCTTGGGTGTCTCTTGGGCTGTGTTGGGGCTCTGGGGCGGTTTCTGGGGCACTGTGAAGACGAAGCCAGCGAGTATGCTGAAAATGTACGTTTTACGAGGGGAATGGGCCGAGCTTTGCCTCTTGAAGGCCCTCTTGGGGCCCTCGTCGGCCATCTTGAAACAATCTCGGGCCCTCTTGGGGCGCTCTTGGGCGTCTTCGGGGCCTCTTGAGGCTTTCTTGACCATCTGTACGGCCCACGTGGCCTGTCGTGGGCAATTTGGAAGCGGCCCGGGGCAGTCCCGGGGGGTCTGCGACCACCCAAAGGTTCTGGGGGGCGCCCATGGGGGATGATGGCACCAGCCCGGGCCCCCACCCCGGCCGACTCATATATATATATATATATATATATATATATATATATATATACATATATATACACACATATACATATACATACATATACATATATATATATATATTCACACAACCTAGGTGTACACGTATACATACGTACATCTGTATATATATATATATACATATGCATGCATACACATACATGCCTGAATCCATGCATTCATGCATGCATGCATGCGTGCATACATACATGCATGCATGCATACACCCATACCTACCTACCTACCTACCTACCCACCTACCTACCTACCGACATACGCACGCACATGCACACACATACATCAATCCATGCATGCATCCGTCCATGCATGCATGCATACATGCACCCATACGCACATGCATGCATGCATGCATGCATGCATGCATACACGCATACATGCGTACACGCGCACATATACATTTATCCATACATATGTGCACATACTCACATATGTACACAAACACACATACATACCTACATGCACACATACATAATCACAGACATACATACATGCATACATGCATACACACAAACATACATGCACAATTACATACACACATACATACATACATACATACATACATACATACATACACATACATACATACACACATACACGCATCCATACATGCACACGTACATGCATACACACATACACACATGCAAACACACATACATACATACACATACACACATACATACACACACATACATACACATACAAATACACATACATATACATATACACATACATATACATATACATATAAACATACATTTACATTTACATTTACATATACATATACGTGTACATACACATACACACATACACATACATACATGCATGCATACATACATACATACATACACCATACATACATGCATACACACATTATATACGCACACACGCACACCCATGTACATAACCATATATACATGCATACATACATGCATGTCTGCATACATACATACAATCATGCACCCACATGTATACATATATGCAGTCATACATACATTAATGCATGCATACCTGTGTGTATCCATACACACACATACATACATACATACATACATACATACATACATAGATATACATACATATATAGATACATGCATGCATGACTACCTACCTACATACATACATACATACACATACAAATCTATGGACATGCTACGTTTTGTCCTCTGGGTGTATTAATGTGGCAAAGAAGGCGATGCAACTGCATCGATGCGTCGAACTCCCCCTTCGCCATCTCCTCCCATGTGGCATTGCTTTCGCTTGGACTGACGCGCGTTTCTACAATTGCAGTGTGGCCAACCAAAGAAGAATTCTTTCGATGGTCCGATGCGCACATCAAATACCGCTGCCCTGCAAACAATACTCACGATGGGCTTCTTGGCGTGCGCCGGCTCTTCCGTACAACTTCAGACTTCGTTATCCTCGAATGCTTCTGATTCCTTCCTCTCCACCCGCGGAACATATTCCGACCATCTTGCCGCGCCCATCGTTCTGCATCCCTCGGCTTCCTCCTCTCAGCAGGTGGATCCTATTTCTGATGGGGGGGGGCCCTCCTTGGCGCCATCGAGGCCGACGCTTTCAAAAACGGACACGATCTTGGCCTGGGCGATGCGGCGGCTAGGGGAGGGAGGCGACGGGGGAGGGGGTGCGTGGGAGGGGCAACGATGATGACTTAACATGGAAGCGAAGCGGTAAGGGACCGAGGGGAGGATAGCTGGCAGAATGAAGTGACGGATTGGACGAAAGGGAGGCGAAACACAATAGGGACCCCCCCTCGCTCCCTGACGGCCCTCTCTTTCTCTCCTCCCCCTCTCCCCCTCATCATCCGTCCATGCCTTCTTTCCCACGCCCCCTCAGTGGCTCCCCCTCCTTCTCTCCCTCACTCCCCTCACCCCCTCACCCCCTCGCCCATCCCCCTCGCCTTGCCCTCTCCCTTCAGCTCGCCCACCTCCTGATGATGCTGCCGCTGCATCTCCTGCTCGTCGTCGTCATCCTCCTCCTCCTCCTGCTCCTTCTCCTCCTCCTCCTCCTCCTCCTCCTCCTCCTCCTCCTCCTGCTCCTCCTCCCTCCTCCCTACCCTTTTCTCCCTGCTACCTGCTCAACACTCCTCCTCCTCCTCCTCCTCCTCCTCCTCCTCCTCCTCCTCCTCCTCCTCCCCCCCTATCCCTCCTCCCCCTTCACCTCCTTTCTCGACTCGTCTTTCTCCTCCTTATCCTCCTCGTCGCCATCGTCGTCGTCCTCCGTCTCCTCCTTTTCCGTCGCATCCCTCCACATGCCCCACCTCCCCACCCCCGTCACGCCGTTCCATCACTCCCTCTGCACGTTCCCCCTCCTCCTGTGCCGACTCCCCCTCATTCTCCTCTCCTCCCCCTGACCCTCACCTTCTCCGCACCATAGTCGATGCGCGGGGTGAGCCAGGCGTCCAGCTCTGGGGAGGCTCTCCTCCTCCTCCTCCTCCTCCTCCTCCTCCTCCTCCTCCTGCTCCTCTGATTCTTCTTATTAGTCGTCTTCCTCCTCTTTCTCTTCCTCTTCCTCTTCCTCCTGATTCTCCTCCACATCCTCCTCCTCCTCCTCCTCCTCCTCCTGCTCCTCTGATTATTCTTATTAGTCGTCTTCCTCCTCTTTCTCTTCCTCTTCCTCTTCCTCCTGCTTCTCCTCCTCCTCCTCCTCCTCCTCCTCCTCCTCCTCCTCCCCCCTCCTCCCCTCCTCCCCCTCCCCCTCCCCCTCCTCCTCCCCCTGCTTTGGCTCAAGTCCTCGGCCTCGGGGGGCTGAGGACACCATAGCATTTCACTCCTGGGCAGGTCCAGGAGCTTGGGGCTCGAACAATTCTGCCTGTTCGCATCCACCCCACAGAGTTTTTCGGGTCACTTCCCACCAGCCAGCCATGCCTGCCACCTCTGCGAAGGAGCACCTCTCCATCGTGATCTGCGGGCATGTTGACACTGGCAAGAGCACCAGCACCGACCGCCTCCACTACGACCTGGGCTGCCTTCCGGAACTCGAACTGGAGCGGTTGAAGAAGGAGGCCGAACGCCTGGCAAAAGGCTCCATCGCTTTCGCGTTCTATATGGACCGTCAGAAGAAGGAGCAGGAGTGCGGTGTGACCAGCGCCTGCACCACCCAAGACTTCTACACCGAGAAGTGGCACTACACCGTCGTCATCGATGCCCCAGGCCATCGCGATCTCAACAAGGCCGATCACCTTCTGAAGAAGTCTGACAGCATGGGCTGGTGGAAGGGCTGCGATGTCAAGTACGGCAAGGACTGCGACACCGACAGATACAAGCAGTCCCGCTATGCCGAAGTCGCGAAAGAGTCAAAAATCATGCTGGTCAAGCACGGGTGGAACAAGGACTTCGTCAAGAAGGGCACGCCTGTAATGCCAAGCTATGGCTGGATGGGCGATAACCTGCTGAAGAAGTCTGACAACATGGGCTGGAGGAAGGACTGCGTTGACAAGTACGAGAAGGCCCCATCCACGTGGACACCGTCTTCGATGTCCTGGTCGTGATGGGCCGCGTTTTGCCTTGCTCATGGCTTGCCGATAGCGGCAAGTCCCGCGCTGATTTACAATTCAGGGCTCGCTCAAGCCCTTCTCGCTGCCAATATGTGTTGTTCAGATATGTGGCAGGTCGAGAGCCTTACAAAGTGTGAGGTGCTTCCCTGCAGGAGGTACAATGGTAAGAGATAAAGGGCCCCCTGGAGGGTCGGTGGTTCCCGGGGAGGACAAATAGCATTGCTGTTGGTCTCAGTGGAGAGGCCCGCGGGATTAATCTTCCCCGCTCTCCTTTCACTAAGTTCAAATTGAATGCGAAGTGTATGTGATTTGTCATTCGAGTAGTGTTCCCTTGAATGCGAAGTGAATGTGTTGACAAGGCAGGTCGAGAGCCTCACTCAAGTGAGGTGCTTTCATGCGGCATCAAGCATGGCAGCTCTCTCAAATTCAGGCAGTGGCACGACGACTGAGCACCTTTGTGTCCTTATGGCCAACCCCACTGTGGGTGCCGGCCATGGCCCAGACGTCCTTCGACGAACTATGTCCCCCCTACAACGTGCTGATCCTCCTCCTCCTCCTCCTCCTCCTCCTCCTCCTCCTCCTCCTCCTCCTCCTCCTCCTCCCCCTCCCCCTCCCCCTCCCCCTTCCCCTCCTTTCCCGACTCG
The DNA here is from genome assembly GCA_963575745.1 of Prorocentrum cordatum. Classification (NCBI taxonomy): domain Eukaryota; class Dinophyceae; order Prorocentrales; family Prorocentraceae; genus Prorocentrum; species Prorocentrum cordatum. The sequence continues at coordinate 776,604 of CAUYUJ010014693.1, forward strand.
TCTTCCTCCTCCTTATCCTCCTCGTCGCCATCGTCGTCGTCCTCCGTCTCCTCCTTTTCCGTCGCATCCCTCCACATGCTCGACCTCCCCACTCCCGTCACACCTTTCCATCACACCCTCTGCACGTTCCCCCTCCTACTGTGCCGACTCCCCCTCCCTCTCCTCCCCCTTCCCCTCACCTTCTCCGCACCAGAGTCGATGCGCGGAGTGAGCCAGGCGTCCAGCTCTGGGGAGGCCCCCTTCCTCCTCCTCCTCCTCCTCCTCCTCCTCCTCCTCCCTCCTCCTTTCCTCCTCCTCCTCTCCTCCTCCTCCTCCTATTATAATTCTTATTATTATTTCTCCTCCTCTTTATCTTCCTCGTCCTCTTCCTCCATCCTCCTCCTCCTCCTCTCCTCCTCCTCTCCTCCTCCCCCTCCTCCTCCTCCTCCTCCCCTCCTCCTCCTCCTCCTCCTCCTCCTCCTCCTCCTCCCCCTCCCCTCCTCTCCTCCTCCTCCTCCTCCTCCTCCTCCTCCTCCTCCTCTCTCCTCCTCCTCCTCCTCCTCCTCCTCCTCCTCCCTCCTCTCCTCCCCTCCTCCCCCCCCCTCCCCCCCCCCTCTCTCCTCCTCCTCCTCCTCCTCTCCTCTTCTTCTGTTTCTTCTTCATCATCTTCCTCTTAGTATTATCATTATTCGTATTATTCTTAGTATTCGGTTTCCTCCTCTTTATCATCCTCTTCCTCCTGCTCTGCTCCTCCTCCTTCCTCCTCCTCTCCTCCTCCCTCCCTCCCCCACCCCCTCCTTTCCTGACTCGCCTTCCTACTCCTTATTTTCCTCATCGTCGCCATCGTCCTCGTCCTCGGTCTCCTCATCTTCCGCCGCATCCCTCCACCAGTCCCAACCCCGTCACGCCCTTGCCCACTTCCCCACGTTCCCCCTCCTCCTGTGCCGACTCGCCCACCTCCGTCTGCTCCCCCCTCGGCCCTTGCTCCTCCTCACCCACCACAACCAGTCTCCCTCTCCCTCTCCCTCTCCCTCTCCCTCCCCTCTCCTCCTCCTCCACCTCCTCCTCCTCCTCCTCCTCCTCCTCCCTTCCTCCTCCCTTCCCCTCCTCCTTCTCTCCCTTCCTCCTCCTCCACATCCTCCTCCTCCTCCTCCTCCTCCTCCTCCTCCTCCTCCTCCTCCTCCTCCTCTCTCCTTCTTCGGTCCTCCCCATCCACCTCCCCCCCTCGTCCCCCTCGTCCTCCTCGTCCTCCTCGTCCTCCTCCTCCTCCTCCTCCTTCTCCTCCTCCTCCATGTTTCCTTATACGTAGCTTCTCCCTGTCGCACCCCGGCGCTAGTTTTCAGGGCGGGTCGGGCGTTTCACTTGAGCCTGGAACATACACATGTGCAAGGCTTTCAGAAGAGGAGGGCGGGTGGCTTTCAAAATGTGGCTCTCGCCTTAGCGCCGCGCACATTTGTTTAAACAAACTGCAAGAGCTCACGGATCGAGGGCGGGTGTGTTTCAACATGTGGTTCCCGCTGTAGCGCCGGGTATCTCCGTTTTTTAATTAAAAGAATTTGCAAGAGTTTCGCCGATTGAGGGCGGGCCGTTTTCAAAATGTGGTTCTCGCCTTAGCGCCGCGCGCACTCGCTTAAACAAGCTGCAATCATTCAGCCGATTGATGGCCGGTCGTTTCCAGCATGTGGCTCTCGCTTTGGCGCCGCGTACATTCGTTTTTGAAACATGTGCAATAGGTAAATGGATTGAGGGCAGGTCATTTTCAAAGTGTGGTTCTCGCTGTAGCGCCACGTGCAACCGGTTTACAAAGTTGAGCAGTTTTCTGTATTGAAGGCTGCTTCTTTTCGAACAGTGGCTCTCGCCTTAGCGCCGCGCACATTCGCTTTTTAAAGATGAAAGGGACTCACGGATCCCATGATCAACCTAACAGAACTAATGTTTTGGAAGGACTCAGGATTACGAGGGTGCAACAGTTACGTTGTTTCGCGGTGCTGCAATCCCAGAAATGGCCATCAGGCACGATTCATGATCGTCAAGACGTAACCATCAAGTTGATCCGCGGCGTTGGAATACCGAGAACAATGTTCTGACATGCTGCAAGATCTTCAAACGGCTAGTTGTCTTCCAGCGAGGCAGTTCCCTCAATGGAGACGAACCGTTGTAGGGACCCGTGAAGAGGAAGCTTGGAGGGAGGGTTTATCCCAACATCGTTGATGACTCTTGGGTTTGTACTTATATTCCTCCTCCTCCTCCCCTCCGCCTCCCCCCGATCGCACAGCCGGCCTGGCGGTCGTTGCGGATGAAAGCGGGCTTCTCCTGCCAGGAGGGGGTAGTTCCGCTCCTCCTCCTCCTCCTCCTCCTCCTCGCCCCTTCCCTCCCGCCCTCCCTTCCCCTCTTCCTCCTCCTCCTTCTCGTTTTCCTCCGCCTGTGCCCCTCTACTCCTCTGCTCCACTCCTTCGCTTTCCTCCTCATCCTACTCCACCTCTGCCCTCCTCCACTTCCTCCGCAACCACTTGCACTTTGTCCTCTTTCCACCTCCTTCAAAGAGAAGAGGAACGAGTGGGGGAGGACGGGCGACGAAGCAACGCGGACTTGGACTGGCAACGCCCAGCCAGACTTGGAACTGTGAGCCGCAAGGCGAAGATGGCTCCCTAGATGCTCCAATGGGCCCCCAGAGCGCTCCAAAACGGCCCCCGGTGGCTACGGAACCTCCCCAGCAGGAGGCCAACAGACCACAATGCTCCCCATCACTAAGGGAAATTACTGTGTTTTGCTTTCTCGCCTTTTCGCATCCGATGGCCTTCCGAAGCCTCAAGGCAGCTCCAAGAGGGCCCACGAGGGCCCCAAGAGAGGCCCAAGAGAGCCCCAACACAGCTCCAAGAGTGCCCAAGAGCGCTCTAAGAGCGCCCCAAGTGGGGCCCAACGAAACGATGTTTGGGGCTCCCGAGGGGGGAACGAAATTTGAGCTCCCATCTTTGTTGATCGATCTCCTCCAAGATGGCCCCAAGAGCACTCCCAAGGCTCCCAAGCCCCAAGAGGGCTCCAAGAAGCGCCCAGGAGGCCCCAAGAGGCCTCCAAGAGCGCTCCAAGAGGGGCCCTTCCTGCGTGCTGCCTACTTCCCAGATCGAGGCCACTCCCCTGGGCATCGTCTCTGAATGGGCTGGTGGGGTTATTTTTTTTTTCGGCGGCTCGAAGGACAGATCCAGCGAGCGGGAATAACGTTCCGGGGCACAAAGCGAGATAATTGGCTGCAGTGGCACGTAGGCCACTGTAGCGAGTGCGCGGCAAAGGGGCGGGATGCCAGAAGATTACCCTGCAAAAGCACGGAACGGATGCCAGCGGTAGAGAAGCTGCCACAGGTGGACAACCAACGAACACAAGCCGGACCCACAGGTGGGGAACCTGACCGGTGGCCGAAAGGGAGAAAGCAGAGCGCCAGGTGGCGCGCGCGAAGCAAAGCGGCCCGCAGCCTGAGACGATGCGCGAGCAAGGACCACTGGGCAGATGCCAGTGAGCCAGGGCACCAGAAGGTACCGCACTCGCAAACAAGGCGAAAACGAACGCAGAGCCTGTACCCAAGCAGCCACGGAACACAGAAGGCCTAGAGCGGCGGACTCACTCACGTATCACCCAGTGCATATCCATCACCGAGAGAGACGATCACTCCCGCTGGTGGGGTTACGCGAAGCGTCCAGAATTCCTTTGTGTGTTTGTTTGTTTGCTGTGCGTTTGCATTCTTTTCCCTAAACAGTGCTTGCGCTTAGCTCTTCTTTTTTTGTGTCTTACGAAATGGCCATGATTGTCGCTCTGGTGGCTGCGTTGTCGCCGTTGCCGCCCCGTCGCCGCCTCGTGGCCGCCCATCGTCTGGGCCTGGTTGTCGGTCACCACGCTTGTTGTTGCTGTCGCCGCCCACCGCTGCCGCCCGTGATCGCCAGTCGTCTGGGTTTGATTGTCGGTCGCCGCGCTTATTGCCGCCGTCGCCGCCGTCCGTCGCCGCTGCATTGCGCTGCTTGTCATTGCTTTGTGTTACGTTTTTTTGCTTTGCCTTCATTTGTATTGCTGCGCCTTGACTTGCAATGGTTTTGCGTTGCATTGCTTTGCGTAGCATCGATTGCACAACATATATAGCACCACATGGACGACACTACATGCACAAACAATGTTGCACCACCCATATTGCGCAACGTATGTTGCACACCAACGAGTGCACAACATGTACTGCACGACCTGGGCTGCACAACATCTATTACACAACATGAGTTGTACCACGTGTTGCACCACATTTGTTGTACATCATAGATTGCACACTGTAGAGTGCATCGCATAGATTGCACCACCTAGATTCTCCTTTCTAAAAAAAGAAAACAGACTCTACCCCCCCCCCACCCGGACTTATCGGTTCCCCCTGGGATGGTATAACTTCTTATATTTTCTGCACGCCCGTCCGTCCTGAATATGAAATCATACCATCCCAGCTAGGCCGCGTTCCCCCCCCTGAGGTTCCCTTGTAAAGAAACACTATGCGATTACATTGCTTGTTCTACCATAACACTTTTTCGCGAATCCCTTGCAACAAATGAGACGAAGTGCACATGCACGCGTCGTCGCGCGCGCATGCCGAAATCCTTCAAAAACCTCCGGTGCGGGAAGGATTTCGCAATCGAGTTTCCAAACAACATACAAAAATACAGGGCTTCGCAACACAGAGTTGCTAAAACAGCTTCCGCGAAAGCTCTTGGGAAATCTTGAGAAAACCATAGGTTTTTCAAGATTTTCACAAGATGCTACCAAACGGGCTTCGCGCGCGCTCATGTCGAAATCTGTCGAACGCCCTTGCGCGTGTGCCGTCGCGAGAATCCTCTGCAAAAAAACGGGACGAAGTGCAGACGCGCGCGTCGTCGCGCGCGTATGCCGAAAACCTTCAAAACCCATCTTTTTCGAAAGGGCTTCAAAATCGTGTCTCCAAGAAACCTACAAAAACAAAAGGTTTCGCAACATGGATTTTCAACAAAAGCGTGCGCGCGCGCTCTTGCGTCGTCGTCGTCGTCGTCGTCGTCCTCCCTCCTCCCGCGTCGTTGTCGTCGTCGTCGTCGCCTACGTCGTCCTCTGTCGTTCCTCGTGTTCGTCGTCGTCGTCCTCTTTGGCGTCGTGGTCGTTTCCGTCGTCGTTGTCGCCGTGGTCGTCCTCCTCCTCCTCCCTCCCTCGTCGTCGTCGTCGTCCGTCGTCGGCGTCTCGTCGTCGTCCCTCCTATTTCGTCGCCGTCGTCGTCGTCGTCGTCGTTCGTCGTCGTCGTCGTCTTCCCTCCTCCCTCGTCGTTGCCGTCGTCGGCGTCGCCGTCCTTCCTCCTTCTTCGTCGTTCGCGTCGTCGCCGTCCTCCCTCCTCCCTCGTCGTTGTCGTCGTTGTCGCCGTCGTCGTCCTCCCTCCTTCCTCGTTGTCTTCGTTGGCGACGTCGTCGTCGTCGTCGTCGGCGTCGGCGTCGTTGTCGTCTTCGTCGTCGTCGACGTCGGCGTCGTCGTCGTCGCCGCCGCCGTCGTCGTCGTCGTCGTCGTCGGCGTCGCTTGTCGTCGTCGTCGTCGGTGTCGTCGTTGTCGTCGTCGTCAGCGTCGTCATCGTCGTCGTCGTCATCGTCGTCGTCGTCGTCGTCGGTGTCGTCGTCGTCGTCGTCGTCGGTCGTCGTCGTCGTCGTCGTTGTCGGCGTCGTCGAAGTCGTTGGAGACGTCGTCGGTGTCGTCGTAGTCGTTGTCGGCGGCGTCGTCATCGTCGTTGTCGCTGTCGTCGTCGGCGTCGCTGTTGTTGCCAAGTGCCATGTGGTACCCACCGTCACGGTCTTAAGAGATTTTGCAAACCAAGTTGCGGGTGGGTGGGTGGGATGTTTGCGCGAGCAGTGGAGTGGACAACTCACTGCGAACAGAAATTAATTGCTCAACGTAGATTCCACCACTAATTTTGTACCCTATATACTATGGGGGCGTGTCAAAGTTCATGGTGGTCCACCGGTGCGGGCAACACAAATTCGGGTAGATGCAGTCGTCGCGATTGGGCGTCACTGCCCTGGCAGCAGTTGTCGGTGTAGGGCCCTCCTGCGTTCCAGGGAGCCTTGGAGCGGATCATCTTGCTTTCGCTCTCTGTCTCTCTCTCTCTCTCTCTCGCTTTCCTTCCCTCTTACTCTCCCTCGCAGTGTCTCTCCTTCTGTGTCTCTCTCTCTCTCTCGTTGTCCCTCCCCCTCTCTCTCTCTATCTCTTTCTTTTTTCTTTCTCTCTCTCTCTCTCTCGTTTTCTTCTCTCCCTCACTCTGACGCAACAGAGGCAGCAAGGACAACAACGGCACCGACGGTGAGGGCATCACTCGGATCAGCGTTGGTACTCGCAACCGGCTGCGCGCACACATACGTATATGTATACTAGAACCATCGCGCGCTTCGCGCGCGCTCAAGTTCTAGCTAGCTTCTTGGGGCCTCCTCGGAGCATCCTGGACTGCTTCTTGAAATCGTCATGGGACCTTCTTGGCATGTCTTCGGGGGCCTCGTAGAACAAGTTTTGAAGCCTTTTGGGTGCCGTCTCGGGGCCTCTCGGAGCCTCTTTTGGGCTTCTTCGGGGCCTCTTGGGGCTTCTTGGGGGTCTCTTGGGGCCTCTTGGGGGCTTCTTGAGGCCTCTTCGGGCCTCTTGGGGGCATCTTGGGGTGGAGAGCTTGATTTTTCAGTTCGCGTTCCCTCTCGTGGGCCCCTTTTGGGGCCATTCTTGGGACCTTCTTGCGCCGTCTTGGGCGGCTCTGGAGCCGTCGCGGGGCTCTCTTGGGCCGTCTTGGGGCCCTCTTGGGCCGTCTTGGAGCAGTTTGGGGAGCCTCGTGGGCGGTACTGTAGCGCCGGAAACACGAAACAGCGAGAACGCAAAACAACATTGAAAAAACAATGACAATCAACGATTTAGTCCTGTCGGGGCGCGCTTGGGCGGCATCTTAAAGGCCTCTTGGGGCGTCTGGGGGCTTCAAGGCAGTTTAAATCGCATCGTGCGGCCTCTTGGGGGCCTCGTGGGGCCTCGTGGGGGCTTCCCGGGGGCCTCTTGGGGGCATCTTGGGGCGGAGAGCTTGATCTTTCAGTTCGCGTTCCCTCTCGTGGGCCCCTTTTGGGACCATTCTTGGGACCCTCTTGCGCTGTCTTGGGCGGCTCTGGGGCCGTCTCGGGGCTCTCTTCGGCCGCCTTGGTGCCCTCTTGGGCGGTGCTTTAGCGCCGGAAACACGAAACAGCGAGAATGCAACAAACATTGAAAAACCTATGGGAATCAACGGTTTAGCCCTCTTGGGGCGCTCTTGGGTGGCATCTTAAAGGCCTCTTGAGGCATTTTGGGGGCCTCTGGGGCAATTTGAAACGCATCGTGCGGCCTCTTGGGGGCCTCGTGGGGCCTCTTGGGGGCTTCCTGGGGGCCTCTTGGGCATCTTGGGGCGGAGAGCTTGATTTTTCAGTTTGCGTTCCCTCTCTTGGGCCCCTTTTGGAGCCTTCTTGGGGCGTCTTGGGCGGCTCTGGGGCCGTCTCGGGGCTCTCTTGGACCGCCTTGGGGCTCTCTTGGGGGCCTCTTGGGCCCTCTTGGAGCGGTTTGGGGAGCCTCTTGGGCGGCGCTTTAGTGCCGGAAACACGAAACAGCGAGAACGCGAAAAACACTGGAAACACAATGATAATCAACGATTTAGTCCTCTCGGGGCGCTCTTGGGCGGCATCTTGAAGGCCTCTTGGGGCGTCTTGGGGGCCTCTGGGGCAGTTTAAAACGCATCGTGCGTCGCCAGAGACCCCTGGACGGCGTCTTGGGGGTGTCTCGAGACCGTCTGGGGCCGCCGGGATTGTTGTCTGAGGGCTCCCTGGGGCGATCGTAGGCCTCCAAAGGCGGGCCTGGGCCCTGGTCCCCACATTTGTGGTCGAGGTTCTGGCCCTCGGCCGCCGGGCCCGCTGCGCTGTTATGAATGCATGTTTGCACACACACGCACACACACACACATATATATATATATATATACACACATATATATTCACACATTTGTATTTGCATTTGTATATATATACATACATACATATATTTATATACATATATATATGTATATATATATATATATATATATGCATGCATGCATGCATGCCTGTATGTATGTATGTATGTATGGATTGATGGATGGATGTCTTGCAGTGTTGCTGAATGCTGCCAGATACTTACGTATGCCACTGTGCTGCCAGCGCGTGATGATGCCTGCAGGCATCTGCTGCCGCTTGCCGCTGCGCACTGACGTCTGCTGTTGCGTGTTGTTATGCGCTGCCGTAGGGTGGCGTATGCCCCTGTTAATGATGATGATAATGATAACGATGATGCTGATGATGACGATGATGATGATGATGATGATGATGATGATGCTGATGATGATGATGATGCTGCTGATGATGATGATGATGGTAACGATGATGATGATGATGATGATGATGATGATGAGGATGAGGATGATGATGCTGATGCTGATGCTGATGCTGATGATGATGATGATGATGATGATGATGATGATGAGAAGGAGGAGGAGGAGGAGGAGGACGAAGAGGGAAGGAGGAGGAGAGGAGGAGGAGGAGGAGGAGGAGGAGGAGGAGGAGGAGGAGGAGAGGAGGAGGAGGGAGGAGGGAGGAGAGGGAGGAAGATGAGGAGAAGGCGCGGAGGAGGAGGAGGAGGAGAAGGAGGACGAGGAGGAGGAGGAGGAGGAGGAGGAGGGGGAGGAGGTGGAGGAGGAGGAAGAGGAGGAGGAGGAGACGGCAAGGCGGAGGGGAAGTGCGAGGCTGAATGACGGTGTTGCCGCAGCGTGCTGCTGCCTGCTGCAACACGCTGCTGCCTGCTGCATGCTGCTCCCTCGCGCCAGGCGGGGGAGTTGCATCCGGGAGGCCTCACGGAGAGAGCATGCGGCCCTCTGGGAGGCGAGGCCCCCCCCCCAGGCAGGACGGAAACCCAGCGCAAAGTTCTAGGGTTGACATGTGGCGCTCATTGAGGGGGTCGAGGCAGGTTCTGCGTGATTTCGCAAAACAAAGACGCGGCGATGGCGGCGATGGCGACGAACCTCCATTCGGGGGCCTCCTTGGGTCATGTCGGGACCAATTTCTCAGCCGTTTTGGGCCTGCATTGGGGCCGTGCTGGAAGCTATGCCGTTCCATTGTGCACGGCGTTCGAGTTTCAAGGGAAACATCTTAGGCCTAAAATTGGCCCAGCGGTCTTGGGGGTGATGTAGGCCACGTTGCCGCTTTGGTTCAAGACCGCCTTGTGCACACCCTCCTAACCCCTAAGCCTCCGCCCCATAATGGGGGGAGGGGCGGGCGCAGCAATGGCAGGGAGTGCCAGTCCGTGCGCGGTACCTGCACCCTGGCGCCGCGGCGAAAGCCGCCTGGGCAGCCAGTGATATTATCGAAGGCGTGCGACGACTGTGGCGAGTGGCGGTGCAAGGCGCACTGCCACTGCGCCAGGGATAAGTCCATCACCGATGGCCGCAAACGGTCAATGGGGCGCAGTGGGAGCGAAGACTGTGGCGCGGGAGGCGCCCCGATCGTGCCCACCCAGTGACACTGGCGGCCGCGAGGTGGCGGTTTTGCCTGGGCCGATTGGCGCCCCGAGTGCGTTGAGCATGGTTGTTCTGACCATTCGCGTATGGTGGCAGCAGATGCGTGAAGACGCGGGCGCGGCCAGCGAGGTGGTGTTGGCCACTCCACTCCCACTTACGACCACATGGCCTTGACATCTCTGCTCGTGCGTCGCCTTCGGGGTCGTGCCCCTTTCGTGGCTACAGTCCTGGTGGACAAGGAGTTTTTCGAGAAGGGAAATGCCCCCCGAAAGCGGGCGATGCTGCGGGAGCTCAGGGACGCTGCGGCGGAAGTTTGCTTCTGTCGCGTGTCCCCACCGCATGGTCGGCTGCACATGAAAACTCCCTGCGTCAACAAGCGGATGGTTTACGCTGGCAGCGCCAACTTTACGGAGAAGAGCTCGGCGAACCTGGAGCTAGTTTACAAGTTGGTGGGCCCGACCGAGACCCAAGTTCGAGAGCAGCCCCTGGACGCCCACAACAGCCGCGGCAGACTGTGGGACGGCGCGTGAACCCTTGCAGGGGGCGGCGGCGCCTGTCGTTTCCGAGCGGAACAAAGCAGGCGGCCGACGCGGCAATTTTGGCTATCACTGCGGGCGCGGGAGTCGTCGTCGTCGTCGTCGCCATCGTCGTCGTCCGTCATCGTCGTCGCCGTCGTCGTCGTCGTCCGTCGTCCGTCGTCCGTCGTCGTCGTCGTCGTCGTCCGTCGTCGTTGTCGCCCGTCGTCCGAGACGCAAATCTACTACACCTATCAAACTGCTGCTCACAAGAGCCACGTTTGACCCCTGCGGCTGGGCGGGCCGGCTTGTGTGCTTCACGTAGCGCAAGCCTATTGTCCTGCCACTGCTTGAGGAGCGGAGAGCGCAGCATCAGGAAATGGAGACACACATCTACGACACTGATCAAAATGCTGCTCACAAGAGCCACGTTTGACCCCTGCGGCTGGACGAGCTGACTTGTGTGCTTGGCGTAGCGCAAGCCAATTGCCCTGCCACTGCATGAGGAGCGGAGAGCCCGCGGAGGGTTGCGATGAGGGGCAGCATCAGGAAATGGAGACAAACATCTACTACACCTATCAAACTGCTGCTCACAAGAGCCACGTTTGACCCTTGCGGCTGTACGAGCCGACTTGTGTGCTTGGCGTAGCGCACGCATATTGCCCTGCCACTGCTCGAGGAGCGGAAAGCCAGCAGAGGGTTGCAATGGGGTGCAGCATCAGCCACTACACCTATCAAACTGCTGCTCACAAGGGCCACGTTTGATCCCTGCGGCTGGACGAGCCGACTTGTGTGCTTGGACGACGGCGGCGGCGATGGCGACGGCGGCGTCGGGGATGGCAACGACGACGACGTCGACGACGGCCAGCGGCGGCGGCGGCGGCAGTACAGACATCCTCAGGTTTTTCTTAGGATTTGAGGTACCGCCCCACTCGCGAAATCATTGCCTCCTCGCTCTTCCTGGCGTCGCTGCCCCAAAGAAAGCGCGCCCGCGCGCTTTCTGACCTGCTCGAATTGTTAATGTTGCGTTCTTTTTTTCCAGTAGACATCTGCCGAAGCACGCGAAGACCCTCCCGGGGCCTTCAGCAACTCGGGATGACCGACGCCACGGCCTCAGAGGCAAGGACAGGCGGCGGGTCCCAGTGGAGGCAACGGGCCTCCCGAGTTGTTGAAGGTACTTGGGGAGCGTTTGTCGCGTGCCCTCGGCGGGTGTCCGCCGAGGGGGAGTCCGAGTGACTCGGTGCGAGCGACAGGCCGACAGGCCGACAGGCGAGCACGCCAAAGAAACAGGCCGACAGGCCGACAGACCGACCGACGGGGCGACCGACCGACCGACTGACCGACGGGGCGACAGACCAACAGGCAGACACGCAGTTTTACAGGCAGGCAGACAGGCAGGCAGACCGACAGTTCGACAGAAGGCAGGCAGACCAACCGGCCGACAGACAGGGCCACCGGCGCACAGACATACATTCATCCAGACAGACGCGCAGGGATGCAAGCAAAAATGCACCGCCTGTTGCCATGTCGGTTCAAGCTCATTTCAAACTGGCCTTCGCCGCCTTCCACCGCCGCCCAGCTGCAGCTCCGCGTCGGCCCAACATGTCCGCATCCTTCGACGATGAGCAGCGGGAGTTGTCCCAGTTGTGGAAGAGGGCTCGCAAGGATGGCTGCGTGCCCCCGTGGCAGCAGGTCAAAGCGTGTGGGCTGAGGGAGGCGTGGGAGGAACTGCACGGGGACCGAGTGCATGGGAAGACGCAGTGGATCGCAGACCGCGTCTACGTGCAGGGCCCTGGGCGCCACCACCCACATGCAAGTTCAATCAGCAAGCTGGTCGGCAAGATGGACGAGGACGAAGACTGGTTCCCAGGCAAAGTGTACAGGGGCCTGGGCGGTCGCCCGTCAGCTCTGAGTGGGACGAACAAAGCGGCCATCGCCTCCAGCGCGATGGCCATGAAAGAGCGCGGGGTGGAGCCTACGCATGGCCTCGTGATCGCCCAATGCCCGAATGCATCTATCAACCCAGACACGGGGTGCCCAGTCGGCAAGCAAGTCGTGTGCGACATCCTGGAGAGTCGTTGCTACGACCTCGATCCTGACGCGCCGTGGTCTCACTAGAAGCGCCTGGCAAGGGTGGCCGCGCTGCCGCAGGACGCCCCGAAGCGCGTGGCCTTTGGCAAGCACATGTTGCCGCTGAAGCACACGCCCAACTGGCATTGTCGGCACGTTGTTTGGACGGACATCTGCAACGACGTTTTGCCCACCGCTGTTCGGAAAGCCAACGCCCGAGCCCTCGCGCAGAAGGGGGGCGCAGGATGGATGTCCAGCGACGCGAAGCACGAGTCTGTGAACATGCGCGGCAGCAAAAAGGACTTGGCGCTCGCTGGGAAGGAACGCGCGCGGGCACATTGGATGCCTGTCCTCGCGCGGGGCAAGTTGCACCTCAAGTTGTTGGGCTCTGGTTTTGCTGGCGACCATGTCAGTGGCATGCCCGACTTTGTTCGCAAGCTCAGGTCGTCCATCAACGCGAGGTTCCGAGCCGATCAGCCGGGTATCGCGTTTGTTGACCTTGGCGGTGGCTTTTCTCAGGGCGGGAACATCACGCATGAGTTCAAGCAGGCTTTGCGCGAGCACAAGCTCAAGGCTTTCCACGGCGACGACGCAAGTGTCCAGCCAGGGCACTCTGGGGACCTTTGGCCACGCGAGACTGCTGTGTCGTGGGTGAAAAAGAGGTTGCGACTCACCTTGCCGACAGAGCCATGGGCTGAAACCGAGGAGGACTTCGAGAGGCGACTCAGGGCGGCGGCCACGTGGGTCAATGCCAAGCATGACGTCGGCGGCTTGTGCAGGCAGATGCCGCAGCGCGTGCGCGACCTCGTGCACGTGGTCAATGGCGGCAGGCTGGACAAATGATGGGGGCTGCCCCACGACCCCGCCGCTTGCGCTCCATTTGAATTATATGAGCCTGTGCCGAACTGGCGCGCGCCGAGGTTGCGCGGCCTTGCACCATGATCCGCTTGCGTTCCCCCCGGGGCTTCTGAGAAAAAAAGCATTCCCTCTCGAATTGCCCTGCTATTCTCTGCCTAGCCTTTCGAGCCACTGCCAAACCCTGCTCAGCCCTGCTATGCACTGATAGGCTCCGCAACGCTCTGCTAATCCCTGCTGAGCCCTGCCAAGCTTTGCTAAGCACTGCTAAGCTCGGATGTGCTCTGCTAGGCCCTGCTGGGAAGCCTCAGCGACCAGATGAAGTGACGGTGAACCCTCGGGAGGATGAGAAGTGACAGTCAAGCCTCAGCGGCCAGATGAATCCGTTCGTGCGTACAGCCCGCCTCAACCCTCACACGGCCTCGGGTGAGGATTCGCATTTTGAGGATTCAGACGTTGTGAAGAGGGTTCATACTTGTGGTGTAAGGTAGGTCGCGGCCATAGTGCTAGGAATTGGGACTACTTGGACCAGAGGGCCGAAACTCTTCGGACTAATTTGACCGAGTCGGCGTCGGTGTCGTCGTCGTCGTCGTCGTCGGTGTCGTCGTCGTCGTCGTTGTCGGCGTCGTCGAAGTCGTTGGAGACGTCGTCGGTGTCGTCGTAGTCGTTGTCGGCGGCGTCGTCATCGTCGTTGTCGCTGTCGTCGTCGGCGTCGCTGTTGTTGCCAAGTGCCATGTGGTACCCACCGTCACGGTCTTAAGAGATTTTGCAAACCAAGTTGCGGGTGGGTGGGTGGGATGTTTGCGCGAGCAGTGGAGTGGACAACTCACTGCGAACAGAAATTAATTGCTCAACGTAGATTCCACCACTAATTTTGTACCCTATATACTATGGGGGCGTGTCAAAGTTCATGGTGGTCCACCGGTGCGGGCAACACAAATTCGGGTAGATGCAGTCGTCGCGATTGGGCGTCACTGCCCTGGCAGCAGTTGTCGGTGTAGGGCCCTCCTGCGTTCCAGGGAGCCTTGGAGCGGATCATCTTGCTTTCGCTCTCTGTCTCTCTCTCTCTCTCTCTCGCTTTCCTTCCCTCTTACTCTCCCTCGCAGTGTCTCTCCTTCTGTGTCTCTCTCTCTCTCTCGTTGTCCCTCCCCCTCTCTCTCTCTATCTCTTTCTTTTTTCTTTCTCTCTCTCTCTCTCTCGTTTTCTTCTCTCCCTCACTCTGACGCAACAGAGGCAGCAAGGACAACAACGGCACCGACGGTGAGGGCATCACTCGGATCAGCGTTGGTACTCGCAACCGGCTGCGCGCACACATACGTATATGTATACTAGAACCATCGCGCGCTTCGCGCGCGCTCAAGTTCTAGCTAGCTTCTTGGGGCCTCCTCGGAGCATCCTGGACTGCTTCTTGAAATCGTCATGGGACCTTCTTGGCATGTCTTCGGGGGCCTCGTAGAACAAGTTTTGAAGCCTTTTGGGTGCCGTCTCGGGGCCTCTCGGAGCCTCTTTTGGGCTTCTTCGGGGCCTCTTGGGGCTTCTTGGGGGTCTCTTGGGGCCTCTTGGGGGCTTCTTGAGGCCTCTTCGGGCCTCTTGGGGGCATCTTGGGGTGGAGAGCTTGATTTTTCAGTTCGCGTTCCCTCTCGTGGGCCCCTTTTGGGGCCATTCTTGGGACCTTCTTGCGCCGTCTTGGGCGGCTCTGGAGCCGTCGCGGGGCTCTCTTGGGCCGTCTTGGGGCCCTCTTGGGCCGTCTTGGAGCAGTTTGGGGAGCCTCGTGGGCGGTACTGTAGCGCCGGAAACACGAAACAGCGAGAACGCAAAACAACATTGAAAAAACAATGACAATCAACGATTTAGTCCTGTCGGGGCGCGCTTGGGCGGCATCTTAAAGGCCTCTTGGGGCGTCTGGGGGCTTCAAGGCAGTTTAAATCGCATCGTGCGGCCTCTTGGGGGCCTCGTGGGGCCTCGTGGGGGCTTCCCGGGGGCCTCTTGGGGGCATCTTGGGGCGGAGAGCTTGATCTTTCAGTTCGCGTTCCCTCTCGTGGGCCCCTTTTGGGACCATTCTTGGGACCCTCTTGCGCTGTCTTGGGCGGCTCTGGGGCCGTCTCGGGGCTCTCTTCGGCCGCCTTGGTGCCCTCTTGGGCGGTGCTTTAGCGCCGGAAACACGAAACAGCGAGAATGCAACAAACATTGAAAAACCTATGGGAATCAACGGTTTAGCCCTCTTGGGGCGCTCTTGGGTGGCATCTTAAAGGCCTCTTGAGGCATTTTGGGGGCCTCTGGGGCAATTTGAAACGCATCGTGCGGCCTCTTGGGGGCCTCGTGGGGCCTCTTGGGGGCTTCCTGGGGGCCTCTTGGGCATCTTGGGGCGGAGAGCTTGATTTTTCAGTTTGCGTTCCCTCTCTTGGGCCCCTTTTGGAGCCTTCTTGGGGCGTCTTGGGCGGCTCTGGGGCCGTCTCGGGGCTCTCTTGGACCGCCTTGGGGCTCTCTTGGGGGCCTCTTGGGCCCTCTTGGAGCGGTTTGGGGAGCCTCTTGGGCGGCGCTTTAGTGCCGGAAACACGAAACAGCGAGAACGCGAAAAACACTGGAAACACAATGATAATCAACGATTTAGTCCTCTCGGGGCGCTCTTGGGCGGCATCTTGAAGGCCTCTTGGGGCGTCTTGGGGGCCTCTGGGGCAGTTTAAAACGCATCGTGCGTCGCCAGAGACCCCTGGACGGCGTCTTGGGGGTGTCTCGAGACCGTCTGGGGCCGCCGGGATCGCTGTCTGAGGGCTCCCTGGGGCGATCGTAGGCCTCCAAAGGCGGGCCTGGGCCCTGGTCCCCACATTTGTGGTCGAGGTTCTGGCCCTCGGCCGCCGGGCCCGCTGCGCTGTTATGAATGCATGTTTGCACACACACGCACACACACACATATATATATATATATATACACACATATATATTCACACATTTGTATTTGCATTTGTATTTGCATTTGTATATATATACATACATACATATATTTATATACATATATATATGTATATATATATATATATATATATGCATGCATGCATGCATGCCTGTATGTATGTATGTATGTATGGATTGATGGATGGATGTCTTGCAGTGTTGCTGAATGCTGCCAGATACTTACGTATGCCACTGTGCTGCCAGCGCGTGATGATGCCTGCAGGCATCTGCTGCCGCTTGCCGCTGCGCACTGACGTCTGCTGTTGCGTGTTGTTATGCGCTGCCGTAGGGTGGCGTATGCCCCTGTTAATGATGATGATAATGATAACGATGATGCTGATGATGACGATGATGATGATGATGATGATGATGATGATGCTGATGATGATGATGATGCTGCTGATGATGATGATGATGGTAACGATGATGATGATGATGATGATGATGATGATGAGGATGAGGATGATGATGCTGATGCTGATGCTGATGCTGATGATGATGATGATGATGATGATGATGATGAGAAGGAGATGAGGAGGACGAAGGAGGAGGATGAGGAAGGAGGAGGAGGAGGAGGAGGAGGAGGGAGGGAGGAAGGAGGGAGGAAGATGAGGAGAAGGCGGAGGAGGAGGAGGAGAAGGAGGACGAGGAGGAGGAGGAGGAGGAGGAGGAGGGGGAGGAGGTGGAGGAGGAGGAAGAGGAGGAGGAGGAGACGGCAAGGCGGAGGGGAAGTGCGAGGCTGAATGACGGTGTTGCCGCAGCGTGCTGCTGCCTGCTGCAACACGCTGCTGCCTGCTGCATGCTGCTCCCTCGCGCCAGGCGGGGGAGTTGCATCCGGGAGGCCTCACGGAGAGAGCATGCGGCCCTCTGGGAGGCGAGGCCCCCCCCCAGGCAGGACGGAAACCCAGCGCAAAGTTCTAGGGTTGACATGTGGCGCTCATTGAGGGGGTCGAGGCAGGTTCTGCGTGATTTCGCAAAACAAAGACGCGGCGATGGCGGCGATGGCGACGAACCTCCATTCGGGGGCCTCCTTGGGTCATGTCGGGACCAATTTCTCAGCCGTTTTGGGCCTGCATTGGGGCCGTGCTGGAAGCTATGCCGTTCCATTGTGCACGGCGTTCGAGTTTCAAGGGAAACATCTTAGGCCTAAAATTGGCCCAGCGGTCTTGGGGGTGATGTAGGCCACGTTGCCGCTTTGGTTCAAGACCGCCTTGTGCACACCCTCCTAACCCCTAAGCCTCCGCCCCATAATGGGGGGAGGGGCGGGCGCAGCAATGGCAGGGAATGCCAGTCCGTGCGCGGTACCTGCACCCTGGCGCCGCGGCGAAAGCCGCCTGGGCAGCCAGTGATATTATCGAAGGCGTGCGACGACTGTGGCGAGTGGCGGTGCAAGGCGCACTGCCACTGCGCCAGGGATAAGTCCATCACCGATGGCCGCAAACGGTCAATGGGGCGCAGTGGGAGCGAAGACTGTGGCGCGGGAGGCGCCCCGATCGTGCCCACCCAGTGACACTGGCGGCCGCGAGGTGGCGGTTTTGCCTGGGCCGATTGGCGCCCCGAGTGCGTTGAGCATGGTTGTTCTGACCATTCGCGTATGGTGGCAGCAGATGCGTGAAGACGCGGGCGCGGCCAGCGAGGTGGTGTTGGCCACTCCACTCCCACTTACGACCACATGGCCTTGACATCTCTGCTCGTGCGTCGCCTTCGGGGTCGTGCCCCTTTCGTGGCAACAGTCCTGGTGGACAAGGAGTTTTTCGAGAAGGGAAATGCCCCCCGAAAGCGGGCGATGCTGCGGGAGCTCAGGGACGCTGCGGCGGAAGTTTGCTTCTGTCGCGTGTCCCCACCGCATGGTCGGCTGCACATGAAAACTCCCTGCGTCAACAAGCGGACGGTTTACGCTGGCAGCGCCAACTTTACGGAGAAGAGCTCGGCGAACCTGGAGCTAGTTTACAAGTTGGTGGGCCCGACCGAGACCCAAGTTCGAGAGCAGCCCCTGGACGCCCACAACAGCCGCGGCAGACTGTGGGACGGGGCGTGAACCCTTGCAGGGGGCGGCGGCGCCTGTCGTTTCCGAGCGGAACAAAGCAGGCGGCCGACGCGGCAATTTTGGCTATCACTGCGGGCGCGGGAGTCGTCGCCGTCGTCGTCGCCATCGTCGTCGTCCGTCATCGTCGTCGCCGTCGTCGTCGTCGTCCGTCGTCCGTCGTCCGTCGTCGTCGTCGTCGTCGTCCGTCGTCGTTGTCGCCCGTCGTCCGAGACGCAAATCTACTACACCTATCAAACTGCTGCTCACAAGAGCCACGTTTGACCCCTGCGGCTGGGCGGGCCGGCTTGTGTGCTTCACGTAGCGCAAGCCTATTGTCCTGCCACTGCTTGAGGAGCGGAGAGCGCAGCATCAGGAAATGGAGACACACATCTACGACACTGATCAAAATGCTGCTCACAAGAGCCACGTTTGACCCCTGCGGCTGGACGAGCTGACTTGTGTGCTTGGCGTAGCGCAAGCCAATTGCCCTGCCACTGCATGAGGAGCGGAGAGCCCGCGGAGGGTTGCGATGAGGGGCAGCATCAGGAAATGGAGACAAACATCTACTACACCTATCAAACTGCTGCTCACAAGAGCCACGTTTGACCCTTGCGGCTGGACGAGCCGACTTGTGTGCTTGGCGTAGCGCACGCATATTGCCCTGCCACTGCTCGAGGAGCGGAAAGCCAGCAGAGGGTTGCAATGGGGTGCAGCATCAGCCACTACACCTATCAAACTGCTGCTCACAAGGGCCACGTTTGATCCCTGCGGCTGGACGAGCCGACTTGTGTGCTTGGACGACGACGGCGGCGATGGCGACGGCGGCGTCGGGGATGGCAACGACGACGACGTCGACGACGGCCAGCGGCGGCGGCGGCGGCAGTACAGACATCCTCAGGTTTTTCTTAGGATTTGAGGTACCGCCCCACTCGCGAAATCATTGCCTCCTCGCTCTTCCTGGCGTCGCTGCCCCAAAGAAAGCGCGCCCGCGCGCTTTCTGACCTGCTCGAATTGTTAATGTTGCGTTCTTTTTTTCCAGTAGACATCTGCCGAAGCACGCGAAGACCCTCCCGGGGCCTTCAGCAACTCGGGATGACCGACGCCACGGCCTCAGAGGCAAGGACAGGCGGCGGGTCCCAGTGGAGGCAACGGGCCTCCCGAGTTGTTGAAGGTACTTGGGGAGCGTTTGTCGCGTGCCCTCGGCGGGTGTCCGCCGAGGGGGAGTCCGAGTGACTCGGTGCGAGCGACAGGCCGACAGGCCGACAGGCGAGCACGCCAAAGAAACAGGCCGACAGGCCGACAGACCGACCGACGGGGCGACCGACCGACCGACTGACCGACGGGGCGACAGACCAACAGGCAGACACGCAGTTTTACAGGCAGGCAGACAGGCAGGCAGACCGACAGTTCGACAGAAGGCAGGCAGACCAACCGGCCGACAGACAGGGCCACCGGCGCACAGACATACATTCATCCAGACAGACGCGCAGGGATGCAAGCAAAAATGCACCGCCTGTTGCCATGTCGGTTCAAGCTCATTTCAAACTGGCCTTCGCCGCCTTCCACCGCCGCCCAGCTGCAGCTCCGCGTCGGCCCAACATGTCCGCATCCTTCGACGATGAGCAGCGGGAGTTGTCCCAGTTGTGGAAGAGGGCTCGCAAGGATGGCTGCGTGCCCCCGTGGCAGCAGGTCAAAGCGTGTGGGCTGAGGGAGGCGTGGGAGGAACTGCACGGGGACCGAGTGCATGGGAAGACGCAGTGGATCGCAGACCGCGTCTACGTGCAGGGCCCTGGGCGCCACCACCCACATGCAAGTTCAATCAGCAAGCTGGTCGGCAAGATGGACGAGGACGAAGACTGGTTCCCAGGCAAAGTGTACAGGGGCCTGGGCGGTCGCCCGTCAGCTCTGAGTGGGACGAACAAAGCGGCCATCGCCTCCAGCGCGATGGCCATGAAAGAGCGCGGGGTGGAGCCTACGCATGGCCTCGTGATCGCCCAATGCCCGAATGCATCTATCAACCCAGACACGGGGTGCCCAGTCGGCAAGCAAGTCGTGTGCGACATCCTGGAGAGTCGTTGCTACGACCTCGATCCTGACGCGCCGTGGTCTCACTAGAAGCGCCTGGCAAGGGTGGCCGCGCTGCCGCAGGACGCCCCGAAGCGCGTGGCCTTTGGCAAGCACATGTTGCCGCTGAAGCACACGCCCAACTGGCATTGTCGGCACGTTGTTTGGACGGACATCTGCAACGACGTTTTGCCCACCGCTGTTCGGAAAGCCAACGCCCGAGCCCTCGCGCAGAAGGGGGGCGCAGGATGGATGTCCAGCGACGCGAAGCACGAGTCTGTGAACATGCGCGGCAGCAAGAAGGACTTGGCGCTCGCTGGGAAGGAACGCGCGCGGGCACATTGGATGCCTGTCCTCGCGCGGGGCAAGTTGCACCTCAAGTTGTTGGGCTCTGGTTTTGCTGGCGACCATGTCAGTGGCATGCCCGACTTTGTTCGCAAGCTCAGGTCGTCCATCAACGCGAGGTTCCGAGCCGATCAGCCGGGTATCGCGTTTGTTGACCTTGGCGGTGGCTTTTCTCAGGGCGGGAACATCACGCATGAGTTCAAGCAGGCTTTGCGCGAGCACAAGCTCAAGGCTTTCCACGGCGACGACGCAAGTGTCCAGCCAGGGCACTCTGGGGACCTTTGGCCACGCGAGACTGCTGTGTCGTGGGTGAAAAAGAGGTTGCGACTCACCTTGCCGACAGAGCCATGGGCTGAAACCGAGGAGGACTTCGAGAGGCGACTCAGGGCGGCGGCCACGTGGGTCAATGCCAAGCATGACGTCGGCGGCTTGTGCAGGCAGATGCCGCAGCGCGTGCGCGACCTCGTGCACGTGGTCAATGGCGGCAGGCTGGACAAATGATGGGGGCTGCCCCACGACCCCGCCGCTTGCGCTCCATTTGAATTATATGAGCCTGTGCCGAACTGGCGCGCGCCGAGGTTGCGCGGCCTTGCACCATGATCCGCTTGCGTTCCCCCCGGGGCTTCTGAGAAAAAAAGCATTCCCTCTCGAATTGCCCTGCTATTCTCTGCCTAGCCTTTCGAGCCACTGCCAAACCCTGCTCAGCCCTGCTATGCACTGATAGGCTCCGCAACGCTCTGCTAATCCCTGCTGAGCCCTGCCAAGCTTTGCTAAGCACTGCTAAGCTCGGATGTGCTCTGCTAGGCCCTGCTGGGAAGCCTCAGCGACCAGATGAAGTGACGGTGAACCCTCGGGAGGATGAGAAGTGACAGTCAAGCCTCAGCGGCCAGATGAATCCGTTCGTGCGTACAGCCCGCCTCAACCCTCACACGGCCTCGGGTGAGGATTCGCATTTTGAGGATTCAGACGTTGTGAAGAGGGTTCATACTTGTGGTGTAAGGTAGGTCGCGGCCATAGTGCTAGGAATTGGGACTACTTGGACCAGAGGGCCGAAACTCTTCGGACTAATTTGACCGAGTCGGCCCATGGATGAGGGGCGAGGGCGCGCGTGCGGCTGCGCGTTGCTCAAAATCTCAAGCTCTGCCATGCTGTGCGAAGCCCTGCTACCCCCTGCTGAGCTTGCAAAGTCCTGCTAGCCCCCTGCGAGACAGGACAAGAGCGCTAAAAGGGGCGCAGATGGCCTCGAGACGGCTCAGAATGCCCGCCGGACGCCCAACGAGGCCACCAAGAGGACGCCCAGGGGGCGATCAAATTCGCAAACTTTGCGTTAGTTTCCGTCCTCCCTGCCGGGGCGCCGCGGGGCCCCCCCCAAGGGGGGGTCGCGGAGGGCCCCCTGGGGGGGGAGGTGCGGGGGCCCCCAGGGCGTTGAGGGAGCCCCCTGGGGGGTTGAGACAGGGGGAACGAGCAACGACACAAACATAACAACTCGGAGGTCTGCGCGGATTTCTCGGATCGGCGCTGGGGCCCCCTGGCGGCGCCCCCGGCGCCGCCCCTGGCGCGCGGAGCGGGCCAGGGAAGGGGGTCCAGCGCTGATCCAAAGAATCCGCGCAGATCTCCGAGATTTTATGTTTATGTCATTTGTCGTTCCCCTATGAGAAGCACCTCACGGGGGGGCGTGGGGACCCTCCGCTCGGCCAGCCACACGGTCTGCACCTCTACGCAAAGCTGCAAACTGGCGAAGCCTCCGCGCGATCCCCGGCCGCCAGGGTGTCTTCAGCTGCGTGGTCGAACCGCGCCTGCTTGCTCGCCATGTCCCGCCTGGCCTCATCGAGACTTGAGACCTCCCCCCACGGCGAGGCCGCACCGAACGAGTCCACCAACTGCTGGGCCTTGGCGAGCTCACCGAACAGCCTCGCGAGATGCTCTCTCGCCTCGGCCTCTTCGTTGCCCTCGCAATCGTCCTCCATGCCGTGGGCCCGCGGGGCCGTGACAACCGACAACTCCACGCCGGTGCGGAGAGATGCCGCGACGCCGCCGCGAACTGGCGACGCCCATCACCTGCAGCAGCTCCAGTCGCCACAGCCTGCACGAGTGGGCCGATGGCCACCCGTTTTTCAAAGGATTTTGACATGGAGCCGTCCTCCATCCCTTGAACGGTTGCGAGCTTCTTTTGCCAATGTGCGCGCCGCTCAGGCGACAGCCACATGTGGAAAACACTGCTCCCCATCCTTGCACGTGTTACAAATTTTTAGGCCGAATGTGCGCGCTGCTCAGGCGACAGGCACATGTTGAAAAAGAGCAGCCCTCCATCCTTATAATTGTTGTAGCTTTCAGAATGCGTGTGCGCGGCGCTAAGGCAAGAGCTACATTCTGAAAAAGAACTGCCATCCATCCTTGCATCTGTTGCAGCTTGTAGCACGAATATGCGCGGCGCTAAAGCAAGAGCTCAATTTTGAACACGGGCTGCCCTCCACCCCTGTAACTGATGCATGCTGTCTTAACGAATGGAATGTGCGCGACGCTAGGCGAGAGCCGCATTTTGAAAACCGGCCGCCATCCATCTTTGAAGCTACTGGGAACTTCAAACTTCAGGATCATCCGCCAGCGTGCCGCGAGACACTAGTTGAAGTGTTTCCATGTCCTTTGAGTCCTCCGTCCCCGGTCCTGAGGATTGAATACTTACGGTCGTGAATTGTGGGATAGCGTGTCGCGGCGGCGGCCCCAGCGACATGCTGTGTCTTACGAATGGATAGCGTGTCGTTCCGCTCCGCGGGAGGTCGGGAAAAACTCGGAACTTTGACGCCTGGGGACGAGGAAGTGGATAGCGTGTCGCGCCGAAGCGTGGTGGGCCAGAACTGGCGGAACGACACGCTTTCAAAAACTCCCTACCGTAGGGGCCAGACCCCCCATGCACGGATTCTCAGGGGTGCACCGACCGCGTTGGAAGCTAGAGGGCTCCAAGACGGACCAAGAAGGCCCCCAGAGGCCTCCAAGATGGTCCAAGAGGGTCACGAGAAGGCCCAAGAGCGCTCCAGGAGGCCGAAGATGTAATCAAAACGGCCCAAGAGGCTCTCACGCGCCAAGAGGGATACTGAAGGCCTCCCAAGAGGACCCCAATAAGCACGCGTCTTTAATGCTCCGTATGTTTGTCTGATTTTAGCGTTCTCGACTGTTCGGGCTTCCGACGCTCCAAGATGGTTCGAGAGGCCGCCAATGTTGCCCCCAAACCGACCAACAGGCCCCCAAGTTGGCCTGAAGACAGCCTAAGAGGGCCTCAAGACGGCCCAAGAGGCCTTCAAGACAGCCCCAAGAGGGCCCAAACATAGGAAACTCGTACTGACATTTCGAAGCCCTCTGCTCTAAGCTGCCCCCCGAGGCCGCCAGCAGGTCCCCACCGGGCCCTGGAGAAGCCCCAGGAGGCCCACAAGAGGCCCAACGAATGCCCCAATAGGCACCCGAGAGGCCCCGAGACACCCCAAAACCGCCTCCAAGAGGCTTCTAAGGCCTTCCAAGAGATCCCCGCAGGCATCCAAGAGGCCTCTGACCTACAAATGAGGCACGGTAGCGGGAGGAACAGAAAACCTCTAGACAAATTGTGAGGACGTCTCAGGCGACGCGTTCCTACTGACACGTCTGGTGGCCAGACGGGGAAAAGCCATCGATAAGGAAGAAGGACTGAGGAGCGAGGAGATGAGAGGAGGAAGAGAAGGCGGAGGAGGAGGCGGAGGAGGATGAGGAAGACTACGACGCTTTCCGAACCGAGTCCGACCCCGAGCGCCCGCGCGGAGGCCCGCCTTCAGCTGCCCCCTCTTCACCTGCGCGTCGCACACGGCCGAGGCCAGCTCGGCGCTGGTCCAGCTCTCCTCGAACGACATCTCTTGGCACGTGCGGAGGATCCGCTCTGGGCCCCCCCCGCCCCAGCGGCTGGCGGCACCCAACGGGACGTGTGGCCAAGGGTGGGTCGACGCCAGCCGGCCACCTGCACTCCCCCTCCCTTCTCCTTCGCCCTTCCTTCCTCTCTCCCTCCCTCCCTCCCTCGTCCTCCTCCTCCTCGTCCTCCTCCCCCTCATCCCTCGTCCTCCTCCCCCTCGTCCCCTTTCCTCCTCCTCCTCCTCCTCCTCCTCCTCCTGCTCCCTCGTCCTGCTCACTCGTCCTGCTCCCTCGTCCTCTTCCCGTCCTCCTTCCCCTCCCGCCTCTTCCTCCTCCTCCTCCTCCTCCTCCTCCTCCTCCTCCTCCTCCTCTGCCTTCCTTCTTCCCCTTCCCCCTTCCTCCTCCTCCTTCCCTCCTCTTCCTCCTCCTTCCCCTTTCCTCCTCCTCCTCCTCTTCCTCCTCCTCTTCTTCCTCCCTCTCTCTTCCTCCTCCTTCCTCCTCCGCTCTTCCTCCTCCTCTCTCTCTCTCCTAACTCCTTCCCTCCTCCTTCTCTCCTCCTCCTCCCTCCTCCCCTCCTCTCTTCCCCTCCTTCCTCCCTCTCCTCCCTCCCTCTTCTCCCCTTTTTCTCCTTCCGCTATTCCTTCCCTTCCCCCTTCCCTTCCCTTCCTTCCCCTCCCTTCCCTTCCCTTCCCTTCCCGTCCCCTCCTCCTCCTCCTCCTCCTCCTCCTCCTCCTCCTCTCCTCCTCCTCCTCCTCCTCCTCCCATCCCCCCTCCCTCCCCCCTCCCCTCCCACCCTCCTCCTCCTCCTCCTCCTCCCCTCCTCCTCCTCCTCCTCCTCCTCCTCCTCCTCCTCCTCCTCCCCCCCTGGGAAGGACACCAGCCGTCCACCGTCACTGGTCGTGGCATGGTTGGTGAAGGGCCAAGGATTGGTGGAGACGTAAAGCCACACAGACGCTGTCATCATGTCCAATGTGATGGCTCAAGTGCCCCAATCTCGCTCCGAATGGCCCAAGATTCACGGTTGCCTCCACTAGGGCAGTATATTCTCAAAGCTGGGAACATGTTGCCTGTGTAATGCTTGCATGTGCCCCAGGACGCCTAAGGGGCCTAGGACACCCCAAGATGCCCCCAAGGAACGTTCCACCACCTTCCTTGCATGCCAGATACATCGAGATACTAACCGTTTTTTCCACTGCCTTTGGTTTTCCATGCACCACAGCCCAAGATCAGCAGGACTCCGGACGGCGTTCGGGCCGCCAATTACGTAGTCTTAACACGTGAACGAGCAAGCACACACAGACACACACAGGCACACACACACACAGACACACAGACAGACAGACACACAGACACACAGACACACAGACACACAGACACACAGACACACGCACACGCACACGCACACGCACACGCGCACGCGCACGCGCACGCGCACGCGCACGCGCACGCGCACGCGCAGCGCGCACGCGCACGCGCACGCGCACGCGCACGAGCCGCGCGCCGCGCGCCCGCTGCGCCGCGCGCGCGCGCCCCGCGCGCCCGCGCGCCGCGCGCCGCGCGCCCGCACGCCCGGGACCGCGCGCAAAGCCGAATTCCCGGCACGCAGACGCACGCAGCACGCACGCACGCGCACGCACACGCGCACACGGCGCACGCGCACGCGCACGCGCACGCGCACGCACACCACACGGCACACGCACACGCACACGCACAGAACACGCACACGCACACGCACACGACAACACGCACACGCCACAGTAACACCACAACGCACCGCACACGCACACGCACAAACACACACACACGCACAACCGCCACACACGCACACACAAGCACTCACACGCACACACACCGCACACACTAGCACACACACGCCACACACGCACACACGCACCAACACGCACAGCACGCCACACGCAGCACACGCACGCACACGCAGCACACGACGCACACGCCACACGCACGCACACGCACGCCCAGCACGCAACGCAGCCACACGCACTCAAACGCACACACAGCACGCACAAGCACGCATCAGCACGCACACACGCACGCACACGCATCGCACACGCAGAACGCAACACAACGCACACGCGCACACGCGCACACGCGCACACGCGCACACGCGCACACGCGCACACGCGCACACGCGCACACCCGCACACCCGCACACACGCACACACGACGCACACACGCACACGCACACGCGCACACGCGCACACGCGCACACGCGCACACGCGCACACGCGCACACGCGCACACGCGCACACGCGCACACGCGCACACGCGCACACGCGCACACGCGCACACGCGCACACGCGCACCGCGCACACGCGCACACGCGCACACGCGCACACGCGCACACGCGCACACGCGCACACGCGCACACGCGCACACGCGCACACGCGCACACGCGCACACGCGCACACGCGCACACGCGCACACGCGCACACGCGCACACGCGCACACGCGCACACGCGCACACGCGCACACGCGCACACGCGCACACGCGCACACGCGCACACGCGCACACGCGCACACGCGCACACGCGCACACGCGCACACGCGCACACGCGCACACGCGCACACGCGCACACGCGCACACGCGCACACGCGCACACGCGCACACGCGCACACGCGCACACGCGCACACGCGCACACACAACACCACACACCACACACACACCCACACACCACACACCCCACACCCACACACCACACACCCACACACCACACACCCACACACCAACACACCCACACACCCACACACCCACACACCACACCCACACACCCACACACCCACACAACCCACACACACACCCACACACCCACACACCACACACCACACACCACACACCCACACACACACACCCACACACCCACACACCCACACACCCACACACCCACACACCCCACTCCCCACACCCACACACACACACACACACACACACGCACACACACACACACACACACGCACACACACACACACACACCTTCACCCACCCCACTCTCTTCCTCCCTCCACCATCCTCCACCTCCTCCCCGCTACACCCTGCCCCCCCCCCCCTCCCACAGCTTCCCGTCTTTCTTTCTCTCGCGAAGCCTAAGTTATGCATCTGACGGCTGCTGGCTCGTAGCATTAAGTCAGGGCACTCATTGCTTCGACCGCTTGCTCCAGCGCGTTAGCCTCAGCGCTAAATGAAGCTATTGGATCTATAAGGGAGGTGCCTGCTGGTAGCACTGGGATCGTCACTGCATATCCTCCCTTGCGCGCGACCGCTTTCGCGCACCAAGCCGCGACCGAGCACGTCCCAGCACGCGTGCTCCCCCCGAAAGCACCAAGAAGTTCGCATTGCCAAGGTCTTCGGCGAATATTTTTCCAGCTTGACACCACGACTTGTGGCTGCCCATCGTGTAGTTCACTTGGTAATCTGCTCGGACATTCCACTCTCGCTGGCGCCAGCAAATCACATCATCAATATCACGCGCCGGGCGCCAACCATTTTGGCCCTCCACGTTCCCCTCCCCCCCTCCTCCACACCCTCTCCGCTATTTCCTGCCCCGTCCTGTGGTGGCGTCCAAGAGGGAGATGTTCAAGAGGGGAGGCCGCAAATCATGACCGCAAGCATGTGCGCGGACGAGGGGGGGTGTTTCCAAGGACGCATTGAAAGAAGCAGAAGAAGAACAGGAGGCCGTGGAACCCGGAGAGATATCATGGCCCCGGCCAGAATTTCCCCCCTACCCTAGTCTTAGGTCGGGCATGTCCTCCTACGGGCGGATTCCGGAAGAAAACCAAACAATAGTCAACACACAAAAAGCATAGTCAAAACGAATAGAAACATCATCCCCATACTAGTTTACAACTATTTCCAAACCATCCTGTGATGTTGGGTTCTCGTTTTGAAGAGACAACGCCCCGCGTTCCTATCCTCTCCTCCTCCTCCTCCTCCTCCTCCTCCTCCTCTTCCTCCCTCTCCTCCCTCCTCCCGTCACCCCCTCACTGTGGCACACCCCTCAAACGTTTCGTGGCCCCATGGGGAGCTCCACCGAAAGTCCCAATTGCGCAGCCCGCATGCCTCTCCCACCGAGTACAGGGTTGCGTGACCCGACTAAGCTCCACCGAAGGTCCCAGTGTCGTAGCCCGCATCGTCTGCCCCACCCAGTACAGCGTTTAGAGGGAGCTCCACAAAAGGTCCCAGGGGCGCAGCCCGCATGCGCCTCCCCCACCCAGTACAGCGTTTCGTGGCCCACTGATGAGCTCCACCGAAGGTTTCAGTGTCAAAGCCCGCATGCGTCTGCCCCACTCAGTACAGCGCTTCGTGGCCCCATAGGGTGCTCCACCGAAGGTCCCAGCGGCGCAGCCCGTATGCGTCTCCCCCACGAGTACAGCGTTTCGTGGCCCCATCGGGAGCTCCACCAAAGGTCCCAGGGGCGCAGCCCGCATGCGCCTCCCTCGTGGCCCCATGGGGAACTCTACCGACGGTCCCGCGGGCACAGCCCGCATGCGCTCCCCCTACCCAGTACAGCGTTTCGTGGCCCATGGGGAGCTCCACCGAAAGTCCCGGTTGCGCAGCCCGTATGCGCCTCCCCCACCCAGTGCAGCGTTGCGTGGCCCCATGGGGAGCTCCACCGACAATCCCAGTATCGCAGTCCGCATGCGTCTCCCCCACCCAGTACAGCGCTTCGTGGCCACATCGGGAGCTCCACCGAAGGTCCCAGGGGCGCAGCCCGCATGCGTCTCCCCCCCGAGTACAGCGCTTCGTGGCCCCATGGGAGCTCCACCGAAGGTCCCAGTTGCGCAGCCCGCATGCGTCTCCCCAACCCAGTACAACTTCCATGGCCCCATAAGGAGCTACACCGAGGGTCCCAGTGGCGCAATCCGCATGCGTGTCCCCCACCCAGTACAGCGCTTCGTGGCCCTTTGAGGGAGCTCCATCGAAGACGATACCTACAACTGCGGCATTCACAACTGCATCTGGCTGGGTCCTTCGCCGTCCTAATTTTGAATATTCCTCGCCCGACTTAACCCTAGCCATCAACCCCCTCTTGGCCACCCCCGATCCGCCCCGCGCCCCCCTGGTCCTCCCCTAGTCCGTAGTCATCAACCCCCTCTTGGCCGCCCCCGATGGGGGAGGGGGAAGGGGAGGAAGGTCAGGAGAGACAGCGGGAGGAGGAGGAGGAGGAGGAGGAGGAGGAGGAGGAGGAGGAGGAGGAGGAGGAGGAGGAGGGAGGAGCGAGGAGGGAGGAGGAGGAGGAGGAGGAGGAGGAGGAGGAAGAGGAGGAGGAAGAGGAGGAGGAAGAGGAGGAGGAGCTCCCCCCTCCCCTAGTCATCAACCCCCTCTTGGCCGCTCCCGATCCGCCCCGCCACCCCCCCCACAAGGCCCTCCCGCCCCCGGAGGGCGCCAGCCCCTCGATGCGTGATAGCGGCGCGAGCCCCGAGCGGAGCCTCTGCGGCCGCGGAGGCGCCCGCTATAGCCGGTGCTAACCGCGGGTGCGGCACATGGGCCGAGGGAGCCGCGGGGGAAGGGGCCGTGTACCGGGCCGCGGGCGGCGCGCCACCATGCGGGAGGAGGAGAAGGAGGAGAAGGAGGAGGAGGAGGAGGAGATGGAGGAGGAGCAGGCGGAGGCGGAGGAGGCGGAGGAGGCGGAGGAGGCGGGAGGAGGGAGGAGGGAGGAGGGAGGAGGGAGGAGGGAGGAGGGAGGAGGGAGGAGGGAGGAGGAGGAGGAGGAGGAGGAGGAGGAGGAGGAGGAGGAGGATAATTTTGGAAGAGGGAGGAGGAGGAGGGAGGAGGGACGAGGGTCAGTCACCAGCTGCTCCCCACTTCGTCACCCAAAGCCTCCCCCGCCTGCCGCGCTTCTAGTTTTGTTTGGCCGCGGGCTGAAGTCAACCACAAACTCCCGAACACTCATCAGCGACAAGTGGGCGCTGTGAGAGAGAGAGCGTCACGCCACGACGGGAGAGCGAGAGAGAGAGAGAGAGCACTGCAACTTCTGTTCTCCCCCCTCCTCATCTTCCCTGCCCCCCTCGTCTCTGGAGCCCCGCCCAAGCCGTAGCAGAGCGCTCAGCTCGCTTCCCTGGGCCGAAGACTGCCGCCAGGCCAAAATTATCCGAACACGCTGGTCGCGATGTGTTTGTTTTGTTATGTCACGACGCCTCGAAGGCTGAGGCTGGGATGCCTGGACCCCCGCCTGGAGCACGTTCTGACAATGACCCGGACCTCGCCCAGAGCACATCCTGACCAGGATTTCGAATTCCCCAAACCTCCAGTGTCAAGCTCTTGACCCATTCCTGCTCTTTGCCGACTTGAAAAAAACAACACAAAACAAAAACATGATTTCGGACAAATCCGATCATCACCCCCCTTCAGAATTTTCCCGAAACTATATTTTGTGGTTTTGGGTTTTCCCCTGCGTTTTCATTGCGTTGCTGTTGCTACCGCCCAGGAGGAGGAGGAAGAGGAGGAGAAAGAGGAGGAGGAGGAGTAGGAGGGGAAGGGGAGGAGGAAAAGGAATATGCGGAGGA
This sequence comes from Prorocentrum cordatum, assembly GCA_963575745.1. Lineage (NCBI taxonomy): Eukaryota > Dinophyceae > Prorocentrales > Prorocentraceae > Prorocentrum > Prorocentrum cordatum. The sequence goes on from CAUYUJ010014693.1 coordinate 807,371, forward strand.
GGAGGAGTAGGAGGGGGGAGCAAAAAGGGGAGGAGGAGACAGAGGCTTGAATTTGCCAAGCGCCTGCACAACGCTGCAAATTGGTCTTCGGTTGTATCAAAACGCATGTCGTAGTCGCTGGGTCGCCGTCGCTGCCGACACTGGCGCGCGAATGGTCCCCTATTGCACGTCGGCGCTGAGCTGCCTCGCGCGGGCGAGTGCGAGGAGGAGGAACATGGAGGGAGGAGGGTGCACGGAAATATGGAGGTTTGGTGACGGGAGGAGTGGCGAGAAATTGGGATCGATCCCTCTTCATCCTCCTCCCTTCCACTCCCCCTCACCCCATCCATCCCCCTCCCTCCTCACTTCTCCCCCTCTCTGCTCCCTCCTCCGCAATCCATTCCATTGCATTGCAAGCGCGTTGCGTTGCAGCCGCATTGCGTTGCAATCGCGTTGCGTTCCAATGAGAGAGGACGGAAGGTGGGGGGGGGATGGGAGGGCGTAGCGGATGAAAGGCTTTTAGGTTTACGCGCAGCACAGCTAAACCGTCACTGTTTGGAGCCATGGGCAACCCAGGAAAGGACATCGAGCAACGCGAGAGAAAACTGAAAACTAACAAACAATACCGTGCCAAAACAAAACGGCTTCAAGCTTTCCTACAACCACCGCGGGTAAAGAAGCTGGCGGCGACGTTTCGCCGCGCGGCCTCTGACAAGGTCTGCGCTGCGGTCCGCCCGGCGACGGAAGAACACAACAAGGCAGAAGACGCCCTGCGAGCCCTTGTGTAACATACAAACACCACGCCAAACCCCGGCATCCAATTATTGCCACGCAGACGCAACACGACTCGGAAACATAATATAGCACCATGTGTTATTGGTTGAATGCGCATGGCGCCGATCCTTCGTGGCACTAGATAGCGTCTCTCTTTCGTGGCGTGTCCACAAGAGACGCTCCAACGAGCACATGCGGAACGCCCAGGAAACTCAGAGCGAGGCGATGACTTGGACGAGCGAGACGAAAACGGCTACGAAAAAGAGCAAGACCCCTCGGCTATCTAGAGGACCGCCACAATCATTATTCGCTCGTTACATTGACTCAATCGCAACAACACACCGCGAAAACAAAAACGCGCCTGTCTCCCCCCCGAGGGCAAGCGGCGGCGCGACGAAGCGGAGGCGAAGACGGCCGCGGCGCAGACGGCGCTCGCGAAGGCGAAGGAACAGCTGCGCCAGAACTTGGTGCGCAGCGAGGCCGTTGGCACACTGTTCACCAGTGCCGCAGCAGACCTCAGGCGTCCACCCAGACGATGGCTTCGAGCCTTTCACGCGCAAGGGGATTCGCGAAGGGGCTCGTTCTGGCACGCGGTCGCGGCCCCAGGTCAGCGCGCGCATTGCCAATGCGCTCGACGCGCGGACCATGTGGAAGGGCGGCAAGCCGATGAAGAGTGCGGGGGTAACCCGCGGCAAGGCGAACACCGTCAAGAGGCGCCCCGCTGCCATGAAGGCGATGAAGAATGTCGTGACGCGGCCAGCCGCGCGCAGGGGGGTGCAAGGCACGAGCGCGGATCCCCGCGGCAACGGCCACTCGCTGTGGGCTGCACTTTCCGTCGGCAGAGAGCGGAGAAGTGGGCGCACGACAGCGGGAAGAAGCGCTTCGCATGGCGGTTTCTCCCATCCCGCTACAACGCCGAAAGGAGCCAGCCTCGCGGCTTCGAGGAGATCCGCAACACCATCGACTAGCACGTGGCGAAGAAAAACATCTTGGCGTTCGATGGCTGGCGCAGCTCGCTGGCGGCCGCCGAGAGCTTGGGCTTCAGACGCGCCCCGCCCGTGGTCTACGAGGTGGGGTGGCGCGACGCGGAAGCGGGGCGGCACTCCAATGACATCGAGAACGGGAACAACCGCTTGAAAGATTGGCCCCGCGTCCGCTACAGCGTCTTGATAATCTCCGAACTGGACATGCACGAGTACGCATCTTACGTTAACGCCGAGGGCAAGGTGGCGGGCGCGATGCTGGGGTTACCCGTGGCAGGAGGAGGCTTGGGCCGCGCGCAAGTGATTTGACCAGGCGCCTGCAATTATGTATGGTTGGGGGACGCCTCAATCGCTCCCGCTCGCATTCTCTGAGCTTACGGGGGTTTGAGAAAGAATGCGCGTGCACGTTTTGCATTGGTTGGCTGCGTGCGCAGACACAGACAATCATATGCAAGGAGATGCCACGTTTGAAGTGGGGTAATTCAAATGATGAGGTTCAAAGGAAACGCAGGGGCACCGATATGCGTCTGCGCCCATCTACTAATATTACGACTGCAATTGCTCGTGCTACTACAACTCCACCGCACCCACGGCTACTACGGAACGTATCTGGGGCAGGCGCCATCCTGCCGCGAAGGTGGCCTCTGGCGTCGAGGACGTGCCCCGCCTGCCACGCCCTGCGACCCTGGTGTGGATAGAGGCCGCGCTGAAGGACCACCCTCCTGCGCACCCCCTGTGATGCTGACAAAGTGCCACGCCTGCCACGCCCTGCGATCCTGGCGTGGATAGAGGCCGCGCTGAAGGACCCCCCCTGCGCACCCCCTGTGGCGCCGCGACAATGCCACGCCTGCCACCCCCTGCGACCTTGGCGTGAATAGATGCCGCGCGGAGGGACCCCCCCCCCTGCGCACCCCCTGTGATGTCGAGACAATGTCACGCCTGCCACGCCCTGCGACCCAGGCGTGGATGAGACGCTCTGAGGGACCTTACTTTGCGCACTCTCTCTGGTGTCGAGGAAATGCCACGCCTGCCACGCCGTGCGAGCGTACCACGGATAGCGCCCGCACCCCTGCGCACCCCCTGGTTTCCATGACATGCCACACCTGCCACGCTTTGCGAGCGTACGACGGATGGCGCCCCACCCCCTTACGCACCTCTCTGGCGTCGGGAATGTGCCACGCCTGCTGCGCTTTGCGAGCGTACAACGGATAGCGCCCACACCCCCTGCGCACTCCCTCTGGTGTCGAGGAAGTGCCACGCCTGCTACGCCCTCTGGTGCCGGGGAAATACCATGCCTGCCACGGCCTGGGAGCGTGTCGTGTATAGAGGCCGCTCTGAGGGACGGTGTCGAGGAAATACCGCGGCTGCCACGTCTGCCCTGCGAATCGTACGCGTCTGTGTTATGTGTGCGGCTGTTGATGTCTGTATGAATGTAAGATGTGCAGGTGTTGAACGCGCCAGGTATACTAGCGTCGTCTTGTCCACGTGTCCTTCCTCTCTTACTTCTTACCTCAGCGTGATACGTATGTGTGTGTGTGTGTTGGTGCCTCTGTGCGCGTGCGCGGCTGAATGCCCGTTTATGCATGATGCGCGTGCGAGTACAGGTGAGAAGGAGAGGGGAAAAGGGAGAGGTGAGGGGAGGAGGAGCAGACGCGGGTGGGACGCGGGTGGGAAAAACACTAGAACCCCACTAAACGTGTGGGGAAGAACTTTGCTATCTCAAACTGGCATCGGAAATGACATCGCCCAGTCCACCGTGAAACAGGGGGCGGAATGCATGTCTATGCGAAATACTGACTCCGCCAACTCCGCCAGTCGTCAGTCATCTTGCACCCAGACCACATGACACTTTCTCACGGCAGCGTAAGCAAGAAAGGCCTCTGGTGTTCTGTTGCTCCCATCGTATTTAAAGACCACATCCAAAAACATAATTTCGAGCACCCGGAAAACAACTGTCGAAAGAGTGCCGAAAAAGTGTCGGACGAGTGTCTCCCAGGGCCCGAAACGTGAAAACCCTTGAGTTTCGGTTCTTTTATGGTGCTCGGAATTATGTGATCAAGGCTAAAGTAGATTGGAGCATCATAACTCTGGTGCGCAGTTTCGGGGGGCCGCGGGGGAAGGGGGGGAAAAGCTGATGCCAGGGGGACCCCTGCCGATTGCTCTCAGAACCGCGTGTGAGCACCAACGTGTGCTCGTCCACCGAAGCCGCTCACCGCGACGCAGGCAACGCAACGAGGGCCGACTCGGCCTACGTGCTGTCGGTGGAGCTGACCGCGGCCAACATACGGGGCTGACGCACGTCCTTCGGGCGCACGCTAGCATGTAGCAAGGATCTGAGGATAAGACGCGTGGGCGCCAGATCCAAGGATCGATCGGGGAAGCCCCGCCGCGAAATATGAGGCCGATGTCGCCTGATTTGGTGAGGGAGCGCGCCGAATCTGGACGGGACTCCCTAGATGCCTCCCTGATGAGGTCCGAATAGATGGGGTCGGGGGCCGCGTCGCATCGTCGATGCATCGGCGACGTCGGCGTGGAGGACATCGGGCTCCACATCGAGCCAAATCAAAGATGCATCGGCGATGCGGCGCGAGATCCTCCGAGCCCATCTGCTGGGACCCCATCAGGGATGCATGAAATTCCGCGGATCGTCGACCCCGCGGGCCTGCGCACCGCTCACCGCCCGCGGCCTGGCCCCCCCCCCCCCGGGAATGTGAGGGGGGGCGCCAGGCGGCACAAGCAGACACCTCTGCTCGAGCCAACCGCGCGCGGCCGGTCGCGAAGCGGGGCGGCAGCCAAGGAGGACCTGTGGAGTGAAAAACAGAAGGCGTGAGGGAGAATGGGGGAGGGGGGAGAGGAGAAGGGGGAGGGGGGAGGAACAAGCTAGGTGCGCGCGCGTCATATCTGACATCCTACCCCTCCCTCCCATCCCTTACCATGGCGCAGATCCCCTCTCTACTCGCACAGTCGGATGTCGAGCAGGGCATGGATCCCGAAAGGGTACGCGATGCATTGTAGAGCACGGCATGGCATGGCGTAGAAGAGCACCGCAAAGCGTAGTATCAACCTTGCATTGCATTGCATGCCGTGGCAGGGCACGGGAAAGGATGCCAGCGCTGCAGCGGGAGCACGAGTCGAAACGAGCGGAAGCGCGGAAATGAGGCCAACGCTGCAGCGGGAGCACGGTTCGGAACGAGCGGAAGCGCGGAAATGAGGCCAGCGCTGCAACGGGAACACGATTCGGAACGAGCGGGGCCCGAAAATGAGGCCGGCGCCTCAGCGAGAGCAGCATTTTGAAACAAATGCAGGCGAAAACCCAACTCCGGGGAAACCTGTGTGTAAAAAAACAATACGCAGGGGGGTCGGCCACTTTCAAACCGTCATCAGGGGAAGAGGGAGAGTAGTATTCATATTGAGTAATTGTAGAGGGAAGGCCATGAGAGAGAGGGGGAGGAGGAGGAGACGAAGGAGGAGGAGGATGAGGAGGAGGAGGACCAGTGTAAAACCAAGATTCATCAACGGTGTTGGAATTAACCCTCCCTCCAAGCTCCCTCTTTACAGGCCCCAACAACGGTTCATCTCCATTGAGGGAACTGCCTCGTTGGAAGACAAACGTTTCAAAATCCTGAAACATGCCAAAACATGGGTCTCGGGATTTCAACGCCACATATTAACTTGACTGCTGCGTCTTGACGATACGGACTCGTACCAGAGCGCCATTTTTTTGGACTTCAACACCGCGAATCAACATAACTGTGGCACCCGCATAATCCTGAGTCCTTCCAAAACACCATTTCTAGTACGTTGACCATGGGAATCCGTGAAACACTTGCACATTTCAAAAAGAATGTGCGCGGCGCTGAGGCGAGAACCACATTTTGAAAAGGAACCGCGCTCAATCCGTGAAACTCTTGCACATTTTTAGAACGAATGTGCGCGGCACTAAGGCGAGAGCCACATTTTGAAAACCACCCGCCCTCAATCCGTGAAACTGTTGCAACATGTTTGAAACGAATGTGCGCGGCGCTAACGCGAGAGCCACAATTTGAAAAAGAACCGCCCTCAATCCGTGAAACTCTTGACGTGTTTAAAACGAATGTGCGCGGCGCTAAGGCGAGAGCCACATTTTGAAAACCACCCGCTCTCAATCCGTGAAGTTCTTGCAAAATGTTTAAAGCGCATGTGCGCGGCGCTGAGGCGAGAGCCACATTTTGAAAGCGACCCGCCCTCAATCCGTGAAGCTGCTGTGATTTTTTAAGCTTCAGAGTCATAAATCGTGAGGAAGTCTCAGGCGAATCGCCCGGCCCGCCCCAAAAACTGGCCTCGGGGTAGGAGAAGGAACGGAGGAGGAGGAGGAGGAGGATGAGGAGGGGGAGGAGAGGGAGGATTGCACGCTGGTGAGGGGAATAAAAAGCGAGAGAGAGAGAGAGAGACAGAGCTGGTCAGAAAAACCCTTGGGGGGCCCATCGGAGAGGACCTTTTTGTCACCGCGGGTGGCTTTGACAAACCGCCCGCGGGCCAGCGACGGGAACCACCCTAGGAAAGAAGATCGTCCTCCTCCGCGGGATCGATATCCTCGGCGTCCTTCTGCCGCAGCCTCGCGCCAAATGAACGGGCTTCAACCTCGTTCAGACCGAAGTCCTGAAGGCAACCGGCCAGGCATAGGTAAAGACCCGCTCGAAACATCGGAGCAGCATCACCCCGCTCTCCTCCTGACTGGGCCCCTGGCTCAGAAAAGGCCCTCGCGAAGAGCTCCCGCGCCAGCGCGCCAGGCGACTCCCAGGAGCCCAACCTGTGAGAGCGATTTGGGTGCTTCCCTCTAACAAAGGCCTTTTGTTTTTTCTCCCTGGGGCCACGAGCGCGACCTGGGATCCCTGGCAGGTGGCCCGCAAACCTCGGGCTCCAGGGAACTGGTCGCATGCGCGCCACAGGAGGAGCAAAACAAAAGCGGGGTCTGACCCTCAGAGAGCAGAGTGAACTTTAGGAGGTGGTGTCCGCCATGGGGCTTGGGAGGCGTCAGCCGCGCGAAGAACCAGCTCGATCTCCGAAGGCTCGGAATGGGCCTGGGAAGGGTTCTCGGAGGAAAGGGGCGGAGCGGGAGCAGCGGCAGCAAGAGGCAGCAGCCACCTCCTCAATCTGTTTCTCAATCACTGAATGGCTGAAATGACTGAGCTCGCAATCACTTCATGGCTGAAGCGACTGGGCTCGCAACAAGCTCCACAACGATGATACCTCCCCCAAACAAAAAGTCGCTTAACTTTCCCGGGCCCCGGCAACTCGTGCGCCCCTTCTACAATGATTTGCGTACCGCAGTTGCGGATAAGAGTAAGGGGACGGCGAGAACGTCGGCAGTCTGCGAGGCTCTGAACAAGTCCGCCGCAGGTACCAAACTTTTGCAAAGTATGCAGTGAGCCCGCCACAGGCGTTGTTTTGATTGCTCTTTTTGTTAAGGCACTGTGGGTGGGTCGCGGGGTGGGTCGTGGATGGGTCGCGGGTGAGTCGCGGGTGGGTCGCGGGTGGGTCGCGGGTGGGTCGCGGGCCGGGTCGCGGGGGAGACGACGACGACGACGACGATGACGACGACAGCACCAACACCTTCAACAACAGCAACAGCAGCAACAACAACAGCAACAACAACATCAATAATCAGTTTAAGACTGATCGCTCTTATCTGCTGGCGTGTCACTCAACACGTATATCCCAAACCATCGCTATCTGCCCTTTTCGTTTTCGATCGTACCCCCTTGGGGGTCGATCTTCTTTACCTGCAACGTGTATTCCGTGCAACGCCTGAGGCAGGGGAAGAGAGAACGCATGGAAGGAAGGGACAAGGGGAAAGCAGGATGAGAAAGCCCGAGAGAGTAGCAGAAGGGGGGCTAGGAACAGAAAACAAGTGGCAAAACCAGACGGGCAGATCGGGCGGATAGGCCCTAACGGGCGGGTCGGGAAGGCGGGCCCAGGCGGCGAGGTCGAGTAAGCGGGTTGCTGAAGCGTGCGGTCTGCATGAATCTCAACGAATCCTCGAGCGATAGCGCGATCTGCAACGGGGCGACGAAGGGCAGCGAAGGGGCCACGAAGGAACGGGACCACGAAGGGCAGCGAGGGGGCCACGAAGGGCTGCAACGGGGCCACGAGAGGCAGCGAGGGGGCCACGAAGGGCTGCAACCAGCCACGAAGGGCAGCAAGAGGGCCACGAAGGGCTGTAACGGGGCCACGAGAGGCAGCGAGGGGGCCGCCAAGGGCTGCAACGGGGTCACGAAGGGCAGCGAGAGGGCCACGAATGGCTGCAACGGGGCCACGAAGGGCAGCGAGGAGGCCACGAAAGGCTGCAACGGGGCCACGAAGGGCAGCGATGGGGGCCACGAAGGGCAGCGAGGGGGCCACGAAGGGCAACGATAGGGGTCACGAAGGGCTGCAACGGGGCCACCAGCGAGGGGGCCACGAAGGGCTGCAACGGGGCCACGAAAGGCAACGAGGGGGCCACGAAGGGCCGCAACGATGCCACGAAGGGCAGCGGGGGGTCCACGAAGGGCCGCAACGGGGCCACGATGGACAGCAAGGGGGCAACGAAAGGCTGCAACGGGGCCACGATGGACAGCAAGGGGGCAACGAAAAGCTGCAACGGGGCCACGAAGGGGAGCGAGGGGGCCACGAAGGGCCGCAACGGAGCCACGAAGGGCAGCGAGGGGTCCAAGAAAGGCTGCAACGGGGCCACGAAGGGGAGCGAGGGGGCCACGAAAGGTTGCAACGGGGCCACGAGGGGCAGCGAGGGGGCCACGAAGGGCTGCAGTGGGGCCACGAAGGGCAGCGAACTTCCGATTCCTAAGCAAGCTGAAAGGGAGTCCTAAGCGTGAGCGCGACTCCTGGGTGCCTGAATGTCGGGAGCGCGGCGCTTGAGCAAATGGCCGGGAATTGCGACGCAAGGGCGCGATTCTGGAGTAAATTGCCAGCAAGTCTCCAGCGAGAGCGCGACTTCAGAGCGCCGAAACAGCGATTCCTGAATAAATTGTAACGAAGTCCCAGCGAGCGCGCGATTCCTGGGTAAAATGCTAGGAAGTCTTAGGCGGGAGCGGGGGTCCGGGCTAAATTGTGAGGAAGTCTCAGGCGGGAACCGTCGCCGTTGCAATCCAGGGGCCGATCACGCAGACTGACCCTAGGTACGGTCCCTGATAAAAGCAAGGTACGAGCCTCGGGGGAAGCACTTCAAGTGAACACAAAAAATGACCACCACAGTGGGGGTCAACAATATTATTCTCCAGTAGTTAGAATCCAACCAGAACAACAACAACAAGGTTAAGGCCGGCATGGCCCCCCGGGGTGCGGGAGCGGATCCGCCGGTCCCACCACAGTGGAGGAGGCCGACACTGCCCCCCCGGTCAGTCCGAAGGGGGGGGGGGGGCGAACAACACAACACAACATCCGAGGGAATCCTTAGGGAATCCTTCTTAGAATCCCTAGGGGATCCTTAGGGAATTCTTCAGAATCCGGAGGGAATCCTTAAGGATCCATGGGGAATCCTTTGGGTATCCATAAGAATCCATAGGGAAACCTCAAGGAATCCTTGGGGAATCCTAAAGGGATCCGCAGGGAATCCCTGGGGAATCCTTCGGGAATCTTCCAGGAATCCTTGAAGAATCCCTCAGGGATCCTTAGGGAATCCTTAAGAATCCCTCGGGGATCCTCAGAGAATCCTTAGGGGATCCTCAAGAATCCCTAGGGGATCCTAAAGGGATCCTGACGGAATCCTTAAGAATCCTTCAGGAATCCTTTAGGATCTTTGAGGAATCCTTAAGAAGAATCACTAGGGGATCCTGAAGAATCCCGAAGGAATCCTTCAGAATCCCTAAGGAGTCCCTAAGGAATCCCGAAGGAATCCTTACGAATCCCGAAGGAATCCTTAAGAAGACCTAGGGAATCCCTAGGGGATCCTGAAGAATCCCTAGGGAACCCTTAAGAATCCCTAAGGGATCCTTAAAATTCCCTAGGGGGTCCCTGGGGAACCCGTAAGAATCCTTCAGGAATCCTTTGGGATTCCTTAAAGAATCCGTGCGGAATCCTTCGGGAATCACTAAGAATCCCTCGGGGATCCTCCGGGAATCCTCAGGGAATCCATAAGAATCCGTAAGGAACCCCTAGAAAGGATCCTTAAGAACCCCTGGGGCATCCGTCAAAATCCCGAAGGAATCTTCCGGGAATCGCGAAGAACCCCTAGGGACTCCCTAGGGAACCCTTAAGAATCCTGACGAACCCCTTGGAATCGTCAAGGAATTCGCAGGGAATCCTTGAGAATCCTGAGGGGATACTTCGGGAATCCTTAAGAATCCGGAGGGAATCCTTAAGAATCCAATGGAAATCCTTAAGAACCCATCTGAAACCCTTAGGGAATCCTTAGGGCATCCTTGGGAATCCGTGAGAACCCCTTAGGAATCTTCAAGAAGCCATAGGGAAACCTCAGGGAATCCTTAAGGAATCCAGGGAACCCTTCACAGTCTCTAGGGAAACCTTCAGAAATCCTTCAGAATCCTCAAAAGAATCCCTAGGGAATCCTCAAGAATCCAGAAAAAATCCTTTGGGAATCCGCAGGGAATCTTCGGGGGAATCCTTTAAGAATCCGTACGGTATCCTTAGGGAATCCTGAAGAACCCCTAAGGTATCCTTATGGAATCCTCAAGAATCCTGTAGGTATCTTTGAAGACTCATGAAGAATTCCTGAGGCATCATTAGGGATTCCTTCAGCATCCCGGCGGGAGTCCTAAGAAGCCCTATGGCACCCTAAAGAATCCCTAAGGTACCTGTGATGTGCGTATGAGTAGTGGCAACGACATAGTACTTGAGGTGTAGCAGTAGTAGTAGTGGCAGCAGTATTCGTAGAAGCGGTCGCCCAAGAAATTGAAAGTAGTAGTAGTAGTAGTATTAGTGCTAGCGCTGGCAGTAGTAGTAGTAGTAGTAGCAGCAGTAGTAGTAGTAGTAGTAGTAGTAGTAGTAGTAGTAGTAGTAGTAGTAGTAGTAGTAGTAGTAGTAGTAGTAGTAGTAGTAGTAGTAGTAGTAGTAGTAGTAGTAGTAGTAGTAGTAGTAGTAGTAGTAGTAGTAGTAGTAGTAGTAGTAGTAGTAGTAGTAGTAGTAGTAGTAGTAGTAGTAGTAGTAGTAGTAGTAGTAGTAGTAGTAGTAGTAGTAGTAGTAGTAGTAGTAGTAGTAGTAGTAGTAATGGTAGGAATACTAGCATTCGCAATAGCAGTAGCAGTAGTAGCAGTAGCCGTACAAGTGGTAATGATAGTAATAGTTGTAGTCGTCGTAATAATAATACAAGTGGCAGTCGCAGTAGTAGTAGCAATAATACTAATACCAATGTCAATAGTAATAGTAGTAGCAATTGCAATATTACTCATGGCAATGGGAGTAGTATTAGTAGTAGAGCTAAGAGCCGTAGTATCAGTAGTAGTAATTGTAGTCGTAGCAGTGATAGTAGTCGCCGTGGTGGTAGTAGTAGTAAGAATGGTAACAGTTGCTGCTAAACTCAGTGTAGTAGTACTAACAGCGGCAGTGGTAGCGGTGGTAGTAGTAGGGGCAATGGTAGCAGCGGTGGTATCAGTTGTAAACTTAGTAACAGTAGTATTCGTAACCGTAGTAGTAGTAGTAGTAGCAGCAGTAGTAGTAGTAGTAGTAGTAGTAGTAGTGGTGGTAGTAGTGGTAGTAGTAGTAATGGTGGTATTAGTCGTATTGGAAGTAGTAGCAGTAGTAGTAGTAGTGAAAGAAGTAGTAGTAGTAATGGTCATCGTAATCGTAGTGGTGGTAGTAGTAGTAGTAGTAGTAGTAGTAGTAGTAGTAGTCGTAGTCGTAGCCGTAGTCGTAGTAGTAGTAGTAGTAGTAGTAGTGGTAGTAGTAGTAATAGTAATAGTAGTAGTAGTAGTAGTAGTAGTAGTGGTAGTGGTGGTCGTAGTCGCTGTCGTAAAGGTATCAGTAATAGTAGTAGCCGTGGCGGTAGTAGTAGTAGTAGTACTAGTAGTAGTAGTAGTAGTAGTAGTAGTAGTAATGGTAGAAATACTAGCATTCGCAATAACAATAGCAGTAATAGCAGTAGCCGTACAAATAGTAATAATAGTAATAGTTGTAGTCGTCGTAAAAATAATACAAGTGGCAGTCGCAGTAGTAGTAGCAATAATACTAATACCAATGTCAATAGTAATAGTAATAGCAATTGCAATATTACTCATGGCAGTGGGAGTAGTATTAGTAGTAGAGCTAAGAGCCGTAGTATCAGCAGTAGTAACTGTAGTCGTAGCAGTAATAGTAGTCGCCGTGGTGGTAGTAGTAGTAAGAATGGTAACAGTTGCTGCTTTTGTTAACCTAAGTGTAGTAGTACTAACAGCGGCAGTGGTAACGGTGGTAGTAGTAGGGGCAATGGTAGCAGCGGTGGTATCAGTTGTAAACTTAGTAACAGTAGTATTCGCAACCGTAGTAGTAGTAGCAGCAGCAGCAGCAGCAGTAGTAGTAGTAGTAGTAGTAGTAGTAATAGTAGTAGTAGTAGTAGTAGTAGTAGTAGTAGTAGTAGTAGTGGAAGTAGTAACAGTAGTAACAGTAGTAGTAGTAGTAGTAGTAGTAGTAGTAATGGTCATCGTAATAGTAGTAGTAGTAGTAGTAGTAGTAGTAGTAGTAGTAGTAATAGCAGTAGTAGTCGTAGTAGTAGTAGTAGTAGTAGTGGTAGTAGGGGTAGGGGTAGTGGTAGTCGTAGTCGCTGTCGTAGTTGTATCAGTAATAGTAGTAGCCGTGGCGGTAGTAGTAATAGAAATAGTAATAGTAGTAGTAGTAGTAGTAGTAGTAGTAGTAGTATTATTAGTAGTAGTAGTAGTAGTACTAGTAGTAGTAGTAGTAGTAGTAGTAGTAGTAGTAGTAGTAGTAGTAGTAGTAGTAGTAGTAGTAGTAGTAGTAGTAGTAGTAGTAGTAGTCGTAGTAGTAGTAGTAGTAGTAGTAGTAGTAGTAGTAGTAGTAGTAGTAGTAGTAGTCGTAGTAGTAGTAGTAGTAGTAGTAGTAGTAGTAGTAGTAGTAGTAGTCGTAGTAGTAGTAGTAGTAGTAGTAGTAGTAGTAGTAGTAGTAGTAGTAGTAGTAGTAGTAGTAGTAGTAGTAGTAGTAGTAGTAGTAGTAGTAGTAGTAGTAGTAGTAGTAGTAGTAGTAGTAGTAGTAGTAGTAGTAGTAGTAGTAGTAGTAGTAGTAGTAGTAGTAGTAGTAGAGTAGTAGTAGTAGTAGTAGTAGTAGTAGTAGTAGTAGTAGTAGTAGTAGTAGTAGTAGTAGTAGTAGTAGTAGTGGTACAATTGATAAGAATGAAAAGGATGGCGGGGGGGGGACGAAGAGGAAGATCGGGAGGGGGAAGACCACACACGCACACACGCACTCACGCACACGCGCACACACGCACACACGCACACACACAGACATACACGCAAACCCCCATACGGTTGCGTTGTGTTGTTCGCCCCCCCCGCCCCTCTCCCATCTCCCCCCGGGGGGGCCTGCCCCGCCTGTATCAACAACAACAACATCAGCAAAAACAAGAACAACAACATCGATCCGCACCGCAAAACCTCACTTCGGCCACGCGCCCAGGGACAATGAGGGACCGCTCGGTCCCCTCACTCCGACGATCCCCGAGCAATACTTCTTCTGCCTATGGGTAATCTGAATTGCGTGAACACATAATGGGCCCGCGCTCTCGGAATCGCGGCCCACCAACAAATATACATCACACCGTAGCCGCTCCGAGTGCAACTTTCGGTCGCAAAAATAAGAAATACGCACTCCTAAAAAACAAATGCCATGCCACGTCATGGTTGTCTAACTTCCAGATCGGCCCCAACATGTAGAAAATGGCCTCTCGAAACAACATCGGAAGTGATTCAACATTCGGTGCCGATTCGTTGATTTTTTGGGGCCGCAGAAGCCCTCCACCACTTTGGGGCGTCGCCACGTCATGCTATGTCATGCTACGCGTTGGTCTTCAACGCCATGCGTGCCATGTAATTGCCCAATCAGAGCTTGCCTCTGTAAGGGTCCTACCGGATTCATATGGTTAGGTTCGGTTTGTCGCCGATTTTCGCTGCACGCCCGGGTGCCCGGGTGGCCGGGGGTGCCCGGGGCCGGGGTGCCCGGGGGGTGCCCGGGTGCCTCGTGCCCGGGGGTGCCCTATAGCCCTATAGCCCAATAGCCTTTTAGCTCTATAGCCCTTTAGCTCTATAGCCCTATAGCCCCCTAGCCCTATAGCCCTGATTGGGTTTTTTTCTCCAGTATCATGCTATGCCATGTTGCCACATACGACTGTGCGAATAGAGAGGAGATCTGGGCCATTGTAAGTACGGGAGGGAGGGGTACGACGTCAGATATTACGCGAGCGTGCCTAACTTGCCCTCCCCTCATCCCCTACCTTATCCGAGGATACTCTGAGAGGCAACTCGCCTGGGCATCGTTTCTGGATGGGCTGGTGGGGATACTGTTTGGTCGCGGCCGCGGGCGACAGCGCAAGCGGCGAGTCGTAAGTCCGGGCCGCGGGCCCACTAATTGACAGCGGGAGCAAACTAAAGCCGCGCACCTAAACTGCCTAAGCTGCCTAAGCGGCGCCTCAAGTGAGCTGCAAGCTGCGCTGAGTGAGGATGCCAGGGCCAGGGGCGGAAAGCGCTCACATAGCGTCCATGCAAGCATGGCGGTGGTTGCCAGCGAGCTGGTGGGGATACTTTCTCCTCGCGGGCGCAAGCGGAAGCGCAGGCGCCGCGGTGAAAGGTCCGGGCCGCGGGCCGATCTAATTACACGCGCGGGCGAGGCCTGGTGGGGATACTTTTTTGATTTGCGGCTCCAAGGACGATTCCAGAGAGCGGGTCGTATCGAGCATGGGGCAGCATGCAAGATAATGGCCAGCGGGCCAAAGCCAACGCCGGAGTGCACCTGTGCCAGAGAAGGCGTAGCAAAGCTTGGAAGGCCAAGCGAAATATCTACCAGCGGGCCAAAAGCCCTGGTGGGGATTATATATATATATATATATATATATATATATATTACACCGCAGGCGGAAGCGCCTGCGGCGGCGGGTCGCGGTCGGGCTGCGGCCGTGACGAATTAGCCGGGCGCGCGCGGGGGCCGCGGATCAGGCGGCGGTGCAAACTGCAGCCCAGGGAGTCTGAGGGAACAGCCACCCAGGAAGCAGGGCGGACGCGGCCAAAATGGCGCGCCGCAGATCCCCAGTCATGGATCGTGTCGGTCCGGCAATCACATGGTAGTGGGAATAAGTCTCCGTGCAAGAAAGGTGTCAGTGAGCCCAGGGTGTCTGTCGGGTATGAGCAGACCGCAGGCATAGAGCTGACGTCGTCCAGCAGGGAGAAGAGTTTCTGACAGCGCCAGCGAACCGTCGCAGCTTCAGAAAACGTATCCAACGGCTGACAGGGCACGCCTGAAGTCATAGACAACCGGGGTCAACCTCAGAACAACTGCGGAGGGATGCGTCTGCAAGCGAGTGATCAACGACATGATGTGACGCAGCGCAGGGGTACACCTGCACCCGACCTTGAGAGAGACACAGGTCAATCGAGAGTGACGGGGCGTGTACCAGGAAGCAACTAAGCGACAAACAAAGAGCGGCTCTCCACCCACGCAGAGGGGCCAGTAAGAGGAAAGGGCGCTCAGAGAAAGCTACGCTGCCGCATGCCCACTGCAGCACAAGCAATCCGTAGCCACGAAGTCCCAGGGAGTGGTCGCTCAACCAGGTTGAGCGCGGGAGCGACGATGGGGAGACGTCAGTGCGCACCGACCCTCGCGGCGAGCGGTGCACCACTAGCCTCTGAATAGCACGCCAGGGCCAACCGCTGCAAGACTGTGAAGTCATGCGCGGGAGCACGCCTGCGACCGCGGCAGAGAACGGTTACAGCGGACCAGGTGGGCATTCCGCCGTCGCGGCGGGGCGACCCGCGTCGCAAAACCGTCTGAACAGCGCGAGACCCACGGACGATGAGTCCAAGCCCAGGGTCGCTCCCAGGGAAGGTGGAGAAGCGCGGCTGAAGGCCGAAGTAACTTGGGGAAACCCAGGGAGTAGAAGCGCGGACCTGGGTGTGACGAGGCGAAACCACCATTGCGTCGGACTCAGAGCCGCGGGCCAGGGCAAGCCTGGCAAGGTGAAAACAGCTACAGCGGGGCCCGGGGCCCTATGTCCACACGCGACACGTGGCGTTGCAATGCAGACGGCATTGCTGGCGCACACACCTGGGTCCAAAGGCAGGGGGTGCACGTGCCAGGGAGGGCGGCGGGATGCCGCCAGGCTTTTTTTTTTTTTTTTTTTTTTTTTTTTTTTTTTTGTTTTTTGTTTCTTCTTCTTCTTCTTCTTTATTCCTTCCTTCTCCTCGCTCCCGCGTTCGGGGTTGCCACAGGCCCGCGGCGCCGCGCCCCCGTCTCAGCGGGGCGAGACGGGGGCGCCCGGGCCGCAAGCGAGAGGCTCGGAGGCTGGGCGGAGCGGCCGCCTCCGCGCCCCCAGAAGCCCACGACACCCAGCGCCTACAAGTCGTCGTCGTCGGAAGGGACCGCCACGTCTGCGCCGCCCAGCCCTTCTCCTTCCATGCCGCCACTGCTGCCCCCATCTCCTCCCAGCCCTGTTCCTCCCGCCATGCTGCCACTGCTGCCCCCTCCTCCTTCCTCCATGCCATTGCTGCCGCCGCTGCCATCCCTCCCACCTCCTCCTGACGCGCCGCCACTGCCGCCCACGCCTGCCACCTCGCGCCCTCCTCGCACATTGCCCTCGAGCCCTGCTGCCACTGAGAAAGCCTGCTCGTCTCGCACGCGTTGTTCACAAGGACGCAGGTGATGTTGTTGGGCTCCAGCATCGCGTTTGCCGCCTCGCTCAGCAGCGCCATTGCCTGCTGCCGCTGCGAAAGCCTGCTCTCCTCGCGCGCCCTGTTCGCATACCCGTAGGTGATGATGTTGGGCTCCAGCTGCACGGCCGCCAGCTCGCTCAGCAGCGCCGCAACCCGCTGCCACTGCCGACGCATGCTCTTCTCGCGCGCGCTGTTCACAGCGCGGTAGGTGATGATGCTGGGCTCCAGCTGCACGGCCAAGATCTCGCTCAGCAGCGCCACGGCCCACTGCTACTGCCGACGCCTGCTCTTCTCGCACGCGCTGTTCACAGTGTCGTAGCTGATGAAGTTGGGCTTCAGCTGCACAACCAAGATCTCGCTCAGCAGCGCCACAACCTGCTGCCGCTGCTGACGCATGCTCCTCTCGCACGTGCTGTTCACAGTGTCGTAGCTGATGATGGTGGGCTCCAGCTTCACGAACAGGATTTTGTTCAGCAGCGCGCTACAGCTTGCTGCCACAGCCGAGGCCCGCCCTTCTCGCACGACCTGTTCAGGGCGCCGTAGGTGATGATGTTGGGCTCCAGCTTCGCGGCCACCATCTCGCCCAGCAGCGACACTACCGGCTGCCACTGCCGACGCCTGCTCTTCTCGCACGCGCTGTTCGCCGCATCGTGGGTGATGATGTTGGGCTCCAGCTTCGCGGCCGCAACCTCGCTCAGCAGCGCCTCTGCCCACTGCTGCTGCCGACGCCTGCTCTCCTCGCACGCGCTGTTCACAGCGCTGTGGGCGATGATGTTGGGCTCCAGCTTCGCGGCCGCAACCACGCTCAGCAGTGCCACTGCCCGCTGCTACTGTCGACGCCTGCTCTTCTCGCACGCGCTGTTCACAGCGTCGTAGCTGATGATGTTGGGCTCCAGCTTCACGAACAGGATCTCGCTCAGCAGCAGCAGCACGGACTCCTGCCACTGCCACTGTCCGCCCTTCTCGCACGCGTTGTTCCAGATGTCGTAGGTGATGATGTTCGTAATGATGTTGGGCTCCAGCTTCACGACCACCATCTCGCTCAGCGGCGCCACAAACTGCTGCCGCTGCAACCGCCTGCTCTTCTCGCACGCGCTCTCCAGTGCCGTAAGTGATGATGTTGGGCTCCAGCTGCACGACCACCAGCTCGCCCAGCAGCGCCACAACCTGCTGCCACTGCCGACGCATGCTCTTCTCGCACGCGCTGTTCACAATTACGTAGGTGATGATGGCGGGCTCCAGCTTAACGACCACCATCTCGCTCAGCAGCGCCACAACCGGCTGCCACTGCCGACGCCCGCTCTTCTCGCACGCGCTGTTCACCGCGACGTAGGTGATGATGTTGGGCTCCAGCTTCGCGGCCGCAATCTCGCCCAGCAACGTCATCAACTGCTGCCGCTGCTGACGCATGCTCCTCTCGCACGCGCTGTTCACCGCGACGTAGGTGATGATGTTGGGCCCCAGCTTGACGCTCGCCATCTCGCTCAGCAGCGGCACGGCCTGCTGCCGCTGCCGACGCCTGCTCTTCTCGCACGCCCTGTTCACAATGACGTAGGTGATGATGTTGGGCTCCAGCATCGCGACCACCATCTCGCTCAGCAGCGCCACGACCTGCTGCCACTGCCGACGGCTGGTCTTCTCGCACGAGCTGTTCACAGTGACGTAGGTGATGATGGTGGGCTCCAGCTTCGCGGCCACAACCTCGCCCAGCAGCGCCGCCAACCGTTCCCACTGCAACCGCCTGCTCCTGTCGCACGCGCTGTTCACAGTGCTGTGGATGATGATGTTGGGCTCCAGCTTGAAGACTACCATCTCGCTCAGCGGCGCCACAACCTGCCGGCGCTGCCGACGCCTGCTCTTCTCGCACGCGCTGTTCACAAGGCTGTGTGTGATGATGTTGGGCTCCAGCTTCACGGCGATCATCGCGCTCAGCAGCGCCACGGCCTGCTCCCACTGCAACCGCCTGCTCCTCTCGCACGCCCTGTTCACAGTGACGTAGGGGATGATGGCGGGCTCCAGCTTCACGACCACCATCTCGCTCAGCAGCGCCACAACCCCGCTGCCACTGCCGACGCCTGCTCTTCTCGCACTTGCCGTTCGCAATGCCGTAGGTGCTGATGTCGGGCTCCAGCATCGCGGCCGCCGTCTCGTTCGGCAGCGGCACTGCAGGCTGCCACTGCCAACGCCTGCTCATCTCGCACGCCCTGTTCACAATGACGTAGGTGATGATGGCGGGCTCCAGCTTCACGACCACCATCTCGCTCAGCAGCGCCACAACCTGCTGCCACTGCCAACGCGTGATCCTCTCGCACGCGCTGTTCACAGCGTCGTAGCTGATGATGTTGGGCTCCGGCTTCAGGACCGGGATCTCGCTCAGCAGCGCCGCAACCTGCTGCCACTGCCAACGCCTGCTCTTCTCGCACGCGCTGTTCACAGCGTCGTAGGCGATGGAAATGGACTCCAGCTTCGCGACCACCATCTCGCTCAGCAGCGCCGCTGCTGGCTCCAACGGCAACCGCCTGTTCTTCTCGCACATGCTGTTCAGGACGTTGTAGGTGATCATTGGGGGCTCCAGCTTCGCGATCCGAATCTCGCGCAGCAGCGCCGGGACCGGCTGCCACCGCCGCAGTCCGCTCCTCTCGCGCAACCTGTCCAGGATGCTGAAATTGATGATGGTGGGCTCCATCTTCGCGACCGCAATCTCGCTCAGCAGCGCCAGGTCTGACTGCCACTGCCCCTGCCCCCGCCTGCTCCTCTCTCGCGCGCTGATCAGGGCGCTGTAACAGAGTACCGTGGGCTCCAGCTTCGCCCCCACCACCTCGCTGAGCAGCGCCAGCCTCGCTCGGCGCCCTGGCGAGGAGGACAGCCGCCCCCCTGCCACGCGCGAAGCACCTCAATCGCGGGTCGCTCCGCCGCCGCGGCCACGCGGCGAGTCGGCCTCAGCTGCCCCCGCGCACTGGAAGCATCTCCATGCATCGTCGCCGCTGCTGGCCCTGACGTCCGCGCCGCCACTGCTGCCCCTCCCCGCTCTTCCCATCGTGCCGCTGCTGCCGCCGATGCTGCTTCCACCGATGACGTTCGTCCTCGCTCCTTCACCTCCTTCTCCTCCTCCGCGCCCTCCTCCTCCGCTGCCACTGCCGTCCCTCCTCGCACCTCCGCGTCCCACTGTGCTGCCGCTGCCGTCCGTTTGCGCTGACTCGTTGCCCCTGCCACCCAACCCCGCCCCCGCGCCGCCGCTGATGTCCCTCCCTGGCGAAGCCGCGATGCCGCTGCCGACCCGCCAGGTGCCCACTGCCAGCCCTTCTCGCACGAGCGGGCGAGGCATCCACAGCGCCGGACGAGGGACAACGCGAGGAGCGCCGACTGGGGGAACTGCTGGCCGCGATCGCAGCTCGCCATCAGGCGCGCCCTCAGCGGCACAAGCTGTGCGAATCGCGAGGCGACCAAATTCGAGCATGCCCGCACTCTGGTCCATGCCCGTCAAAGAAAGAGCGGCTAGCTGAGAGGCCTGGGCGCAGCGGGCAGCCATGACTCAGAACTTGAGATCTGGCCAAAAATGGTCTGCCCCACGTAGGTTCCGAAGGAGAGCCAAGAGGGCCTTGGCTCGGGCTCGCCACTGAGGCCCTGTGAAGACAAAAGCAGAAGCAGCTCGAAACGCAGCAGCGATGCCGCGGCCCCGTCGCAGCCGCTGCACCGCAACGACCGCGCGCAGAACGCGATAGGCAGGCCCCCAGGCCATCGTCCAGGGCATCTCCCGGGTCCTCTCCAGCACGCGGAGCAAGTCAGCTGCTTCGCGGCGGCGTGCGCGGCGACGGAGCGCAGCAACAGGTGCGCGCCACTTGCACTGGATGATCTGGCACGCAACCTGGGCACCCGGAGTGAGGGCCAGCGGGGCCAGGCGGACGAGACCGCGCTGCCGCCCGCCGCCTGGGCAGCGCAGAGCGAGCGTGTCATCCAGGCGCTGCGCAACATCGTCGGCCGCCCCACCGTTGAGAGCTGTTTTCAGAACTTCGTGGAATCGCCAGAGCTGCTCGGCCGTGCCATGAAGACGCACGTCGCCACCGCGATCATTGGGGATCACGATGGCTAGCGTGAGGCGCCGCCGCAGCAACTGCACCAGCTGGCCGCCATGAGCGAGGAGCGCTGCCCGCGCACGCGCGCCCCCGCTCACCAGCTCCGACCGCGCCCTTCCGCCGCTGGCCGAGCCGTGCGCACTGCGGCAGCAACGCGCGACTGCAATGAAGCCCTCTTCCTGCGCGACGCGGACAGGAAGACCTCCGAGGGCTACGACTCTGAGACGCCCGTCGGGGAATCGTACCATCGAGCCGCGGGCAGTCCGCACCGAGCGGCACCTGTCACAGAAGACGCCCTCCGCCCACGAGCGCCGCCGGCTGGCAGCAAGGACGCGCAATGCCAAGAAAGCCAGCTGCGCGCGCCGCTCGCGGTCCTGCAACGGCCCACGCAGCTGCTGCCCGTATGGCGCGTCGCCGCCCACAACCAGAGGGTCCCAAGACTCCCCGTGAAAGAAAACAGGCATATCCGTGCGACGGGCAGGCCAGCGGGCGGGGTCTGTGTCGGCGCCGCCCTCCGCATACACATTGAGACCCCACTCTGGGCAACGCTCGATGGCGGCACCAAGCCCTATGAAGACAACCTTCCGGAGGTGCACGCGCGCATCCAAACGACAATCGATCTGAATACCTCGGGGCAACCGCGCTTCGTTCGCCATCGAAACCCATTCTCGACGCAAGGACTGCCCCGACACGTCAGGTGCTCTCAGGAATCCGCGCGTGACAAGCGTCACCTTGGTGAGTTGTGAAGAATGCGTCGCCGCCAGGTCAAGCAAGTCATCGATCAAATGCAAGCTTGTAGAATCTCTGAGACCTCGCGAGGCCACGGCCTCGTAGAGGTCATCCACGGACAATTCGCCAAAGGTAGGAATCGCAGCATGTCGAACTGAGACAATATACGGATCAAGAATCACAAGGCGCACTGGGTTTACCTGCTGCACGAAACGCTGGGATAAGGATGCCATGGTAACGTTGAGCTGCCCATATTGCAATGCGATGCGCTGCAGTAGCGTAGTCTGGGGCGCCACCCGCCAAGCATTGTCGGAGATGTGGCCGTGAAAATAAAAGCACTTCCCAATCTTGTGAAACGGGCAGGCGTGCCCCCACTTGCAGCGCGGCGGAGCCCTGGCTCGGCCACGCCTGCTTCGCGGTCGTTCAACTGATTGCTGGCGCGCTGTAGTGCGGCCGCTCCGCGAACGACATCGCCTCAGGAAGTCGCGGACAAGCCGTTGCACACGGAGGACAGCAGCAGCGGCAGCTCCAGCCAGGTCCCCATCTCCTTGCGTGCAATACCCAGGCGCTGCTAGTAGGCGGCGCTGCAGGCGTGCCTGGAGCCGACTCTCCAAGCCCAAACGGCGCCACCACATAGCGATCCGGTCCGCAGCCCGAGAGCGTCGATGATTCAGAAAACCACGCGCAGCAGCCTGGATCCGCAAGACCGCCACGGCTGCAGTGCCACAGAGAGCCGCGCTTTCACTGCGCCGCGCCCGAATGGAATCAGGGACGACCTGGCAGACCGTCGCAGGCCTCGGGAGCCGGGCGTTTCTCTGAGCGCGCCGCCACGCTCCTGGCGACGCCCCTGGCCGAGGAAGCGACGCGGCGTGGCTGGCGACGTTCCTGTGGAGGACTTGGATGGGCAAGATGGGTGCCCCCCCCTCCTGGGCATCAAGCACTGGGGCCGTGACAGCCAGCCGTCGAAGCGTTGTCTGCGAGCAGGCGACAAGGCCTTCCAGTTCGCGCAGTCGCTCAGCCTGCTTCCAAACAAGCTGCTCTCTGCTCCTTGCCGCCCACTGCTGCGCCCGTCGCCTCTCGGCCGCGGTGCGCCGCGTGGGTCTTCTGCGGCCAGCGTCATCGGCCAGCCCCCCGTCAGCCATCGAGGAAGGAGCAGGGATGAAGAGGAGGAGAGGGACAGGACGGCTTGAGCCAAAGGGGCTTGAGCCAGGGCTACGGAACTGGTGTTTTTTTTTTCTACAGCCGCAGGCGGAAGCGCCGGCGGCGAGCAGTCACGGTCGGGCTGCGGCCGCGACTAAATTTCCGGGCGCGCGCGGGGGCCGCGGATCAGGCGGCGGGGGGGGGGCAGCAACCTAGGGCGTCTGAGAGGCCAGGCGGTCGTGCAAGCCCAGGGAGTCTGAGGGGTCAGTCACCTGAGGCGGTCGTGCAAGCTGCAACCCAGGGAGTCTGAGGGGTCAGTCACCCAGGAGCAAGCCAGGCGCGGCCAAAATGGCGCGCAGTGCGTTCCCAGTCGTGGTCGTGCCGAGACAACCGCGTGGTGGTGGGAACCGAACTCCGTGCGAGAAAGTCAGTCCAGGGAGTCTGACGGGTATGAGCAGACCGAAACTGGTTGACGTCGTCCAGCAAGGAAGGGGATTCTGACAGCGCCAGCGAACCGTCGCAGCTTCAGAAAACGCATCCGCGGCAGATAGGGTGAGCCTGAGGCCGAACCGGCAAAGGCAAACGCCGACCCACTGCTGAGAGATGCGCCTGCGCGCAGAAGACCAGCGGTCTGGTATTGACGCAGCAGGGGTACACAAGTAACCACCCTGTGAAAACACAAGGTCACTCGAGGGTGGGCGTGCACCAAACGACTAAGTGACATCAGCGCCAAGCAACCCACGCAGCCGAGTCGGGGAAGCGCTCGAAGGACAGCAACTGTCGTATACCCAAGACAGCAAGTCCTCACGGTCACAGAGTCCCAGGGAGAATCGCACAACTGAATGCGCGTGAGAGCAACGAAAAAGAACCGAGTGCCCATCATACTCCAAGACCGTGCAGCGCAGTCCACAGAACTGGTGGGGATACGCGCAGCGTCGCGAATTTATGCCTATCACGGAGGACTCTTCAGTAATTGCCAAGCGAGGGCCCCAAAGAAACGAAATCTCCGGCTCAAGGGGGACGGCTCTAATCCGCACCGCGCCCTTCTGCTCCATGCCCTCCAACATGTTAACCCAAGGGGGCTCGAAAGGTCCCCAAGAGGGCCCCAAGAGAACCCCAAGATGGCATCACTTGTCCCCAAGATGGCCCCGTAATAGCTTCAAGATGGTTCCAAGAGGCTCCCAGAGCGAAAGATCTGTAAAGGCCTTTATGGTTGAATCGTCGTCGTCGTTGTTTTCTTGCCCTCGCATCCTTCTTCTTCTCCTCCTCCTCCTCCTCCTCCTCCTAATCCTCGTTCTCCTCCTCTTCCCTCCCACCTCATCCTTCTTCTCCTCCACTTCCACTCTTCCAAGCCCTATTCCTCCTCCTCCACCTCCTCCACCTCCTCCTCCTCATCATCATCGTCCTCATCTTCATTCCGCCAAGTTTCACCATACATTGGACCTCCTCCTTCTCCTCCTGTTCCTCCTCCTCTTCGTCCTCCCGCTTCTTCCTCATCCTTCCTCCCCGCCTGCTCCGCATTCGACAAGACGCGAAATCCTGCATGCGGTTCACCTCTTGTTCTGCCCATGCTGATCCCGAACTTCGGTTTGGCGGCTGCCCCCTCAATGCTCCGCTGCATGTTCCAACGCTTCCCTGATCCGTACAACTCGCCTGGGCATCGGTGGTGGCGGGCACGCAAGACGTATAACGTTTCTGCATACCCACCGCCCGAGAAACCGATGCCCTGAGACCTCAGGAAACACTCGATGTGGATATTCGCGGGCTCTGGGGGGGCCCCTGATGATATTCATATCTGCTGCCTCCATAGGGTCCTGGGACATCGTTTCTCCAGGCGGTGTATAATCGTGTATGCACTCCGTCCTCGGGTCCTGGACATCCGGGGGGGCGCTTCCTGCAAGCACTCGGTCTGCCTAGGCTTCTAAGGGTGTTTCTGGAAGACTTCTTGGGAGCCAGGATGGCTTCCTCCCAAACACGCGTGCTTTCCCAGGACATCACGAGCCTCCTTCGAAACACGTCGGCTTTCTTAGAACCCCCCGCCTCCTTGGAATGCCAACCCCCTCGCGCCACCCTGGTCGTGTCGGCCACTACACCTCGGAACCCTCCAGGACATCCATCAGAGGGGGCTGTTGCTTCTTGCAGGCGCCAGTCCGGAACGCCCTTAGATCGGCAACGCGCAACAGTGGCCCCAGGCCAGAGCGACCTTTGGCGCGCGGCTTTGTGGAGGGCCGCGGGGAGGCCGACTCCAAACGCCCAGGCCAGGGGGGGAGGACCCCCTGTCTGGCACGCCCAAACTGGGTACTGGAAAGGTGGATACGACGCCCAACGACAAGCGCTGTCCCCAACTGGCAGCGGCCGTTGTTGGGCAGGCGGTCCTTGTCTTATGATGCTTTCATCGCACTTAAGAGACACATCCCAAAAATAATTTCGAGTACCCAGAAAAGCATCGGAACAATGTCGAACGAGCATCGCCTCCCAGGGCCCGCGAAAACCCTTTAGTTTCGGTACTTTCTTGGTGCCTGCAATGTCCGTAGAATATAAGCCCGATGCACTAAACCAAGACAATCCCAGCCAGAAATGTTCGCAGAACATGCCGTGCAGACCACAGGAAGGTTCTCAGAGAACCTCCTCTGGTGGGCCCATTGGGCGAGCCAGGACGCTTCGCCACTGTTGGGTCGCCTCGGCGCAGACGTGGACCACCGTCGCCTGGCGAGAGCTCGGGCTGCGCACGGACAGCCCCCCCAGGCGGCCCCAGCTGGCCTCCACAGGCCCCCCGCATAGCTCGGGGCGGTCTCAACGCCCTAGTCCAGGAGGGAAAGGAACACACAGACACAGTGAATCGTCGACTCCCAGGGGAATATGGGAAAATATGGGAAGTGGGGGGGAAGACGAACATCCAGAAAATACGCAAAAATATGGGGGAATCCTGGGATTTGTGTCGTTATTTATGCGTCCCTGGGCCCCTTGATTAATCCTGGGGCGCGAAGCGGCCCAGTGGGCGCCGCCGGAGGCCAGCGCCGGGATGCTGAGGCTGCCCCGGCCCTCTCGGGGCGCCCGTTGAGGGGGCCTGCCGTGGCCAGCCGGGACCGCCTGGGGGGGCCAGCTCTGTGTGCAACCCGAAAAGCCTTACCATCGGCGCCCCTGGATGCATGTACTGCTTCCTCCTGGGCTATGTCGCCGCCTCCGACCTCAAGGACCTCGCACCACGATAAAAGGCGCCCAGGTGGACACGGACATGATCGGCACCAGCTCCAGATTCCAATGTTTGTACATACTTCCGGGATGTTCATGTTCCCTTCAACTTCGAAACAATATGTTTTGACACATTTTCATAAGAACTCAGCGTTAGGAACTCAGCGTTGGGAGCGTTCTGACTGCAGGGCGGCCCGCCCCGTCCTTATTTTCCTTCGGCCGCGTCCCTCCTCCCCTTTCCTCCTGTATGGTGGCACAATTCGGCCCAACGGCACCCCCGTTCACGCCTTTATCGCCAGCGCAGTCACTCTCCGTCTAGCCGCCGACGCTAAAAGTGTTCGTTCAAACTTCCATCTCCTGAGCCAAAGAGGTTCGGGAGCGGCCAAGAGGGGGGCGTCCAAGAGGGGGAGGTACAAATATTGGCAGGCGGCATGTGCGCGGCCCGCGGGGGGGGGGGCCCAGGGACGTAATGAAATAAGACGAGGCGCCATGAAATCTGAAGAAATATCATGGCCCACGCCATGATATCCACACCCCCCTAGTCATCGCCCCCCTCTTTGCCGCCCCCGAGAGGTCACTCTCTGGCGAGAGGCCGCCCTCGCGCGCATCTGCTCACGGTGCGGCGCCGGCGGCGCCCAGGCCACCGCGCCTGCGGCGTGGCAGCCTGCGGCTGACCTTGACCTCGGGGCGCTGCCGTGAGCAGCCAGATGCATCCGAGGTACGAGGATCGAGGACCGAAGTAAGAGGAACAAAAATAGGACGAGAACGATGTCATGATAGGATTGGAATGGATGCGTTCTAGGATTTCCAGAGAGTATCTCACGGTCCTCGTTCCTGCAGCTCGTGTGGAAAATTAGGAAATATGGGAAATGTCAAAACCTTGTAAATCCTGGACCGTATCATTATCATTCACAAACTGTCGGAGGTCTGCGAAGATTTCTTGGATCGGCGCTTGACCCCCCCTCCTGGCGCGCCGCCAGGGGGGGGAGTCCGCGCGAAGCTCCGAAAGTTTTTGCTTCTGCAATTTTTCCTTCTGAGGCCCCCGAGAGACCCCACGGGGCTCCCACGATGCTTCCCGAAATGCCCCCGAGAAGCCCCCAAGACTGGCCCCCAAGAGCCCTCCAACAGGCCCCCGAGAGGCATCCCAAGAGACCTTAGTATGCACCCAAAAAGCCCCTGAGGTAAACCACCGCCGCCCAGCGGCGACACATTGGCAACGAACCCGCGGCGAATCGCAAAGAATCAGGCAATGTGGGCCGAGACATGAGCGAGGTGATGGAATGCACTTAGCGTGAACATGCGACTGGTGCCGTGCCCATGGCGTGCACATGCCAGCGTCGGACGGACAAGCGGAACAGAAACGCCTGCCAGACGCAAGTTCCTGAGCGGGCGGCGCGAACCACCGGGAGTGCCCTTATGAAACAAGCCACTGCTTGTCAGAACTGGACGCTATACCCTAACGACGCAACTGTGGCCAGGCATTGCCTTCGCGAAGCACACGGGCGCCCAAGGGTCACTACCATTTTTGGATCCGCCTCGCATCAAGATCAACCCTGCAACGCCTCATGCCCGTCGGTCGATCTTGCTGCAAGATGTGTTACTCTTGGCCAGACATGTAGCACGAGCATCTGCCGATCAAACAAACCGTCATAGTCCTAATGAATGACATTTCAGGCTTAGCGAATGGAAATATCACGGCTTCTACTAGCTTCAAGCAAAGCTACGTTGTCACATTCAACGAACACCACACAGTGGCACATTTCAGAGACAACATCGCGAATACACGCACACACGTGTTTCTCTCTATATCCCTTTCTATTTCTCTCTCTCTCTCTCTCCTTTTCTCTCCCCCTCTCACTCCGTCACCCTTGCTGCAGCGGAGCTCCGTCTTCAGATCTACAAATTCGAGACCACCTACATATATCGATGAAGATCTGGTCCATATAGGCACGTGCGTGCAGCCTGATGTATGCACACGGAAGTGGATATGCACATAGTGGTGCACTGCATGCGCTTACGTACAGGATAATTACGTTGCCGGGACACTGCGCATACTACTACTACTACTACTACTACTACTGCTACTACTACGACTGCTACTACTACTACTACTACTACTACTACTACGACTACGACTACGACTACGACTACGACTACAACTACAACTACGACTACGACTACGACTACGATTACTACTACTACTACTACTACTACTACTACTACTACTACTTCTATCACTACGACTACTACGAGTACTACTACGACTACTACTGCTATTACTACGACTACTACTACAACTGCAACTACAACTACATCTGCTACTGCTGCTACTAATCGGGCCACCACCACTACGATTACTACTGCTACTGCTACTACTACTACTACCACTACCACCAATACTACTACTACTACAACTACTACTACTACTACTGCTACTACTATTACTACTACCACTACTACTACTACTACGATTAGTACTGCGAGTGCGACTGTTACTATTGGTACTATTACTATTCTTATTATCAATACGACTACTACTACTTTACTCTTGCGACTACTGCTGCTACTTCTACTACTAATGCTACAACCAGCACTGCTACGACGACTGCTACTGCAACAATAACAATAACTATTACGAGCAACGCCACTAGTAGTAGACACTAATAC
>CAUYUJ010014693.1:840744-868537 GCA_963575745.1 Prorocentrum cordatum
GACCGCACCGCTTGCGCACAACCTCTGGTGTCGAGAAGGTGCCACTCCTACCGCGCCCTGCGAGCCTGCAACGCATAGAGACCGCACCCCGCGCGCACCCTCCCAGGTGTCGAGAAAGTGCCACGCCTGCCGTGCCCTGCGAGCCTGCAACGGATAGAGACCGCACCACTTGCGCACCACCTCTGGTGTCGAGAAAGTGCCACGCCTGCCGTGCCCTGCGAGCCTGCAACGCATAGAGACCGCACCCCCTGCGCAACCCCTCTGGTGTCGAGAACGTGCCACGTCTGCCGTGCCTTGCGTCTGTGTCTGTGCCTGCGTTATGTGGTGTGTGGTGTGTAAGTCTCTCTGGTGTCTGTGTGGGTGCGTGTGTGTGTGTGTGTGTATGTGTGTGTGTGTGTGTGCGTGCGTGCGTGCGTGCGTGCGTGCGTGCGTGCGTGCGTGTGTGTGTGTGTGTGTGTGTGCGTGCGTGCGTGCGTGCGTGCGTGCGTGCGTGCGTGCGTGCGTGCGTGCGTGTGTGTGTGTGTGTGTGTGTGTGTGTGTGTCTGCGGCCGCGTCTGTGTGTGTGAATGCGTGTATGTGTGTCTGTGTGTCTGTAGGGGAGGAAGGAAGAGCAGAGGAGGAGGGAGGAGGGAGGAGCGAGGTGTGTGAGCTTCACGGGTGCGACGCGGGATGGAAGAAAACAATAACTCCACTAAGCATGTGAGGAATAAAACGAACGGCGAAATCTTGCACGCCCAAGGTGCTAACACATGACTTATGTACGCCCGTACATCATTTTTGTTGCGTCTGGCTGGACATGCGTGTCCGAACGCAACTGGTCATACCAGACCGGTGTACATGCAACAACAATCTGATCACAGAGGGGACGCCGAGACTGACCGCGGTAACGATAGCAACGATTCAAGGTTGGGCGCTGATGTTAGAACATCACATTTCAACTGATGCGAACAACGGAAACCATGAGCAAGAAACACAACCAACCCTGCTGTCCCACCCCTTGGTGTCGTGGGTCCGTGACCTTCATGGCCTTCCAGGCAGCTCTCAGCGACCCCCTGGCAAGATATGGAGATAGGGGGGATATTTCTAACACACGATTGACGAGAGGTTGGTGGCAGTGCAATCAACTCGGCAACCGTTCACAGCATCCTGATTAGAACATCCAGTCTGCTTCTAGAGCCACGTACGAGACAGTGCACTAGCTCGTTCAATCACTGCTTCCAAAAGCAGAGATGCGGGCAACTTGCGTTAAACCAAGTCTGCCGACCATCTAGTAAGCTATGTCTAACGCCGAGCCCCGCCAACCTGGTAGCCGTAATTGGCTTTGCAGATCAGCTCTTCGGGATTCCTTCATTATTCTCCTTCGGAAGATTTTCACCTCCCCCGCAACTTCGCTCAAAATTGCCTCCAACATGTCTCCCAGAGTACCCAACACCTCCACAAGACGGCCCGAAGTGGCCACGGAGACTCCCGAGAATGCCCTCGATGTGCCAATTAAGTCGAAACAACTCGTTGTGTGTGTGTGATTATGTCTTACTTTATGCTCGCTCCAGGTGGGCTTCTGAGGCCTAAATGTGAAGTACTCCAATGTTGCCCCCTGTCGAGCCTGCAGCTGAGGCGTATTTTAGGAATCCCATCTGCGTACATATCTAGGGTGAGTAACCTGAGCGTTTTGCAAAGGCATCAGCGAAACCGCTGTAACAAGTGCTTCTTTGTAGCCGAAAGAACTTGTACAACAAGATCGCTATGTATCAAGACCCTTCTCTTGTAAAACATCGAACTACTTTTCAACGCAAGAGGGCTCTCCAGAGACTGGTCTGCGCGCCGCAAGAAGGGCGGGCCACGTCAACAGTGGGCGTCGTCAGTGCATGCGCATCCCTAACACTAGTAGTTTACATGTGCAATGTTCCCTTCTTCGCCTTCCTCTCCCTGCCTCTTCCCTCTTCACGGTGCTCCGAATTCGTGGGGCTTTCAGATTCTGCTTCACAGTCGGGCGCTTTTGTTTTCTGCTTCATAGTCGTGGGGCGCTCCGTTCTTCCCAGTCACAATCGCGATGCCTGCAGCTGTTGCTTCATAATCCAATCTCCGCACCCCGTCTGTTGTATAGTATTTTCTGGA
Source organism: Prorocentrum cordatum (assembly GCA_963575745.1). Taxonomy (NCBI): domain Eukaryota; class Dinophyceae; order Prorocentrales; family Prorocentraceae; genus Prorocentrum; species Prorocentrum cordatum. The sequence continues at coordinate 842,860 of CAUYUJ010014693.1, forward strand.
GAGTTGCCAATTGCGCACTCTTCTGTCCACGCGTCCTGCTGGACGCTCGGCTCTTGCTGCTGCTGCTACCGGCGTCAGATGCGGACATACATACAAAGGAAAATGCCTGGCGTCGGAGCCGAAACCAGCTGCATGCAAAAGATTGCGTTTTCCCGCCCTTTCCCAATGCCCCCTTCCATCATCCATCCGATCCGATGTGCCCATCCCCGGGTCTGTCCCGCGTATCTTCCGAGCCGTGTTCAGCCGAACCACCGAGAAACGCCCGAAAACCTCCGAAACGAAGAAGACGTCGACATCGTCGACGTCCTCGATCCTCGATTCTGCCCTGCCAGCTTTTCCGAGCCTCGCCCAGCCGCGGCGAACCCCGAGGAACGTGCGAGAGCCTCCGAAACGAAGACGTCGACGTCGTCTTCCTCGATATCTGGGCTCATGGTTTGATTCTGCTGCATTGTTTTTGTGAGAAAGGAGAGCACAGCACAACCGCGAGGCTCCACTGGTGCTGCTACGAAACTGCTCCTCCTCCTCCTCCTCCTTCCGCCAACCAGTGTTCCCTGGACAGACAGACGCTTACAAGCGGAGCTGCCCGCGAGAGTGACTGCACGGGCGAGCGAGCGGTCGAGGGGGGCGCGGGGAGGACTCCATCCATTGAGCTCACTGGGGGGCAGCAGGGCTGCACCTAAACGGCGCTTTTTGTGTTCGTGTTGTATTCGTTGTCCCGCGTTTTGTCTTCAATCCGCCTCTACATTGTGGATGCCATGACAACGGACACTCTAACAATCCGATCATTGAATCAAACATGTGCTTAAAATGTGTAACACATGTTCTAAACATGTTTCAAACATGCTTTTACAGATTTAAACAAGTGTTTGAAGCATGTTTTAGACATCTGGAAACTATTTGGCAGCATGCTTCCTCTCCATGAATCGACTTCCACAACTCTAACACAAAACGAAATCGAAACGAAAGCGGCCCACGGAATCGCCGAAACACCGTTTGGGTCCAGCCCTGGGGGTGGCAGGCGAGGGGCGCCTGACGGAGCTCAAGGTCGCCTCCGCCCTGCGCAGCCGGGAGCCCATGCCGCCGAGCTCGTTCTCCAGGCCGCGCAGCTCGCGGCGGGCCTCGTCGAGCTCCTCGCGGGGAGGCGCGGGCGAAGGATGCTTGCGATGGAACGGATGATGTGCAATGCGTCGCTGTCTGCGTGTGCGTATCTGGCGGAGATATGTTTGGTGTACGCCCATCGCGTGAGCAATTCCTCATGTAATGTCCCGCGCGCCATGACACGCGAACCATACTTGCACACAGCTGTGAAACCCACACTTCCGAGAGATATGCTACATCATTCATGGCAGCCTTGAGGGCCAGAGCGTTTCCGTGAGGTACCATTTCCATCTTCCTACGGCTCCATGTCGCGGGGGAGGCAAACATATCAGCACTTGTTGGCAATCATCTCAACATCAAACGCATGAGATCTCAAGCAACATCTCTTCTGCTGAGAGCGGCACTATGTGTGGAACGCGTAAGACTGACCCTGGACTAGAGTGACCTTTTGGTGCACGGCCGCACGGCCTCCCTGGGAAATTCAATGCAACCGCGCAAGCAAGTACTGCCGCGCCGCATCAACGATCGGCGGGATGCGCGTCGACAATTTTTTGCGCCAAAGTGCGGGCTTCCACCACTTCGATTTAAACGCCCGGAATTACATTCCGAATGCGATGCGAAAGCAGACGCTGCCGGGGGCCACCACGATGAGGTCTGGCACTGCTGGGCCGCGTCGCGATGACGTCTGGCCAGCTGCGGCGTCATGGAAAAAAACTGGTCCCATCCGCGGGCCCGGAGCATGTTTGATTTGAATACTTCTGGATAACGTGCACGAGCAAAGCACCCCATTGGTTCAGACTATATTCACACATATTCATACATATTCAAATGTATTCAAAGATATCAAAACCATATGCAAAGATATACAAGGACTTTCAAGCCGAGCGATTTGGGATTTGGACTGGGATTCGGGACTGGTCCTGGGTCAGAAAACGAACCGTCCGGTCGACGAGCCCCCCCACGGGAAACCAATGCACACTGTAAGGTGCTCCGCGTATGCGCTGCTGTCGATTGCAAGGGGGAGGGGCCGAACCTGGCGCGCTCAGATGCGAGCGCGACCACGCGATACGGGTGTCGACGCCAGGTCGAGCCCACTTAAAGCTCGCCCGACCTCCTTGGGGCCCGCTCCAAAGGTCACTGTAGCGAAGGGTCACTCTTACGCGTAGTCGGTGCCAAGTTTGGGTGGCCGCTTTGTGCAAGATTGTCGCGCGGGATTTTTGGGACAGTGGAGTTCTTTGGGATGGAGGGCGCCCGCGTGCTGGGCCGTGCGGTGACCGCGGCGCGCGCGCACAGCGCGCGCAGGCTGTGCGGCCCCACTCTCAGGTGGGGCGCAGGAGGACAGGAGAGCAATGGAGACCACGAGGAAGCTTACCCGGCCTCTCGCGGCCACAGGTGGATGGAGCTCGACGAACGAGTCAGGGTGACGTCTGGGAGTCCTCCCTCTGCCCCCACCCCCTCGCCCCTGTCTGAACAGGGCGACTTGCGATCACGGCAGCTCATAACCACTCCCCAAGCCCCTCCCCGGGCCCAAACGCACCAATCATCCGAGCTGCGCCCAGCCGTGGCGACATGCCCCCTCCCACCCCGGAAGGGCCACCGCCGTGGTCTGAACATGCCCATCTCTGATCCGTACCGCCGCCTCCGCCGCGCAGCGGGGCCCCCCTCTCGCCCTGGAGGAGGAGGCGGAGGAGGAGGAGGAGGAGGAGGAGGAAGAGGAGGAGGAGAAGGAGGAGGAGGAGGAGGAGGGCGAGGAGGAGGAGGAGCAGGAGGAGGAGCAGGAGGAGGGGGAGGAGCAAAAGGAGTCGGAGTCGGAGTCGGGAGCCTTGGCATTTCGGTTCACCTCTGCGTCGTCAACTGAAGCGAGGCTGCTCGCCTGAAGCTCGAGCTATTCGCTGCTGACTAGATGATTCGGCGTTGCAGAGGGATGCCTGCAGGACCCATGGCCTATTGAGCCTCTCGGGCCCGCTTCGACGCTGGGCCGATTCCCTCCTACGTTTACAGCCCTGGACGGGTAAGAAGTTATCACGCGATGGTGCATCCCCACGCTCGGGCGAGGTTCTAAAACTGCAAAAAGTTGTTTGAAAACCTCGTCGCGTCAGATTTGCTGCAAGGGTAGCTCCTCCCCGCTCCGATCCCTCCCATCCCGCTCCCCCCCACCCGCCAGTTGGTTAGTGGGCGAAGCCCACTCACATAAAAAATTAGCCTGGCGAAAGACCCAACCATAAGCAATTGTTAATACCGCAATTGTGGGCATCATCTTCGGTGGAGCTCCCTATGGGGCCACGAACCGTGTGAGGGGTGCGCCCAAATGGGGCGGGGCCGCCATGCGGACCCTGCCACTGGGGCCTTCGGTGGAGCTCCTTATGGGGCCACGAACCGTGTGAGGGGTGCGCCCCAATGCGGGGCCGCCATGCGGACCCTGCCACTGGGGCCTTCGGTGGAGCTCCCTATGGGGCCACGAACCGTGTGAGGGGTGCGCCAAAATGGGGCGGGGCCGCCATGCGGACCCTGCCACTGGGGCCTTCGGTGGAGCTCCCTATGGGGCCACGAACCGTGTGAGGGGTGCGCCAAAATGCGGGGCCGCCATGCGAACCCTGCCACTGGGGCCTTCGGTGGAGCTCCCTATGGGGCCACGAACCGTGTGAGGGGTGCGCCAAAATGGGGCGGGGCCGCCATGCGAACCCTGCCACTGGGGCCTTCGGTGGAGCTCCCTATGGGGCCACGAACCGTGTGAGGGGTGCGCCAAAATGGGGCGGGGCCGCCATGCGAACCCTGCCACTGGGGCCTTCGGTGGAGCTCCCTATGGGGCCACGAACCGTGTGAGGGGTGCGCCAAATGGGGCGGGGCCGCCATGCGAACCCTGCCACTGGGGCCTTCGGTGGAGCTCCCTATGGGGCCACGAACCGTGTGAGGGGTGCGCCAAAATGCGGGGCCGCCATGTGGACCCTGGGGCCTTCGGTGGAGCTCCCTATGGGGCCACGAACCGTGTGAGGGGTGCGCCAAAATGCGGGGCCGCCATGCGGACCCTGCCACTGGGGCCTTCGGTGGAGCTCCCTATGGGGCCACGAACCGTGTGAGGGGTGCGCCAAAATGCGGGGCCGCCATGCGGACCCTGCCACTGGGGCCTTCGGTGGAGCTCCCTATGGGGCCACGGAACGCGTGAGGGATGTGCCGAAACAGAAACATGCGGAGGGCAGAGGCAAGGGGGAGGGAGGGGGCAGCGGGAGGAAGGAGGAGGAACGCGGGGCACCGTCTCTTCAAAACGAGGACCCAACACCACAGGATGGTTGGGAAATATTAGTCAGACTAGGTGAGCTCCTAGAGCCCCTCAGAATCGCCCCAAGACACCAGGCCAGACGCCAGGAGAGGGGACGGGGACCTGGGTCCAGGGGTCCAGCGGGGTAGCGGCGACGAGAACGGAACGGGCGAGGCCTGCATCCTATGTCAGACAAATCCATTGCCCAACGCCGCGAACAATTCCTCGTCCTGTCTCCGCACGGCCCCTTGGCCCTCAGCTAGGTTTGCATACTCTTAGCCGTGCTGAGTACATGCAAGCAAATAAGCAATCATTCCCGCTTGCCTGGAGGTGGGTTCCCTCCTAGGCGCTACAACAATTCCGCTGCCCTCGCGCTGCCTTGTTGCGCCTGTCGGCGCAGTCCTGCCATATCTATGCTGTGCCTTGCCGCTGGCGGACGAACTTCTGAACCTGCCTCTCGAGCGCGGTGGGAGGAGGCGCTCCCGTGGCGGCCGTTCCGCCCGTGGCCTTCATCGCTGTGTACATCATGCTGCGGATCTGCGGGATGCTGCGGGCGTCGGACTTCAGAGGTTCCTCGGTGTTCCCCTCTCGGATCTTGTTGACTTCGACCTCGTTCTCCGACGTGAGCGGTGTCATGCCCAGGGGGTTTATCATGATGTGTACTTTCCAGCGCTCTGCTTGCCCATGCTCCGCATAGGCCTTCTTCATGCGCAGGTGCCTCACCAAGTCCACCAGCTCGTCGTATCCCATCGCGTCCATGACCGGGCTGAGCTTCTTCATGTCGCTCTTGATCGTGGTCGGCAACTTGTCCATCCTGCCAAGCGCTCCCAGCAACTCCGCTGCCACGTGTACGCGCGGGGGGCCCATGTCGTCCTCGCCTGCCCGGCTGCGCCTGGCGCATCTGGCCCCCGCCTCCGATCCCGCCAGGATCGCTGGATGCCCGCCGCCCTCCGCCAGGAAGATATCCGAAAGACTGCCTGAGATGGCCCGTATCTGTTGCGCGCTGTTGAGAGTTAGCTTTTCCATGGCGAGTTGCTCCTCGCCGCACTCTGCTTCTTCGGCTCGCCACGGGCCGTCTTGCGCACTGGCTGCGGCACGCTTGCGTCCGAGGGCCCTCTCGCTCGTCGTCCGTCGGTCGCGACTCCCCAGCTCTGCGCCATCGGGCCCTTCGGCGTGTGTGCGAACGTGCTCAAGATGGTCGTTCAGTTCGGTATGCTCTGCGGCGCAGTAGCCGCACGCGCATGCATGCAGCTCAATGGGCCGAACAACCAATGGACGTCGAGCGAGCGAGGCACGTACGCGGCACTTGCTTGTCCATAGTGAGGCAACGCCGTAAGCATGACGCGAGCGAGGCAAAGGCTGTTTTGCACCGGGGACATACGTTCGTACAAATGGGCATGGAACGCACGTTCCTCATATGGTGCGCGTGTGTGATGTGTGCCGTCAAACCTTTAAGCGTCTGAAACGTGCTGCCACAAGGTGTCCCGTCATCTTTCTCAGGCGTACAAATCCATTCGTCGATAACTGTGCTGTGCTCGCCGTTCGCGCCGTCGCGTTCGTGCGTCGCTGCGCGCTGGGCGCCCCCCGCATCTCCTCCGACGCAATGATTCCAACCGGCCTCTGTACCCGTAACATTCTAGCTGCACTTGCGGGGTCAAGGAGGCCCCTGTTCTTGGAGATGTCTGCTTTGGGAGAAAGTGATGGCGAGGTTCCCGTTGGTTAAAACGCTGAGAACGTTTTCACGCTCGTGCCAAACGTCTCCGAACGTGCTGCCCAGCGCTGCCAATGCCATCAGGTCTTGCTTTCACTGCCGCGCCCACGGTGAACTGCGCTGCGCGGGGCGCCCTCCAGATTGGAGACGTGGCCGTCCAAGCTGACGGTCTAGCTCCGCGGCGCCGAAAATGGCCATGAACACCAGCTTATGGTTCTCGGGCTCTCGTGCCATGGCCTGGTACCATCGTGAGCGTTGGACACGAAGTTCAGCGGCTGTGCCACATAACTCCCAAAACCTGTGCATTGCTGAATGTGCAGACACGATCCCCGTGCAATTGCCTTGCTCCTCCATGCATCAAGCATCTAAGTAACTTGATGGGAGTGGTGTCCAGCGCTTTGGTAAACTCTGGCGGCAACGCGAAGGCTGTCAATCCCGCGATGGCCGCGCTGTACACGGAACAAAGAAACTGCGTCCTCGACTGACTGCGGTGTAGCGGCTGATGCCAAGCTGCGCCTAAAGGTCGCCAAGCTGCTCGAGCCCCTCGGATTCTGTCTTGGAATTCGGTTCTCAGCTTGCCGTCGAAACTGATCATGGGCCCGAAGACGCGGCTTTCTCGGCATACTTCTCCCTGGATGAAGCGGCGTCTAGCGAGCTCCTTGGCGGTCTGGAACGAGCCGTCTCCACTCGGGGCAATGAAGTGGTTAATCTTATCTGCGTTCAAATGGTATCCGTTAACTTGTATATGTGATTGCAATCTTTCTGTTGCATGATTCAGCTGCTGTGCGATGTGCTTGCCCTTGGGTGCGCATGCGTGCATATGCACTCTCGTTGCGTCGTCCACGAAGAAGTCGACCCCGATGCCCGCCCACCCGCTGCGCCCTACCAATTACCGGGGGACCTCGAAGCCAACTATAGCTAGTATCAGACCATCATTCCAGCTAGCAGCTGTCGGTGAGTATACGTCTACAAAGCCCCCCGCTGCCATAGTGTGCCCCATGGTGGTGCCTATGTGGGGAAGGAGGTTTATCTCGCCGTCGATTCCCGTGGCGTGGATGCTGGCCATGCCGGCTGCCTTGCCCAGAAGCCCGACGTTGTCTGTGCGCCCGTGCCGTGCGTGATGTTCTCTCAGCGTTTCCCTCGTTGTGCAGGCAATGGCGTTCGACCCGTCGAAGTTCGAGACAGCGCGACTCAGTTTCCCATCTGTGCATCTCCACATAGCAGCCGAAAGAGGCAATATGCATCCTTCCCGCCTCCGCCCCCGCAGACCTCCGCGGGCGCGATCAGAGGGCGCGGGCCGACGAGGGACTTTGTGGAGGTGGCCGAATAACGACATGCCGAACGCATCGAAACAATGTCGGACCCTCTGCCCGTCGATGCCTATCTCGCCGTTGTTTTTGGCCTGCGCGAACGACAACGCGCGGAGCGACGTGGGCGGAGCGAATCCGACGATCCTAACCAGAGCTAGCAAATCATTGTAACGCCTGCTAACAGTCTGTGGCGCGCATGTCCTACGCCTTGAAAAGCGGCGCATGCTGTGATCAACGCACGCGCCGAGGGCCTCTGCTAGCACCCCCCGAGACGGCCCCGCTCGCCGCTTAGGTGCCCGACGAAGATGCCCTATCTGCCCCGCCCCGTCGCTGCGCACGAGCTCTCTAAGGTCAGGCTTGTGATGCAGGTGCGGCAGAACAACTGCGATCGCTGATCCATTCTGCCCCGTTTAACCTAGTGCGCTGCATTTCTCCGTCCTGCGGGGCTTGGGCCAATCCCAATTCCCATTCTGTCGCAGTCGTCGTCGGCCTGGCTGAGAACAGGAACCTCTTTCCTGGACTCTTGCCAATGCCCGAGAATGCAACGCGGATTCTGTGCAGTCTGCCATTTTGCCATTCCGCCGGGCCTTCGTGATCTCGTTTGGCTAGCGCCTCCGTCTCTTCCTATTTCTGCTGTCCGCGAATCCCCATGCACGCGGCAAATCATAGTCTTCAGCTGTTGCTCGATTCGGTCGAACTCACTGGGGCCATTGTCTTGAAAGGCCTTGCTGCCAGCGCGGTGCAATGGCTCTCGCAGGTCGCCGCGCTCTCTGATGAGTTTCATTCTCTGCTCACGCATCTGCTCGAAATCGATGATCGCGCTCGCTTGCCCCGGGAAATGTTCTGTCATGCTGTCGCGAATGCATCCCGAGAGAAGATCCCACGCGGCTTGCACGTCGCCACGGTCCAAAACCTGTCTCCAGTCATCTTCTGTAATCTGTTGTGCGCGACCTTCGACTTTCTCAAGAAACCCTTGCCGCCGGTGACCTCTGGAATAGACCGCCATCATCGCATCTCTATACGCGGGTGGTGTGAAATGGGCCTGGTGGGCTCAGCGCACTCCGATGTCCATCTGCGCAAATACTGGTGCGTGATCGCTTGAATGCGTGGATGCAAACTGTCGCAGCCTCCGTTCCAGTCCCTGCATGGTGTTCAGTCTCCTGATTCGGGGAGCGGCTGTCTGCGGCATTATGATGTGGTCGATCTTACTTCTGTGCGCACCCTGGAAGAAGGTAGCCCCTGATGTCCAAAATGTGTCAGCGATCGCCAAGTGATTTATGTTCAGGAACTCGCGTATCATAGTAGAAATGTTGCCTTCCAATGCTGGCCCATTTATTCCGACCTCGTCGCTGATCCGCACGTACTTCCTGCCCGTGACGTCCGCGCGGACCCCACATGCGCAGTTTAGGTATCCCACAATCAACGGTAATAAATTGCTGCCCATGCGGTCCATCTCATCTTGAATCCAACCACGCGCTGCTTTGACTGTGTGGTGTAATAATTTTGCAGCAGTTCCTTCTGGCGGTAAAGGAATAGCAAACACTGCAATACTCATTCTGCCCAAATGAAACTTGACCAACCCCACTCTCCCGGACAGTCCACGAGACTTCGGCGGCACTTGAATGTTGGACACGACGCCGTTGAGCCCCTCGCCGTACAATACTGCTAAACCACAACTTCGATTCGTAACTTTGCTTTTCCGCCATCCAATTTGTATAGCTTTGTGATGAGAAAGCTGGCACTGCGTGATCTCTGTCACGATGTGAGCTGCTTTGCCAGTGCCGATGCAGATGACCAAGTCGGTGTTCGCTGTGTTCTCAAAGATTTCCTCGAGGCGCGCGTGATCCGCGCTCTGCACGTTGTGGAAGATAATCTTCGCTATAAGAATCCAACTCAGAGGTAGTGTGCCCGTGCAAATATGTGGCCCGATACGACCCAGCCCCGCTGCGCTGCCCTGGAATGTACTGCTCACATGGGGTTAAATGAGCAGGTGCGCGGTCGGAGCTGAGACGGGTCCTTGAGCCAAAGTTGCTCCTGGAGCAAGAGGAGGACGAGGAGGAGGAGGAGGAGGAGGAGGAGGAGGAGGAGGAGGGGGAGGAGGGAGGAGGAGGAGGAGGAGGAGGAGGAGGAGGAGGAGGAGGAGGAGGAGAGCAGGAGGAAGAGGAGGAGGTCGCCGCCGCAGCGCGCGCGCAGGGCTCCTGCGCGCGCGCGGCCAGGTCCTCGGACAGCGCCGCGGACCGGGCCGCGGCCTCCTCCAGGCCCCGCCGGGCGCGGTCGCGCTCCTCGCGGGCGGGCTGGGGCGGAGGAGGCCTCCCTCCCCGCCCAGGGGGGGGCTCCCAGAGGGGGGGTACCCTCCTCCTCCTCCTCCTCCTCTTCCTCCTCCTCCTCCTCCTCCTCCTTTTCCTCGTCCTCCTCGTCCGCCTCCTCCTCCACCAAGCCTTTTCCTTCTAGATAATAACTCATCCCTGTCGCACCCCGAGGCCAGTTTAAACGGCGGGCCAGGCGTTTCGTCTGAGACTTCCTCACCACTTATGACACTGATGCTTAAACACGCTGGCAACACTTTCACAGATGGAGGGCGGGTCGTTCTCAAAATGTGGCTCTCGCCTTAGCGTCGCGCACATTCATTCGTCTGGCAATCCCACCAGCCCTTTAAGACGTAGGTGGTCTAGAGAGATTTCTTTTCCAACCGCCTTCTTCCCCTTCGGGGAAGGGTTTACCCCTCCCCCTTACCCCCTCCCCTGGACCTGGAGGGGAGATTTCGCGAGGCGTTGGAGCGTCCAAGATGGCCCAATATGGCCCCAGGAGGGCCTCAGAGAGCCCAAAATAACCTCCAAGATGGCTCAAGATAGCCTAAGATGGCTCCACATGGCTCCCAAAATGCCACTAGATGCCCCAAGACCGCTCCAAGACGGCTCCAAGTGGCCACGGAACCTCCCAGGAGGCCGCCAAGAGGCCAAGATCCTTCAAACACCTACGGGACAAGAGGCAAAGATCCGCCAGGAGGCCGCCAAGAGGCCAAGAGGCCAAGATCCTTCCGATGGCCTTCCGAAGCATCAAGACAGCCCCAAGAGGGCCCATGAGGGCCCCAAGAGAGGCCCAAGAGAGTGCTTGGGGCTCCCGAAAGAGGAACGCAATTGAAGCTCCCATCTTTTTTAGTCCATCTCCTCCAAGATGGCCCCAAGAGCGCTCCCAAGGCTCTCAAGAGCGCCCCAAGAGGGCCCCAAAAGGCGCCCAGGACGCCCCAAGAGGCGCCCGAGAGGCCTCCAAAAGGAGAGACCCCCAAGAGGCCACAAGAAGCTCCCCGAAGCACCCAAGACGTTCCAAGAGGCCCCCTGGACCGCCAAGAGGCCCTCAAGACGCTCCAAGAGGCCTAAGAGAGCCTCAAGACGGCCTCCAGGGCGCCCAAGAGTGTCCCAAGAGCGCTCCAAGAGGGACCCTCCCTCTGTGTGCTGCCTACTACCCTGATCAAGGCAAATCCTCTGGGCATCGTCTCTGGACGGGCTGGTGGGGTTACACGACGTGTCAAGAATGTGCAAGAATTTAGCGGATTGAGGTCAGGTCAGTTTCAACATGTGGCCCTCGCCTCAGCGCCACGCACCTTCGCTCTGAACAATTGGAAGAGCTTCGCGGTTTGGGGGGGTAGTTTTAAAAATGTGGCTCTCGCCTCAGCGCCGCGCACACTCGTGCTGAACAGCTGCAAGTATTTCGCAGATTGAGGGCGTGTGGTGTTTAAAATGTGGCTCTTGCCTTAGCGCCGCGCATATTCGTTTTAAACATTTGCCAGGTTTTCGCGGATTGAGTGCGGATCGTTTTCAAAGTGTAGCTCTCGCCTTAGCGCCGAGCGTTTCACGGATTGAGGGCGGCTCGTTTTCAAATTGTGGTTCTCGCCTCAGCGTCGCGCACATTCGTTCTAACAGTCTGGACGGGTTGCACGGATTGAGGGCAGATAGTTTTCAAAATGTGGCTCTCGCCTTAGCGCCTTGCCCTTTCGTTTTTGAGTGCACGAGTTTTACGGATTGATGGCGGCTTTTTCAAAATGTGGCTCTCGCCTTAACGCCGCGCACATTCGCTTTACACACTTGCAAACACATTCACTTGTTCTCATGGTTAACGTACAAGAAACGGTGCTATGGAATGATTCAGGATTGACAGGGCGCAACATTTATTACCTAACAGCGAAGACTGATAGGTTTCTAATGGTCTCAAAAGAAATCATCATGACTTCCCAGGGGGGTCCGGGCAGGATCCAGGGAGAATCCGCGGAAGTCGTTTTAAGCAAACAGTTACACACTTCGTGGTCTTCGAGGTCCCAGAACTCCATTACCGGGCCACATGTTGAATGCCCGGAGCCAACTGTAAGCCACTTCGTGGTCTTCGAGTTCCCAGAACTCCATGCCTGGGCAGATTTTGATTGCCCGGAGCTAACTGTAGGCCACTTCGTGCTCTTCGAGTTCCCAGAACTCCATTCCTGGGCCACATATTGAATGCCCGGAGCCAACTGTAGGCCACTTCGTGGTCTTCGAGTTCCCAGAACTCCATTCCTGGGCATGATTTTGAATGCCCGGAGCCAACTGTAGGCCACTTCGTGTTCTTCGAGTTCCCAGAACTCCATTCCCGGGCCACATTTTGAATGCTGAGGCAGGCTGATGCTGAGGCTGAGGCAGGCTGAGGCTGAGGCAGGCTGAGGCTGAGGCCGAGGCTGAAGGCAGACTGAGGCTGAGGCTGAAGCAGGCTGAGGCTGAGGCTGAGGCAGGCTGAGGCTGAGGCTGGCAGGCTGATGCTGAGGCAGGCTGAGGCTGAGGCTGAGGCTGATGCAGGCTGAGGCTGCAGGCTGAGGCTGAGGCCGAGGCTGAAGGCAGACTGAGGCTGAGGCTGAAGCAGGCTGAGGCTGAGGCTGAGGCAGGCTGAGGCTGAGGCAGGCTGATGCTGAGGCTGAGGCTGAGGGAGGCTGAGGCTGAGGCTGAGGCCGAGGCTGAAGGCAGACTGAGGCTGAGGCTGAAGCAGGCTGAGGCTGAGGCTGAGGAGGCAGGCTGAGGCTGAGGCTGAGGCAGGCTGATGCTGAGGCAGGCTGAGGCTGAGGCTGAGGCTGATGCAGGCTGAGGCTGAGGCAGGCTGAGGCTGAGGCCGAGGCTGAAGGCAGACTGAGGCTGAGGCTGAAGCAGGCTGAGGCTGAGGCTGCAGGCTGAGGCTGAGGCTGAGGCTGAGGCAGGCTGATGCTGAGGCAGGCTGAGGCTGAGGCTGAGGCTGATGCAGGCTGAGGCTGAGGCAGGCTGAGGCTGAGGCCGAGGCTGAAGGCAGACTGAGGCTGAGGCCGAAGCAGGCTGAGGCTGAGGCTGAGGCAGGCTGAGGCTGAGGCTGAGGCAGGCTGATGCTGAGGCAGGCTGAGGCTGAGGCTGAGGCTGATGCAGGCTGAGGCTGAGGCAGGCTGAGGCTGAGGCCGAGGCTGAAGGCAGACTGAGGCTGAGGCTGAAGCAGGCTGAGGCTGAGGCTGATGCAGGCTGAGGCTGAGGAGGCTGAGGCTGAGGCCGAGGCTGAAGGCAGACTGAGGCTGAGGCTGAAGCAGGCTGAGGCTGAGGCTGAGGCAGGCTGAGGCTGAGGCTGAGCAGGCTGAGGCTGAGGCAGGCTGAGGCTGAGGCCGAGGCTGAAGGCAGACTGAGGCTGAGGCTGAAGCAGGCTGAGGCTGAGGCAGAGGCAGGCTGAGGCTGAGGCTGAGGCAGGCTGATGCTGAGGCAGGCTGAGGCTGAGGCTGAGGCTGATGCAGGCTGAGGCTGAGGCAGGCTGAGGCTGAGGCCGAGGCTGAAGGCAGACTGAGGCTGAGGCTGAAGCAGGCTGAGGCTGAGGCTGAGGCAGGCTGAGGCTGAGGCAGGCTGAGGCTGAGGCTGAGGCAGGCTGAGGCTGAGGCTGTGACTGCGACTGCCGTTGCCGCTGCGACTGTCATCGCGAATGCGACTACGACTGCGAGAACAGCAGAATTCTACAACTGGATTCTCATCTGAATCTTAAAGGGAATGCTTCCAGATATGCTCCTACACGTCGCTGTTAGGTTGCTTTGCCGGGATAATTTTGATTCGCGGTGCTGAAGTTTCACGAGTAGTGTTCTAGTACGACTCAGGATCGCCACGGCATAACAGTCAGGTTAACTCGTGGCGTTGCAGTCCTGAGAGTGGTGTCTTGGCACGCTTCAAGATGTTCACATGGCTGTCCCCCAACAGGGCGAGTCCCTCAGTGGAAATGACCCATTCTAGGGCCTACGAAGAGGGATCTTGGAGGGAGGGTGTATGTCAACATCGTTGATGAGTTTTGGGTTTGCTCTGATCCTCCTCCTCCTTCTCTTCTTCCCCCTTCTGCGGGAGGGGACTCCTCTTCCTCCTCCTCCACCATGTATAACATGCTCCTCCTCTTGTCTTGCTTCCCTCCTCGTCCTCCTCCTCCGTCTTCCTCCTCCTCCTCCTCCCTCTTCGTCGTCCTCCTCCTCCTCCTTCTTCTCCGTCCTCCCCATTTCATCCTCTTCCTTCCCTGATCCTCCATGCTCGACCCACTTTTCGAATTCCTCCCTGCTCCCTCCTCCCACCTCCCTCGTCCTCGTCCTTGTCCTCGTCCTCATCCTCGTCCTCGTCGTCCTCCTCCTCCTCGTCCTGCTTTTCTCGTCCATCGTTTGCCCGGCCTGTTTCTTCTAGATGCGCGCAGAAGACAAAATCACTTCGCCTGCCAAACCTCCGCGCACTTCGCCTTTCCAGCCGGCCGAGGCCTCCGCGCGACCGGCCAGGGAAGTCGACCGCCGCGGGCGGCCCTGCAACGAACCCAGCCTCGAGAGCGTGAATATGCTGTGGCACGCAACAGTCAAGGACATCAACACGTTGAGGAACAATACCCATCGGTCGGAAGACGTAGGCAGGAACATGAAAGAGGAAGGTGTTGAAAAGAGATTGGGTGTCCGCCCGCCCCCTGAAAAAGGGGACGGAAAAGGCGAAGCCAGTCGATCATTGAAGTCGGACGGCGCCTAAAGTGGACTGGAATCTGGAACTCCAATATTGCCTACTTTTAACGACCAATGGGTAGCGGTTGCGCTGGACCCCCTTGCCTGGCGCCTCCCCTGGCGCCTCCCCTGGCGCGCGCAGCGCGCCAGGAGCGACGCCAGAGGCGCCGCCAGAGGGCGCCAGCGAGGATCCAAGAACTCCGCGCGGACCTCCCGACTTTTGGGCGGATGACATTCTTCGCTGTTCGAAAATGAAGACTACCAGGAAGCTGGCACACACATACACACACACACACACACACACGCACACACGCACACACGCACACACGCACACACGCACACACACACTTTGCGTCGGCGGCTAGGCAGAGGGTGGCTGCGCTGGCGATGAGGGGCTTAAACGGGGATGCCATTAGAACGAATTGTGCCACCATGCAAAAGGAGGAGCAAGGAGAGGACGCGGCCGAAGGAAAATAGGGACGGGACGGGCGGCTCAGGGGTCAGATCGCTCCCCGAGCGTGACACACAGACAGAAAGACAGACAGACAGACAGACAGACAGACAGACAGACAGACAGACAGACAGACAGACAGACAGACAGACACACACACATGGCTGGATTCGTATGTGGAGCACGCGGAGGCCGTGCGCTGGATGCACATGTGGCGGGCTGGCGTGGCCTGCGGTGCGTGGGCTGGGCGCTGGAAAGGCATTAGGCGACGTGAGCAACCGACGCACGCCCAGGCCAGCCACGTCATGTGAACCAGCCTTCCTGGTGAACAGGACGGCATCTTCACGATGCGTCTGACAGAACCAGCGCGGACCGCTGGCGCCCTGCCCAGGGAGGCGTCGCACAGCTGACGTCGCCGCGCTGGCACGCGGGCCGCCAGCAAAAGCAGACGCGCACATGCCACGCCCAAAGCTTCCCGCCTGTCGCGGGGCCCAATGCGCGGCCCCGCGGGGGTGCGGGAAGCGGGCTCGGCACTGGCGGCAACCCTGGACCTGGGAGAATTCTCTGAGACTCTCCCCTGCTGCTGCTGCTGCTGCTGCTAACGATAGATGGAGGTGATCCTGCAACCGCCTTAACTCTCCCTCGCGCAGTCCACACATCAGTCCAACAAAGGGACAGGAAATGAGGAGGGGAAGGGCACTGGGCTGCCTGCCGCCGCCGAGGCCCGCCTGGCCCTCGGCGTGGCCGCCCGCCTCGCCCTTCCCCTGCCCCCCCCTCCCTGCCTCATCCCAGGACCGCCGATGTCGTGATTGCCTCAGTGCATGGAGCCCTACCCTGTCCAGATCGATGTTCCACGGCTCGGGGATACCAAGAAGGCCCCGGCGACCAACATAAAAAAAAACGCCTGATTCAAGGGGTAGATCCTTATCGTCCAGGGAAAAAACGATCTTACTCTGGAGAAATGTTTTCTTCGCTGTTGTAAGCCGGGGGCCTGGATCAAAGCATAAGTTTCGAAACCAGGTCTGCCTGTAAACTTATACTCAAAAAAAATGTTAGCTAGCGCGGACCAAAAAAGTGCCTCTGGCAATCTATGTTTTGTAGCCTGTGTTAAACAATCTGCGTTCAGCGATCTATGTGGTTTAATCTATATGGTGCAACCTACGCGGTGCAGTCCACCTGGCAGACTTTAAAGTCGTAAGCTCCACTGCTCGCGTAATAATAATCCCACCCTCCTGTCCGCATCTTTTTGCAAAACCCATGTAGCGGCGGTTGCGATGACTGTTTTGCCATGGGTGGCGCATCTCTGCACCCGCTTGCGCCCAAAAACTCGCGCGCAGAGCGGCCAGCTGGTTTGGCGCAGCCGAAGCGGCCGCGATGCGGCTTACCCGCGGCAACGTATCAGCGCGGGTCGAAAGCCGTGCTGGCGCGCGGGCACCTCAATGCGGGTGGTTCGGGCGTGCGCCGTGCCATGATGACGTTGACAGCGGCGGCAACGATGATGATACTAACGATAAGGGCGATGGTGACCATGACGACCGCACGGCCAATGGCGGCACAGATGCTGGCAAAGCCGATGGCGATGATGATGTCGATGTACCGCTGATGAAACTGTAGTGGATTTCGACACGCGCGCGCGGCCTGCGCGCGTGCGCGTGGCCCGCATGTTATAAGTGGACAAGGACCGTGCCCCCCCCCCAAGCAAACGCGCAAGAACGTTCGAATGATTACGATATGCGCGTCGGCCCGCGTGGTCACATGTGAAGAAGCTGTTGGAGCAACTCTGATTATCTGGGATATTCGCAAGAATACGCGCACAGACGTCATGTTTGAGAAACTGTTGAGCAACGTGGTAATTCTATGTATTCGTTAACGACCACCTGGGTCTCCGTATGAAACCAACTGTTTGGATCGCGGTGCGACATGCGCGCGCGACGGTGCGCACGTGTGGACAGTACCTCTTGCTTGGCAGAGGGTTATTGGCACCTGTTTGTTCACGAGCGAATGTGCGCGCAGAGTGTTACTTGACAGGGATGAGGTGGGGGGGCGATATGGGTACTCCATGGGATTATATGAACTCATATGCAAAACGAGCGATGCGGCAGATTCATATCTAATTGGCAGTGTCCCGCCTCGGGTGGGTGGTAGGGCCGAGGTATTCTCTTTTTAGACGAGCGAATGTGCGTGGCGCATTCTATGTGGTGCACGCTGCGCGGTGCCATCTATGTGGTGCAAAGAGCACCCCTCATATTCGCGCAATCATCGCGCCCACCCACCCGTAACTTGGTTTGCAAAACCGATGCGGCGGCGGCCGCGCAGGCGCGCGCAGGCTTGCGCGCAGAACAGCCGGGTCGTCTGGCGCGACCAGCGCGGCCGCGGTGGCGGTGACTGCTGAAAACTTTGTAACGCGTCCCGCAGGCCGCGCCGACTCGCGCGGGCACATCGGTGCGAATCGGTGAGTCGGGCGGGCACGGTATCATGGCGACGTCGACAACGGCAGACACGATGATGATAATCGCGATGTTGGTGACGGCAATGACAATGATGGTGTCCTCGCGTCGGTGATGAATGTTTTCTAAGGGTTTCGACATGCACTCGCGGTCGACGTGCGCGAGTGGCCCGCATGGTGTTATTTGATAGTGATCGCGCCCCCCACCCCCCCAGCACGCGCGCAAGGGCGTTCGAATGATTTCGACACGCGCGCGCGAGAGGCACGTTTGGCATAATTTGATGAACATGTTGACAAATCTATGGTTTTTTTCCGAATTCGCTAAAGCGCGAGCGTAGTTTTTCTCTGAAAATGCCTGTTGC
The DNA here is from genome assembly GCA_963575745.1 of Prorocentrum cordatum. Taxonomy (NCBI): domain Eukaryota; class Dinophyceae; order Prorocentrales; family Prorocentraceae; genus Prorocentrum; species Prorocentrum cordatum. The sequence goes on from CAUYUJ010014693.1 coordinate 860,473, forward strand.
GGGGCAATTTGTTTTATGCGTTCGGACACTTGGTGTTGAAATCCTTGCGGAACCGAGTTTGCAAGGATTGCGGCATGCGCGTACGACGACGCGCGCGCACTTCGTTATATGGGTTGCGAGAGATTCTTGCGACATCACACGCGCAAAGGCGTTCGAATGATTCGAGAGAGCGTCATCCACCACCGCTTTACTGTGGAAAATTTCCCTCCCTCTTCATCCAGAACCCGGGGGTCCTCCCCCCCCCTCCGAAAATCGCCCCCCCTGCTGGACACACCCACCCCTTCCCCCGGCAAAACCCCCCCCTTCCCCTACCCCCCCCCTCCCCTCCAGAAAACCAAGAGGGGGGCCACTACTGGTTCGAACCCGCCCCCCCCCCTTCGGAAAATCAAGGGGTCACTACGGGTTCGACCCCCCCCCCTCCAGAAAACCAGAGAAAAGTCACTACTGGTTCGAACCCCCCCACCCACCCCCCAGAAAACCGGGAGGGGTCACTACCGGTTCGAACCCCCCAGAAAACCGTTCGGAAAGGGGTCACTACCGGTTCGAACCCCCCCCCCTCGAAAACCGGGGGGGGGTCACTACCGGTTCGAACCCCCCCCCCCTCACCGCCAGCAAACGACTCCCGGGTCCCTACCACCGTCCGCACCACATCCCTCATTGCTGTTCCCAGCACCACTGTCCCACCACCACTGTCCCCGCTGGTTCCACCACCGTCCCTACTGTTCCCACCAGTGCCCCCGCCACTGTCGCACTGTCCTCACTGTCCCCACCACTGTTCCCACCACGGCTCCACTCTCCCTACTTTCTCCACGGCCCCCCCAACCACTGCCGACTATCCCCACTGTCCCACTGTCCCACTGTCTCCTCCGCTGTCCCGCGGAGCTGTCCCACTGTTCCCACCACTGTCCCCACTGTCCCCACCACTGTCCCCACTGTACCTCTGTCCCACAGCCGTCCTGGCCACCGCCCTCACCACTGTCCCCACCACCTCTGTACCCTCCACTGTCCCACTGTTTCCACCACATTCCCACTATCCCCACACCACTGTCCCCACCACCACCGTCCCCACTGTTCCCACTATTGTCCCCGCTATCCCCACCAGTACCCCCACCAGTGTGTCAATGTCCCCACTCTCCCCACCATTGTTCTACCACGGTCCCGCTCTCCCCACGTTCCCCACGGTCCCCACCACTGTCCCACTGTCCCCACTGTACCCACTACTGTCCCACTGTCCCCGCCGCTGTCCCATTGTGCTGTCCCAGCGCCCCCACTGTCCCCATCACTGTCCTACTGTGCCCACTGTCCCCGCCACTTTCCCCACCGTTCTACTGTCCCACCAGTGTCCTCACCACCGCCTTCACCACTGTCCCCACCACTACCGTCCCCACCACTGTCCCACTGTCCCCACCACTGTCCCGCTGTCCCCTCGCCACTGTCCCCACCACCACCAGCCCCACCACTGTCCGCACCCCCCCGGTTTTCGAGGGGGGAGGGGAGTTCGAACCGGTAGTGACCCCCCCCAGTTTTCGAGGGGTGGGGCTGGGGTTCGAACCGGGGTTCGAACCGGTAGTGAGCCCCCCCCTTTCATGATGGACTGGAGCGGGGGGGGCGTTCGAACCGGTAGTGACCCCCCCCCGGTTTTCCGGGGGGGGGGGTCGAACCTGTAGTGACCACCCCCCAGTTTTCCGCCAGCAGCGGTAGAACACGCTCCTTCAATGATTCGGACATGCGCGCGCGAGAGGCACGTTTGGTCGCATGAGGCGAACATGTTGAAAACTCGTGGTTCTCTTGCGACTTCGCAAGTGGCGTGAGCGCAGGCTGTTTTGAACATCCTTCTTGCGGGACCGCTTGTTTTTTCTGCATATGTTTTCGGGACACTCGATGTTGAAACCCGTACGACCCCAAACGCTTTTGAAGGATTCCGGCATGCGCGCGCGACGACGCGCGTGTACACTTCGTTCCATCTGTTGCAAGGGATTCGGTGCGTGTTGTGCAGTCTACAAGTGGCAACGAAGCGGCGACCGCGACCGCATAGACGCCAGAACGACGGGCAGGCCCAAACGACGCGCGGCGACGAGGCGGCGACGGCAACCACATTGCCGCCAGACCGACGGGCACGGCTAACCGACGGGCGGCGGCGGGGCGACAACAGCGCGCCTGGCCGACAGGCAGGCCCAATTCTTTACAATACGCAGAAACCTGGCGCGACCCCAGTGAGGGGAAACCTTCCAATTGCGTGGGCGCAATGCTTGGCAATGCTTGGCATTGCTTGGCGTGAGGCACCCGGGGAACCGGGGGAACCCTGAGGCACCAGGGGAGGGGAACCCTGAGGCACCCAGGGAACCCGGGCACCCGGGGAGTCCGGGGAACCCCCAGGGAACCTGGGGAATCTGCGGGGAACGAGCAAAGTAGGGTCCCGAGACACCAATCTTGAACCAAGCAAGAACACCTTCGGCAAGCTTCAGTGGGGGAAAAATTCTAAGTGCAAGCGCTGCTGGGGGGTAGCCCCGGGCGGCCCCGCAACGAGCCTGGCCTCGGCGGCGTGGATATGCTGTGGCACGCAACAGTCAAGGACAACAAAATGTGGTGGACAAGTAATGATTAAACACAAGCTTTCACCAATTCGCGCTGGTTTCCTGGATCGGCGCTGGACCCCACGCCCGGGCACGCGGAGCGCGCCAGGGGCGGCGCTGGATGCGTCGCCGGGGGGGGGTGTAGTGCCGACTGATAAACCCGCGCGGAGTGACTCGAAGAGCTTCCCTAAGAGCGTTAGCGGCGAAACAAAAAGAGTAATTCCGGCGCGCTGGGGGGCTAGTTGGCAAAAAATTCCCGACGGAAGTTTTGCATAATTTTGTTCGGTTTAATTCGATGTCTCGAAATTCAACAGGTCGTTAGAGCTCTAGTATTTATTCCCCCTATCTTCGATCTGACTCCTGCTCGCCATCTTAATCTCAGGTCGATCGGGTACCTACTACTGGCAAAGAGCATCCAGGCGGGATCGGTTGTTTCGTGTCATCTTGGCAGGTGCTGTCGGTTTTCTGTATTTAACTCGAGCTGTAGGATAGCTACAGAGCTGGTAGGCACACCTAATCGATCTACAATCGTCAGGCGCGTGAGTCTGAAGCATCTAGATGTCTGAATTCGGTTTGCTACCAGAGATAGCTCCACGAAACTATTTCTACTGTACTTGTTTTTGGAAATGATGATGATGAAATTCTAACTGAACACGATCTGCAGATCAGCTACAGAGCTGTTCGGCGAAGCAATCGGAAGGATATCATCAGGCGCGCTAGTTTAAAGTATCTAGACGCCTGAACTCGGTCTGCTATCAGAGCTGGGTCCGAAACAACGATTCGTACGCTGCTTTTGTTTCGAGAGATGGTGATGGTTTTCTTGACTTAACTCGAGCTGCAGATGAGCTACAGAGCTGTTCGGCACAGCAATCGGAAGGAAATCATCAGGCGCGCTAGTTTTAAGTATCTAAACGCCTGAACTCGGTCTGCTATCAGAGCTGGGTCCGAACAAACTATTCGTACTCTGCTGATGGTTTAGAGATGGTGATGGTTTTCTTGACTAAACACGAGCTGCAGACGAGCTACATAACTGTTCGGCACAGCAATCGGAAGGACATCTTGGGCGCGCTAGTCTAAAATATATAGACTGTTTTCAGAGCTAGGTTCGAAAAGCTATTCGTATTCTGTTAATTTCTTTTAGAGATGGCCATGGTTTCCTCGACATAACTCGAGCTGGAGATAGGCTACATACCTGTTTATCACATAAGTCGTAAGGAAATCACAAGAAGCGCGAGTCGAAAGTATATAGACGTCTGAATTCGATCTGCTACCAGATTTGGGTCAGAAAAACTAGTCGTACTCTGCTAAATTTTGGGAAAAGAATTGTAACCCTCCTCCATGAGACCGCGCCCTCGCGCGCGCAAAATGCGAGATTGCCGCGCCCGCATTGCACGAGGAAGCTCTACGAGTTCCCGGCGGTAACCAAGGTTGACGGTTTACCGCCGGCTCCCAGTTCCGAAAGTGACTGCTTATACTTGCGTCTTTTTCTCGATGATCTGAAGGTCCGCCCAGACTTGAACCAATTGGAAACGCGCTAGCACGAATCGGGCAAGCACGCCCCGAAACTTGAGGCCGCAGCCGATTGATTTGGCGACGGACCGCGTCATGCTTGCGTTTCCTCGAACGAGGGAACCACGACGACGAAAACGACGACGATGACGAAGACGACGGCGGAGGCGCCGGCGGCGGCGGCGACCACGACGACGGCAAGGACGACAGCAACGACGGCGATGAGGGCGACGTCGACGACGACGACGACGACGATCACGATGACGACGACGATGATGGCAACGACGACGACGACAACGACGACGACGACGACGACGACCACGGTGGCGGCGGCGGTGGCGGCGGCGGCAGCGGCAGCGGCGGCGGCGGCACGCTCCCAGGGTAGACTGGCCCCTCCCCCTCGGTCGCCTTTGGGAGGGACGAAGGTTCGCCTCTGCTTCGGAGGGCCATCGTCCGCCGCCGCCGCCGCTGCCGCCGCCGCCGTCGCCGTCGCCGTCGCCATCGCCGTCGCCGTCGCCGTCGCCGTCGCCGTCGCCGTCGCCGTCGTCGCCGTCGCCGTCGCCTTCGCCGTAGCCGTCGCCGTCGCCGTCGTCGTCGTCGTCGTCGTCGTCGCCGTCGCCTTCGCCGTAGCCGTCGCCGTCGCCGTCGTCGTCGTCGTCGTCGTCGTCGTGGACATCGCCGCCGTCGTCGGCGGTGTGGCTGTCGTTGCTGTCGTCGTCGTGGCCGGGGCCGCCCCACCCTCGGGAGGGACGCGGCGCCGCGTCCCCCGGCGGCCGGCCAGGCGCGCGGGCGAGGGCTCCTGGAGCCTTTCCGCGAGCTCGCGCTGCAACTCGGCCGCCCTTCCCGTCCTGCGGTGCCGCGGCTGCCGCGCGACAGCCGGTGGTGTTGACGCCGACGGCCACGCCAGCAGCGGCGGCGACAGCAGCGGCGACGGCGGCGGCGGCGACGATTGTGACGGCGACGGCGGCGTCGACAACGGCCAACGACCGCGCGATGACTGAGACGGCGGCGACGGCGTCGGCGACGACAGCGGTGGCGCTGGCGACGGCGGCGACGGCGACGGCGGTGCCGGTGACGGTGAGGGCGGCGGCAGCGGCGGCGACACGGCGCCTCCGTCGGCCCCTTCCTGCCCCTGCTGGGCACCTCCACCTTCTGATTTCCCTCCTCCTCCTCCTCCTCCTCCTCCTCCTCCTTCCTCCCGATCGTCGCCCCCTCGCCGTCCATCCTCCCCGTCCCCCTCCCTCCCCCTTCCTCAATTGTCCTCTTCGCCCTGCAGGGGGCCGCTCGCGCCGACGCAACCTGGAAGGGCTGGCGCGGCACAAGCGGGAAACAAGGCCAAGGGTACCCTCTGCCGCCGCTACGAATGCCCAGGGGATAAGAAAGTTCGGGGCACTGAGGGAAAAGTATATTTTCCCTGGCCACTCAGATGTACGGACGTACGGTGTGTGGACGTACAGCGTGCAGAGTGTAGCAGAAGCCGTCGTAGTCGTAGTAGTAGTAGTAGTAGTAGTAGTAGTAGTAGTAGTAGTAGTAGTAGTAGTAGTAGTAGTAGTAGTAGTAGTAGTAGTAGTAGTAGTAGTAGTAGTAGTAGTAGTAGTAGTAGTAGTAGTAGTAGTAGTAGTAGTAGTAGTAGTAGTAGTAGTAGTAGTAGTAGTAGTAGTAGTAGTAGTAGTAGTAGTAGTAGTAGTAGTAGTAGTAGTAGTAGTAGTAGTAGGTAGTAGTAGTATTAGTAGTAGTAGTAGTAGTCGTCGTCGTAGTAGTAGTCGTATAGTAAAAACAAGTAGTAAGTCCGTAGTTGTAGTCGTAAGTCTAGTCGTAGTAGTAATATAAATAGTAGTAGTAAGAGTAGGAGTAAGGAGTTAGGAAGCCGAGTAGATATAGTAGGAGTAGGAGTAAGGAGTAGGAAAGTAGGAGTAGAGTAGGAGTAGTAGTAGTAGGAGCAGGAGTAGGAGTATAGAAGGAGTAAAAGGAGTAGGAGTAGGAGTAGGAGTAGCGTAGGAGTAGTATAGTAGTAGTAGTATTTAAATAAAAAATAGTAGTGGAGGAGTGGTAGTAGTAAAAGTAAGTGAGTGGTAGTAGAAGTAGTAGTAGTAGTAAGTCGTAGAAGTATAGTAGTCGTATTGAGTAGTAGTATAGTAAGTAGTAAGTAGTAGTAGTAGTATATAGTAAGTAGTAGTATGTAGTATTCGTAGTAAGTAAGGAGTATAAGAAGTAGTAAAAGTAGTAGTAGTAGTGTAAACAAAAGTAATCAAACAAGTAGTAGTAGTTAGTAGTATAGTTATAGTAAGTAGTAGTAGTAGTAGTAGTAGTAGTAGTAGTAGTAGTAGTAGTAGTAGTAGTATAGTAGTAGTATAGTAGTAGTAGTAGTAGTAGTAGTAGTAGTAGTAGCAGCAGCAGCAGCATGAGTAGTAGTAGTAGTAGTAGTAGTAGTAGTAGTAACTAGTAGTAGTAGTAGTCGTAGTCGTAGTCGTAGTCGTAGTCGTAGTAGTAGTAGTAGTAGTAGTAGTAGTAGTAGTAGTAGTAGTAGTAGTAGTAGTAGTAGTAGTAGTAGTAGTAGTAGTAGTAGTAGTAGTAGTAGTAGTAGTAGTAGTAGTAGTAGTAGTAGTAGTAGTAGTAGTAGTAGTAGTAGAATGCGAAACTCAACAGAATCCAGAGAAAATAATATTCGATTCGTACTTTCGCCAGCGATATGGAACGGCCTCGCCGCCCCTCTCCCCCGACCAAGTCTGGTTTAGGCCTGGATAATTAATATTTGGGTTTTAGAAGGGGGTGCTTATCATTGGGGGCACGGGCTTACCAATTGGGAGTGGCCCGCTGTCAAATGACGCGCCCAGTGGTCAGCGCCCAGTAGCTCCCCGCCAGGAGGACCCACCAGGAGGGGGCCACTCTCGCCGTTGAAGCGGCGCTTGCACCGTGCGGTGCGCAGCCGCGCGATGGTTGCACCCCGCCAGGGCGACAACGGCCTGCGCGAGGACCACCTACCGCAGCGCCCAACGCCCGGGACCCTGGTCGCTGGCCCGCCGATGGGGGAGGGGATGGCGGCATCGCGCTCGTCGCCTCTGGGGACGTGGGCTGGGTCGAACCATGCCGAACTGCAGTCGCTGAGCCGTGGCCGCCTGTGGCCACGGCTATGTGGAAAATCGACGGTGCCTGGGTGGGCTGGACCGCGTCCGCTTCTCGGCTAGTGCGAAACCGGTTGCCTGGCCATGGTCTGCCAGAGGTCGACGACGGTATTCGCCTGAAGGCCCGCGGGCTCGGCGAGACTATCAGGCATGGGCAGCCCTGGCCAAGGGAACTGTTGCGCTGTGCCCTGCTGCCCGAACCACGGGGGAACTGCCCCCGCTGCCACTGGAACCATGGCGGGCGCGTATCGGGCGCGCGCTGTGGCAGGCGTCGGCAGGACATGGGTTACCTGTGTTTGGCTTTTGCGTGGCTGCGTCGGCCAGGCGTCGCCGCGGACGCCCGAAGCTGCCGCCTTGCTCTGGCTTGGAGACGCCGTGGCGCCTGGGGCCGGCGGAAGCTGGTACATAGTGCACACCCGTGCCGTGAGGTGGGTGGGGAGTGTGCAGGCAGTGCGAGATGGCGCCAAGTGCGTCCGCACCTGAGCCCGCAACGGCCGACGCCCGTCGTCAATTCTTGGGGTTCCTTTGATCGACCTGTCCACTGGCCTCCCGAGAGAACAATCGAAATTGGGTAGTGAGAGGGAGCATGATGAGGAACGAGGTCGGGGAGCATGGCTGGCGGAGGAGAGGAAAGACGAGCACCAGTGTAAACCCAAGACTCACCCATGCTGAAATTACGCTACAAAGGAAACCCACCTACCTATTTGGGGTCCTGTGTCTGCCATCGGTATGGTTAGTACTACTACGACTGCTGCGACGACTACTACTACTACTACTACTACTACTACTACGACTACGACTACGACTACGACTACGACTACGACTACGACTACGACTACGACTACTACTACTACTACTACT
>CAUYUJ010014693.1:868637-881137 GCA_963575745.1 Prorocentrum cordatum
GACTGACGCAGACGGTGATTCTATAGGCTTACGCCATATCCGCCGACCCCTATGTAAGGTACTGCGCCTCCACGACTGCATTCCACGAGGCTTGTCCGAATCATGACACGGCGCTCGACATCGTTCCTGTTGCTTCGTTGCTGTTATCGTACCTCTTGGTGCTCTTTTGTGGCCTCTTGGTGGCATCTTGGCCTGTCTGCAGGCCATATCCGGCCGCCTCGAGGCATCTTGTTCCAAGTTTTGGGGCCTCTTTGGGGCTTCCTGGGGGCTTCTTGGAGGCCTTTGGGGTTCTTTGGGGGGTCCCTCAGGGCCTCTTGGGCTGTTCTTGGGGCAGGCTGGGGGCGTCTTGGGGCCGGAGGCTCGAACAGGTGCCGTCTTGGGGCCGTCTGGGGGCCCTCTTGGGCTGTCTTGGGGGCTTCAGGGGCTGTTGTTGGACCCTCTTCGACCCTTCTTAGGGGGCCCCTTTGGCCGTCTGGGGGCGATATTGAAGGTTTTTTGCCCGTCTGGGACGTTGTGATAACCGAATAGGCGAGCATGCGACAAATGCTTGTTTTTCGAAGGGAATGGGACGATCTTTGTTTCTTGGGACCCTTTTGGGGCGCATCTTGGGGGCCTTTTGGGGCGTCTTGGCAGCTTCGGAGGCCGCCTGGAGGCCATCGTGGGCGTCCAGGCCCATATTTCGGCGAAACGTGGCCCCCTGGGACCGTCTGGGGAGCGTTCTGGTGCCTTCATGGCCAGTTTTGGAACCCTCCGCTCCCCCGGTAACGCGTTCGGTCCGGGGTCGCCCGGGGCCGGGGGGGGGGTCAAATCTCCGGTTTGGGGTCCCCGGGGGGGGTATGGGGGGGAACCATCTCACACTCCTAGAGACCCACAAGGGGTCGGCGGATTCGATCAGCCAAGCCCCTCACACATGCCGACAGGGTCGGCGTATTTCTAATTGTTCGTCCAAAATCCGCCTGTAGGAGGACACGCCCAACCTAAGTCTGGCGTTCCTCATGGCAGCGGCTCGGCTGCAGCGCAGGACCCTGACAACGCCTCGAACGACGCCGCCGCCAGCGACGACGACGAGCAGCTGAGCGCCTGGAAGTCCGTCGCGGAGAGGGCACACATGACGGTCCTCGGGCATCTTTCTCGTTCGTCGGTCAGCGATGTGTCGGTCGTCGGTCGCGAGGCCCTGCGAGGCCTTGTCGTCGGTCAGCGATGTGTCGGCTGATTGGCGCGAGGCCCTGCAGGCGCGCCTCTCGTGGAGCCGGCCGGGGCCCCCGGGTTGAGGCCAGTGCACGTGCATGGTGCGGCGGCGCGATGGGCCGCCGCGTTTCCCTTTCCTCCCCTTCCTCCCCCCCCCCTCGCCGCAGGGCTTCCTCCGCTGGTAGACGAAGCGTCGGTCGTCGGTCGTCGATCGTCGGTCGTCGGTCGTCGTTCGGTCTTCGCCGTCTTCGGTCGTCGTGCACATCGTGCGCGGGTCGCCAGTCGTCGGACCAGCCGTCGGCCCTTGTCGTAGCCGTAGTCGCCCTCGTCTTCGTCCTCGTCGTCGTCGTCGTCGTCGTCGCCCTCGCTGTCGCTGTTGTCGTCGTTGTCGTCGTCCTCGTCCTCGTCCTCGTCCTCGTCGTCGTCGTCGTCATCGTCGTCATTGTCGTCAGTGTCGTCATCGTCGTCATCGTCGTCGTCGTCGTTGTCGTCCTCGCCCACGGTCGTCGGTCTTCGGCGCGGCCGGCGGCAGGCGCGGCCTGCGGCATCTGTTTTGAGGCCGCGGGAGTTGTCGGCAAGAAGGGCCCAAGGTTGCGCGCAGACACCCCCTGAGGGAGTCCCGAGCGGAGATTGTTCTTCTTCGAGAGTCTTACGCCATTCCGCCAGTCCCCGTGACAGCGAATTCGGCGCAGGAGTCGTACCGCCGTGCCTGGCCTGTGCGCCAGGGGCCTCGGGGATGCAGAAAAGGGACCCGCGTAACAAATCCACGGATCACTCATCCATGTTGGCGTGTGCTAGATTCATGCCACAGTCGCACCCGTCGGTGAGCCTCGCGGTGAGTGCTTGTCCAGCGTGAACTCACCTCGCACTGCACGGCTTCCCGGGGCCGCAGGCGACCCGAGGAGGAGGAGGAGGAGGAGGAGGAGGAGGAGGAGGAGGAGGAGGAGGAGGAGGAAGGGGGAGGGTGAAAGGAGGAAAGAGAATGGGAGGAGAGGGGGAGAGGAAGGAGGAGGAGGAGGGGGAGGGGGAGGAGTAGTGGGGGAGGAGGAGGAGGAGAGGAGGAGGAGGAGGAGAGGAGAGGAGGAGGAGGAGGAGGAGGGGTCGCCTAAGCCCTTCGGAGAAAGCCTCCAACTCGCACGCCTGCACGCAGCCCACGTCAGCCATCACTGCCTGCGTCGTGCTGAATGGCTTCTTCTTCTGGACAGGCACGCGCTGGCGGCAACTCACGCTCTGAGGACCATCCCCCTCTGGAGGGTTCCTCCGAAGGGCTTAGGCGACCCCTCCTTCCTCCTCCTACTTCCCTCCTCCTCTTCTCCTTATCCTTCTCCACCCTCTTCCTCTCCTCTTCCTCCTCCTCCTCCTCCTTCCTTCCCCATCCTCCTCCTCCTCCTCCTCCTACCTCCTCCTCCTTCCTCCTCCTCCTCCTCCACCTCCTCCTCCTCCCCTCCTCCTCATCCTCCCTCCTCCACCTCCTCCTCCTCCTCCTCCTCCCTCCTCCTCTTCCCTCTCCCCCTCCTCGGTCGCCCTACGCCCCCGGGGAACCGTCCAATCATGCCGCCCCTCGGTTGGCGGAGAGATTCTCCTAGCTCCTCTGACGTCTGATGGCTCTTATTCGGATCGCCCTGCGGATGTCAGCCAGATGTATCTATTTTGCATAATTCATGTGAGGCGTTTCCCCCCCCCCCCCCCCTCGGCGTTTCGACAGAGGGCGAAACGGGGAGGGAGGGGTGTGGGGGGGGGGCTCCGGACCTCTGCTTAGTGCGACTGTTTGCAGTAGTGCGGCCAGCGGCCAAAAACAGCCAAGATCTACTCCATGGGGGGGTGGGAGGGGCGGGGTGCGAGGGCCGGGGCCGATCGGCAAACCAATGAATAAGAATTCGCCCAGTTGTGTCAGCGTGCCGTCTGAGAATATCAGGTGTCCCGACAAGTCTGAAGAGGCCGTGGGATCTCCGGCGCGACGTGCGTCCTGAGATCGGCGGCACCCCAAGATGCTAATAGCATGTGTGCATGTGCGTTGCCCCCCCAAAGGGCGACGCGCGCATCAAGAAATCTTACATTGCCTGCGTCGTGGCGGGCGCTTTTTGGCCACCCCACTCGGGAAACGACATGCATCAAGATAGGTGTACTAGATGTTCGGGTCGGACGCGCGCCTCCAAAGAGGACATCTAGTCGTAGTATGTCTCTGTGCGTCCCGGGAGAAGACCGAAGAATCCGTGGCAATTTCTGCGCGAGCCGAGGGACAGCAGATGTCTGCGGAGCCCTCCCGCCCCTTCCAACGGGGCGACCGACGACGACGACGAGGACTACCACGCTGACGACGACGACGACGACGACGACGACGACGACGACGACGACGAGGACTACCACGGCGACGACGACGACGACGACGACGAAGACGACGACGAGGATGATTCCGGGAACCCCGGGGTCTGTCCTGGCCGGTGCCCCGAGGCGGGCCCAGCAGGGCCGTCCAGGTGAGCGTTCTTGCCGATCGGCGCGGGCCCTCGCACCCCTCCTCCTGCCCTCCTCCTCCTCCTCCTCTCCTCCTCTTCGCTCCTCCTCCACCTCTCCTCCTCCCTCCTCCTTCCTCCTCCTCCCCCTCCTCCTCCCCTCCCCCTCCCCCACCCCCTCCCCCTCCTCCTCCTCCTCCTTCCTCCTCCGTCCTCCTCCTGCCTCCTCCTCCTCCTCCTGCCCTCCTCCTCCTCCTCCTCCTCCTCCTCCTCCCCTCCTCCTGCCTCTCCTCCTCCTCCCTCCTCCCCTCCTCCTCCTCCTCCTCCTCCTCCTCCTCCTCCTCCTGCCTCCTCCTCCTCCTCCTCCTCGCTCCTCCTCCTCCTCCTCCTCTCCTCTCCTCCTCCTCACTCCCCCTTCCCCCTCCCCCTCCCCCTCCCCTCCCCCTCCCCCGTCCTCCTCCTCCTCCTCCTCCTCCTACTCCTCCTCCTCCTCCTACCTCCTCCTCCTCCTCCTCCTCCTCCTCCTCCTCTCCTCCTCCTCCCCCTCCTCCTCCCCCCTACCTCCTCCTCTCCTCCTCCTTCCTTCCCCTCCCTCCTCCTCCTCCTCCTCATCCTCTCGGATCCTCCTCCTCCTCAGTCGCTCCTCCTCCTCCTCCTCCTCCTCCTCCACTCCTCCTCCTCCTCCTCCACCTCTTCCTCCTCCTCCTCCTCCTCCTCACTCCTCCTCCTCCTCCTCCTCCTCCTCCTCCCTCCCCCTCCCCCTCCCCTCCCCTCCCCATCCTCCTCCTCCTCCTCCTCCTCACTCCTCCCCTCCTCCCCTCCTCCTCCTCCTCCTCCTCCTCTCCTCCTCCCTCCTCCTCCACCTCCCCTCCTCCCCCTCCCCCTCCCTCTCCCCTCCCCCTCAACCCCCCTCCTCCTCCTCTCCTCCTCCTCCTCGCTCCTCCTCCTCCTCCTTTCCTCCTCCTCCTCCACCTCCTCCTCCTCCTCCTCCTCCTCCTCCTCCTCCTCCTCCTCCTTCCTCCTCCCTCCCCCTCCCCCCCACCCCTCCTCACCCCCCCGGAGCGTAGATCGTGGATGTTTTTGGCGCCCGTTTCGAGCAGATGGAGTCGCCCCCAGAGGAGGCACTGTTGCAGACGGTCGCACCAGACAGAGGTCCAGAGCCAGACCCCCCCTCCCTCCTCTTCCGCCCAATGCCGAAACGTCGAATACCAAGGGTAAAACAAAAACTTCCCTACCCTGGTTTACGAGGCGCTGTGCGCTGAACCTCTCGTGGGCTGGCAGGGTCAACCCTGCGTGTCGCGCGTGTCGCGCGGCGCCCTGGCGGCTCTCTGGCCTGTGGGAGCTCCCAGGAGTTTTGCAGACCACGCACTTTTCCATGGAAGGAAGCACCTAGAAGCATCTAGCTTGACATCCGCAGGCCCATCAGACTCTGAGGGGCTGGGAGGAATCTCTCGGCAACCGAGGAGGACGGTGGACGGTTTCCCCTCGGGCCGTGGGCGACCCGAGGAGGGGGAGAGGGAACAGGAGGAGGAGGCTGAGGAGGGGGAGGGGGAGGGGGAGAAGGAGATGGAGGAGGAGGGGGAGGGGGAGATGGCCCTTCCGCCCAGGGACGAAACGCCGCATGGGAAAACGCTCCCCAGAGGCGCCCGAGCGGCCCGAGCGACGGGACGCGCGGCGCCGGGGGGGGGGGGGCCGCAGCCGCCGCGCCCGGCCCTGCTCCGAGAGGCGCCCCCTCCCGGCCGCAGGCCCAGAGGCTCGGGTGCGGCACAGAGGGGGGTGATGGCCAGGGGGGGGGGGATCTCAGGGCGGGGGCCATGGTATTTCCACAGATTTCATGGCGCCCCTGTATTGGATGACTGCTGCTTCTGCCGCCGGGAGGGGCAACAAGTCGTGCCCCCCCGCCCTCACTTGAACGAAGGATTGCAAAAAACCCTGGATTGCAAAAAAAAACCCGGGGATTGCATAACAACTGTTTTTTTTGCAATCCGGTTTTTTTGCAATCCCTCATTTCATCTCGTCCCCGGCCTTTCCGCTGGGCCGCGCGTATATGCCGCCGGTCATGATTGGCACCCTCCCCTCTTGGGCACCCCCCTCATTGGCCGCTGCCGAGAGGCCCGCACCGGGGCGTGGCCGCGAGGGTCCCCGCCGATGTCGACGGCGCGTCAGTAAGACCCCAAAATTACCCCCAAAAAGGTCAAACAATACACAAGACATAGTCCCCAGACTATTTTTGGAATGTTTGTTTTACTATTTTGGGGGTATTTCTTATCTTTCGTCGAAAATCCCCCTGTAGGGGGACAGGCCCGACTTAAGACTGATCCTCCATGAGGAAGATGCAGAGTAGTCGAGCATTAGCCTGGGGACGATTTTGTTGGCCATGCTTGAGTATGTTGTCCTCTGTGCTATCTCTTTATTCGTTTGTCCGGCGTCCGCCTGTAGGAGGATGTGGCATGCCCGATCTGAGACGGCACGTTCCGGGGGTTGCATTGGCAGAACTCCGCGCAAAGATCCGCTGCAGCACGTCTGCAAGGTCGGTGCAGTGACCACAGGTCGCCTGGGGTGTCGCTCTGGCGTTTTGCGTGCGCCGATCGGTGTCGGTGGGATACGCCTGCGGGTTTCTTGGGCGGCAATTTTTCGGTGGGCCAGATAAGGGTGGCCAGGGAAGGTGAGCCTGACCTCGGTGATGGTGGTACAGGCCTCGGACAAAAAGGAACGAACCCTCATGCCGCATTCATCTGTCAGCGCCTCCCCCCCTCTCCCGACCGTGCAAAGTTGGCGGTGGGTCTGATGAGTTGCACCTCGACCGCAGTCTTCCCCGCGCATGGCAGTTCTGTGTTTGGGGGGGAGAGGGGGTAATTCTTTCCCTCTACCGTACTACGGTGAAGGCATTTGTGAAGGAATAGTCCCAGGAGGCGCCAGGTCCGGCGCTGATAACCATGGCCGATCCACGATTGGAGTTTCTCCGGCTTACAGACCCTGGATTCCCTATCGAAGGTTTCTTTATCTAATGCCTTCTACTGCAAGGATCGCCGGGGAAGGTGAACCTGACCTCGGTGCTGGTGGTGCTGGTGGTCGGGCTTCTCAGGTGGCCGAGCAGCACCAGGATCCAGAGCCACCCTCCCCTGGTGGAGGCACCCCCTGAGCAGGTGTGGATTCCGCCGGCAGGCCACGAAGTCAGCACGAACGGCTCCCAGCCGTATAGTAACGGCGGATCCTGCGGAACGCTGCGAAGCCAGGCTTGGGCTCCGCCAGGCCTTGGGGTGCCTCTCGGCCCCGGAGGTGGCCTCGCATCTTCGCCGAGCGGGCTTCGGGGAGCCCCCATGCCGAGCGATGCAGCGCCGCCTTTCTGTGCGCACGGGCCGAGCCGGGTCTGCGCCGAGCCAGGCCGGTCCACGCCACGCCCGACGGGTTCCGGAGTCCAGGCCCCCAGTCGGCGGCGAGCGAGGGGGGGAAGTGGGAAGGGGAAGGCTTTCTCAGAAGGTCGGGACGTCCCCCGGCCTTCTGTGAAGTGCTCTGAGCCTTCTGCGAATGAAACAGAAAGCAACTTCTCAGCAGGCGAGAGGGCTTCTGAGAAACCCCCCCGCCTGGAAGGTTTCTCCACCTCTTCCTCTCCTACTCCTCCTCCTCCTCTCCTCCTCCCTCCTGCTCCTTCTTCTTCCTCCTCCTCCTCCTCCTCCTCCTCCTCCTCCTCCTCCTCCTCCTCCTCCTCCTCCTCCTCCCCCCCTCCTCCTCCTCCTCCTCTTCCTCCTCCTCCTCCTCCTCCTCCTCTTCCTCCTCCTCCTCCTCCTCCTCCTCCTCCTCCTCCTCCTCGGGTCTCCTACGGCCTCGGGGGAAGCTGTGCACCCCCGCCTTCTGAACAGGCCTTTTCCTTCTCATTTTCCTCCCTCGCTCGCAGCCGACCCAAGCCCAGGTCGACCCCGGTGGCGCCGACACGTACGACGTGGTGATCCCCAAGATCCGCGGCGTGCCGCTGTACCTCACGGAGGCACTCAGCCCGGGGGCTCCCCCAGGGCGGGGGGGCGCTCTCGGGCTTCGACGGGCGGGCGGAGGCAGGGAGGAGGAGGGATCGGGGGAGGTAGGGATAGAGGAGAGAGGGAGGGAGAGAGGGAGGGAGGGAGGGAGGGAGTGCTCCGGAGCATCTTCACCGCTGGGGGCCGGCGCGGCGCAGGGCAGCGACCGAGCGCTCGGCGGCCCCAGAAGGCCGAGTGGCGCTGCGGCGGCCGCTCCGCCACCAACTTCGACGAGCGCCAGGACTGCCCGCGTCGCGGCGCGGCGCGCCGCGGGGCAGCGGCCACCTGCCCCCCGCCGCCCCCTGCAGCCTCGGGGGCGGGCGCGATGGCCGGGCTGGCGCGGCGGCCCACGACGAACGGACCTGGGACCCTAGCGGACCGATCGGAAGGGAGAAATACCGCCCGCCAGCCACGGAAGAGGCGGCCGCGGCGGCCGAAGCGAAGGCGGCAGCTTTGGACGCCTCCGCCGAGCAGCTCCTCGCGCCGGGGCTCGACGAGGCGCGCAAGCTCCAGCAGCAGGCCGCGGAGCAACGGAAGCGGGCCAGCGCCGCTCCGCCCCCAGGCAGGCGCCTGGACTTGCTGGAGGGCTTCGTGGCGCGCGCCGAGGCCCAAGCCGAGAAAGCGGCGAAGGACGTGGAAGCCGAAGAGCTCGCCCTCTCCAGCGCCCGGAGCAACGAGGAAGTACTCCGGCGAGAGCTGGCGGAGGGCCGCGCCAAATTGCAGCAGCTCCGGGCCGAGGCGGCCGCGGGGGGGCGAGGCGATCCCGCCGCGCAGGACCTCTTGGGGAAACTGGAATCCGGGAGTTTCGCGGTGAGCGCGGACATCCCGGAGCCTATGCTGGAAGCGATGCACGCGACGCTCGCGGCCCTCGGAGCGGCCGCCCCGCCAGCTCCGGCGCCCTCGGCTCGACGCCCCACTGGCGGCCGCCGCGGGGCGTGGGCAGACGACGTCCCAGCTCATGGACGAGCTCGCGCGGACGGACGCCGCCGACGAGGAGGCCCTCCTGGAGACGGCCCGCCGGCTGCGCGGGGTCCGCCGGGGGGTTGCAGCTGCCGCCGCGCCAGCGCCTGGCCCCGCGGCCCGCCTGGGCGGAGGGCCGTTGAAGCGGCGCTTCGGCTACGCCGGCGTAGGCGTCGGCGAGGCCAGCAAACCGGGGCCAATTTGCCTTGCCTGCCACGCGGAGGCGGGCCCCTACGGAGCGGAGGCGGGGGACCGATGCTCCGGCCGCTCCGCTACTGCGGCTGCTGCGACACCCGCCTCTGTCGGCACTGCACGCTGGACGCCCCGCCAACTGCGGCGGCTCCGGGGAACGCCGCGGCGGCGGCTTCGGCAAGCGCGGCAGCCCGCGCCCACGGCCGCGGCGCCGGGCAGCCTGCCTGCCCCGCCCCGGGGGGCAGGCGCGCCGCCGGCCGGCGCCGCTCCAGCATTCGCCCTGCGAGACCTTTCGGCTGACTGTTGGGAGGGGCTGGACGGGCTCGCTCGAAGAATTCGCACAGGATTGCCCCACGTTGCGGGCCGTCCCGCGGCGCGCGCGGGCGGCGCCCGGGCAGGTCATCGAGGAGCTCTGCTGGGCGGCGCTTCGGGCCAGGCCGGGAGCGCGGGCGAGGGGTGCGCGCCTGGAAGATCCTCGCGCTGCGGGGGCGCCTGCTTTTTGCTGTTCCGCTCCGGCTGGGCGCTTGGGGCCGGCAGCGCACGGCGGCGGAGACTCAGGGCCTCGCGCTGTTGGTGCGCGAGCGCTGCTCCGCGCTGCTCTGCGGCGACTGGGAGGCGCTTCTGCGGGCAGCTCGAAACACGGCCCCGGGATGGCAAGGCGCGTCGGCAGGCCGGCGGAGGGGGCCGCGGCGACCGCTCCATGGCGGACGGAGGCATCCGGAAGGGGATGGCGGAGGAGTGCTCCCGGGCCGCCGCCTTGCTGAGCAGCCCCGGCCTCGCGCCGTTCACGCCCGACACGGCTGCCCAACAGCAGGCGCTGCTCCAGCCGCGCCCTGCGGCGTGCGTGACCGCGTAACAGAGAGGCGGGCGCCCGAAAGCGCTGCCGCGGCCTTGGCGCTGGCAAAACAGCTGCCGAAACTGCGCGAACCTGGCGGCGGGGTCGCGCCCATCGCCGCGCCGAACATTTTGCGGCGAGTGGTGGGCTGGGCGCTGGTGGCCCCCCGGAAGGAGGAGCTCACCGAGGCGGTGGGGCGACAGCTGTTTGCCGTGGGCAGTGGTTCGGGCTTCGAGCTGCCGGCACACACGGCGAGGGCCTTGGCGGAGGCCAACCCCGACCTTGTACTGGCGGCGCTGGACGCCAAAAGCGCTTACTGCTCCGCTCGCCGGGAGGCTTGCCGCTGCGGCCAGGCCTGCCGCGGCGCGCTGGCTGGGCTCGCGCAGCTGGCGCCGCCGCCACCCCGCCCGGACGCTGGCGGAGACACCGAAGCCGAAGCTCCAGAAAGCACCGACAGCAAGAGTCGACAAGAACAACTAAGCCTGTTGCAGGCCCTGGATCACGAGGCAAAGGCGCCTTTCCGCTCTTGTAGTGGGCCTCGCGCCGGCCCCCGGCAGAGCGCCTCGCAGGGCCTGGAGGCCCAGCGGCTTGCAGTACTCAGTAGTCGGCGTCGTCACGACGACGCCGACTACTGGGATCGATGTGTGTTTTGCTAAGCGCTTGCGTTCCATATAATCATGTATAATATGATCTATTTGCTTTATACACATATTATAAGTTGTTGCAAGTGCTGCAAGCTATATATATACCATATACGTGTTGCGGACCGTGGTTGTAAACAGGCCCATGGTGATAGCGACCTTAGGCACGTGACCTTTCCTCCGAGCTGTTTTTACGAACCATCTTACCGTAAACGAGCGAACAAGCATAACACCCTTACCATCCTTCTTATCGGGCTTAGGGATCTTGGTCCGAATATGTTTGTATAGATTTCGAAGGTAGAACAGATCTGAGTTAGTAACCACGGTGGCCAAGTTTACTAAGTAGGTTGGCCAGAGAGCATGTGATGCGGCTGTGACCATATGCGCACACATATTTTCAGATCTTGTTCACATATTTTCAGTTGTTGCTCGCATTTGTTATTATTTCCGCTGCCATTTCTGATCAAACTTCGCGTCAATTTGATTTTGTGCGCAGGTGTGCACGCCAGCGCTGACGTGAGTGCATGATCCGCCATGGACCACCCGACTCTGCAGGCGAGCTTGGCGAAGGTCGCTCCCTACATCAATGAGACGATCGCAAAGTTCAGAGATGGCGACTGCGAGGCATTGAAAGCGAAGTCCCACGAATTGATAGAGCAGTTGTTGGCCAATGATCTTGCGGTCAAGGAAGTTCACGATTGCAAAGAAGTCGGCGTTCATTGCGACAACAGAGACGGCATTGGGATTGAAGTTCCCGATGTGCACGTTCTCATTCAACGGATTTGCCAGGCGGGCTGGGACCCGAGGGTCCCGACAGCGATTGCGTTCGAGCGGCCTGGCGGCCCGCAGGGCAAGAAGATGATGGATTTCAACTTGAAGCTGATCGCCGACAGCGACGGGCACCTCGCGCCTCTGATCGACCATGAGGTCAAGATCTTCTCCGTGAGCTCGCCCCACACGGTCGCGGGCCACCGTTGCGTTAGGATAGTTGGGTCGAAGTGCTCAGCCACCTTACCTTGGCCAATCCCCATGCAAAAGGGCGCCTCGGAGCGCGAAGGTAATCGCGCTTCGCGCTCGGCGGCCTCGGCTGGCGCGAAAACATCGACGACGACGATGACGACGACGAAAACTATGACGACGACGACGCTGGAATGCACGACATCCCCCTTCTTCGAGGAGTCGGGCGTGGGGGGGAGGGGCAGGTGGTCGAGGCGGTGGCAGATCATTTCGCCCAGGCATGGATCTCTTACTACGTTGAGCGACACTTTCTCCACTGACTCGAAGCTTGCAGCCGAGAAGATCAAGCAGAGGTTTCCAGCCTACAGGTCTCCGCTGGAAGATGGGATGACCTGGGTTGTGATCAGGCGCCAGGTGGAACAGGCGTGCCCTCAGCCGCCAGACTTTATCCAGGCTTCCGAGAACGCAGGGCGCGGAGTTGAACAGGCTGCCTCGAAGCTGCAGGTGATGAAGCGCATTCACAGTCGCGCAACCGCCAACCAGAAATCGTCGGGCGAGCCATGCTGGGAGAGGATTGCGCGATCGATCGAGCAGCAGTCGCACCACATGGCTGGTCAAGCCATGGACGTGTGTCATTTCGTGAAGGCCTACAGTGGCGGCGACCCGCCAGTGCATTTGAACGACCTCGACAATTGGAGCAAAACGTTGAAGTGGAGGCGGGATATTCACGGCAGCACTTTCAAGTTCTTAGCCGCCACGCCGTTCAGTCAAGGACCTGAGTATATTTTCGCTGTACTCAAAGCGATGATGGTAGCGCCAGAACAAGCCGTCAGAGATGGTTTCTCCAGGCTTTTCACCAGCACGGACGTCGCAGCAATCGTCGGCTCGAAGAAGGGCCTTGCCATCAAGATTGTCACCTACATCCGCGCGGGCCGTGAGTGGCTGGACAAGAGCTCGATCCCGCCCTCCAAGAAGCTCAAGATCAGGGGCGACTTCGAGGTGGCAGCGGTCATGTTCGCGCACAACAAGAAGGCGAAGGGCCGCCCGATCTACAACAACATTGAGGACGTTGCGGCGAGCTTTATTCAGGCGGCGTTCGACGCGGACCCTGAGCTCAGGAATAGCACCCTGCCGTGGCCGCACAAGGAGACGCCCGCGGTTGCGCGGGCGACGGGCAGCTCCATGGTGCAGTTCGGCGGCGAAGGCGTTGGACCTGAGACCCTCGAGCAGTGCGGCATCCAAATCGGCTCCGAGCTCGAGCTGAAGA
>CAUYUJ010014693.1:886137-912655 GCA_963575745.1 Prorocentrum cordatum
ACAGTTTTCCGCTGCGCCTGTCCTTCCCCGCATTGCTTGCAGGGGCGCGCCCTCAACGTTTGCTTGTTGCTTGCAGACGTGCGCCCTCGCCGTCGCGAGTGAATGTATCCAGCGCAGCGCCGTTGCACTCATCACCACTCCTCCTCCTCCTCCACCTCCTCATCCTCCTCATCATCCCCCTCTTCCTCCTGCATCCTCCGCCCCCCATCACCCCTCCTGACTGACTGACTGGACTGACTGACTCACTGGGCTGACTGACTGACTGGACGGACTGACTGACTGACTGACTGACTTGACTGACTGGCTGGACTGGACTGGTGCATTGACTGGCTGACTTGACTGACTGGCTGGACTGACGGACTCACTGGCTGACTGGCGGGCTCAACTGAACTGACTGACGTGGCCCCAAATATGATGTTACGCTATGCACTACGTCACGCTATGTCCTGCAACGATATGCTACGCTATGCTGTGATATGCGATTCAACGGGGCCCCGATTGGCTCCCCTCAGGGCTCCCCCATCCCCCCCCTTCTGGAGCTCGAGCTCGCCGTGCCCCCCCCCCTCCCAAACTGTTTATGGGAAGTGTTTGTTGTGTCAACTGTCTAGCTATACTCATAGCCATGGCCGAGCTCGATAAGAGCGAGGGGCGCCCCATCTGGATGTGGCGCTGCATGTGCACAGTCACGCGGTGCACGCGCGCGTGCACGCGCGCGTGCACACGTGCATGCACATACGTACGCATAAGCTCATGACATGGCCCACCCGCTACCCATATGCAGCCCAGTCGCGAGGGCACCGATTGGGCACCGCTGTAGTTGAGAATCGAGTGCACCAAGGGACTGCGTAAGACCGCTCGGGCCCGTCGGCCTGTCTGCAGACGAGCCGACGGGCAATTTGATAACAGGCCTTATTGGCTCGAGCAAGTGCTGCTCTCACTTTATCGGCGCCGTGCCTATCCTCGCAGAGCGCGCGAGCGCTGACAGCCATGCCCTGCATCGCGACAGGTTTCGCTGCCATTTGCGCCGAGGACGAGGTGATCATCGCCAAGGCGTGGTTCGCCAAGGTCGTCACCGTGGACGGCCAGGAGTTCGTGGCCATAGATCGCCAGAGCAAGATGTGCAGTCACGTGATTGGGGACAACTTCGCCATGCTCGACGAGCTTATCAAGCTACGCAATATGCAGTGCGGCAAACTTATGTCAGAGCTCGCAACGCAGAATGACCCATTGCTGGCTGACTCCGATAGCCCTGGCTCGGGCCCCCTACCAAAGAGGGCTAAGAAAGAGATGCTCGATGATATCGATCAAGTGATGTCCGTTACTGCCGCGGTGCAAGGCGGCGCTCCTGTCACGGTGAAAGTCTTGGCGTCTGCGACCGAAAGGAGCAAGCTCGTCATCGAGCTCACGGATAAAGCCATCGCACTACTCGCCTCTGAGCCTGAGCAACTTGAGGGTCAATATGGCGACGATCCGACGCCTACCGTCCAGGAGGAACACGCTTTCTGGGTCAAGTCTCGCTCTAGTGTCAGATCGTTCTATTTCGACGGAGACAGCTGGAAAGTGAAATCGATGAAGGTCGCCAGGGGCACGTGCAGCTTCGCAGAGTTCCAGGAGAAGGTGAACAAGATGGCAAAGGTCGTCGAGGAGTTCTACCTACAGCACCACGTCGAGGAGTGCGTAGATGCAGACAGCCAGGAGCGAGATGCCGAGTGAATTCGTTCAGCGCTGGTGTGTGACAGCAGCGGTCGTAACCCGACGTAGTTGCTGCGCGCGTCGTGGAGAGGCGGTGCTGACTGTTTTGGGGCTCGTGCGCTGTGTCCGTTGCAAGCTATGGGGCTGCGTGCACGGGGGCGCACAGCGGCACATGGTGAGTGTGCCCAGTAGGCAACTCGAGTATGTCGATTACTCACGTCTCGGATAACATCATCGTGGTCATCATCACAATCATCATCACTAGCTCATTCTCACCTCATTCTCACCTCATTCTCACTTCATTCTCACCTCATCCTCACCTCATCATTAGCTCATCCTCACCTTCATGTAGGTTTCAGTTGCGGGTCTGGCCTTCCGGTACACATGTTCGAGGCCGCCAGGGCGGCCTCGTACAGTTGTTCGAGGCCGCCAGGGCGGCCTCGAACACCTGTGTCCAGTTTACGACAACTTGGAATCATATTGATCATCGCACAGTTGTGCGACCCCGCCAGGGCAGCCTCGAACGAGTGTTCGAACTTCCCAGGGCAACCTCGACCCAGGTGTTCGAGCCCTCCAGGGCAGCCTCAAACATACGAGCGTTTGAGTAGCGTGATCGGTTTGAGTCTGCTCGATCGCGCCCTGTCAGGCCGCTCGGCAGTCCGTAACGCCGCCCGACGACGGCACCGACTGCGCCGACGCTGTTCGCAGCCGTTTTGGCTCGAGTGACGCTTGAGGTATCCTGGGCTTCTTGGTCAGCGCAGCGCTCGCTGTGCAGTGTTCGCTGGGAGCGAGCGCTCGCCATGGCAGCGGGCGCCGCGGGCGTCGATGTTGCTGCCCAGCTCGTGGCTGGCATCAGGTCGCGGGTTGCCTTCGTGGCCGCTCAAGCGGGGGCTGGCCTGGGGCGCGATGCATTGCTGTCGGCTCAGGTGACAGCGATTGTCGCCTCGATCACGCAGGCTGGCGCGCTGACCTTACCGCAAGCGACTGCCGTGACGACCGAGATCTCCGCTGGCCCCTGGGCCGACGCCCAGAAAGTCACGCTGGCGACCGCAATCTCTACCGCAGCCGCTGCTCCTAGGGGCGCTGGGCGGTTCAGGGCCCAGCAGCATTGCACCTCGGTGCACAGGCTGTTCAACACCAAGGACTGGGAGTGCTTCCAGAGCGCCGACGCTTCGTGGGACCTCAAGGCGAAGGTCATGGGCAATCGCCTGTGGATGGTCGGGCTCACATGCCCGTCCGAGGACGTGCTCAAACGGTGCGGTGCAATCATTGTGGCGACTACACCCAGCTCGCATGCACGCTCAGCTGAGGAGAAGGTCCAGCTCTGCAAGGACATTCGGGCGCATGTGAAGTGTGTCGACCTCGTTAAGATGAGGATGCATCCCTTTCCACACGTGACTGTGGTGGGGGGCCCGAGAACTTGTCGGATCAGCTGAAGGAGTTCGCTTATCAGGGGGACATGCCAATCGACCCGCCTCTTCCTGCTGCCGATTTGCACCCTAACGCGCAGGGGATGGCGTACCGCAAGACCCACTGCAGCATTCGCGCCGCGCCGTCGCTCAGGCAACTACCTCAGCAACTGGCCCTCGCTGGCAGCCCGCAGCAGCAGTGGCCCACGTCGATGCCACCGAACCTCGACGAGCGGATGATGCCGATGCTGCAGGCGGCTGGCATGTTGATGCAAGGCTTCGGGATGATGCCATATATGATGGGCGGCGACGGCGGTGGTGTACGCGCGCCTGGTGTCGACCTCGCCACTTTCAGGCCTAGGGCCCGCGGTGGTATCCCTCTTCCTGACGCTCCGCACGCTGACGCGGATGCACCCCCAGCTGAGCATCGGATAGCCATCGAGGACTGCGCGGTAGGCGGTGATGATGCAGGTGGCAGTGCCGTCGGCGTCCCTGGCGCCGCCCTGACGGCGGACCCGCGCGCTGCCGACCACTCGGGGGCGCCGCCGAACCCTGCCGTGGAGCTTGAGAAGAAGATGATGCAGGCGGCTGCGCACTCCAAGGTCATGAAAGCGGAGGCGAAGGCCGCCGCCAAGGTTGAGGCCGACGCGCAGAAGGCGAACGGCACGGAGGGCAGCGCGGTGCGCGGCAAGCACGCGGGCAAGGGGAAGGGCAAGGGGCGCGGCATGGGCAAGGGCAAGGGCAAGGGCAAGGGCGTCAAGGCGTCCATCACCAAGGACACTGTCAAGTGCAACAAGGGGGCACAAGCAGGCGCTTTTGTGTTCCAACCCGCCCCCTGTCATATCAGAACTCACTGCCTACGATTACTTACGCCCCCTCCCCCCGCACTTACGTGGGGTGGCTGGGCGAGTTCAGCACGTCAAACAATAATAAAAACATAGAACGCAACACTGTGTGAAAACAACATCACGAATGATACATGCTACAATGCGAAGGGTAAACCACATTGGGTGTGGTTCTGAACGTACTTGGTCTGCGAACCTTGCTCAGCCAGGCTACTGGACACCACGTATATACATACGCATGCACACCCGCATATTCGGAGCCGTATATACGTGCACATATATATATATATATATATATATCAATATAATGCTGCACGCGGGGCCAGCGTCCACTTGCGTTCGCAGTTCGATTGTAGTGGCGGCTGCTTTTTCATCGCGTACGTGCACGCATACGTAAACGTGAGCATCGACACGTGCGTATATCACCGCGCGTCTACGGATGCACATACACCAGCTCATGCAAATGCCCGTACATGCACATACACAGCACACGCACTTATACATCTGCACTGTCGTATACATGTAAACACACAAAGCAATCGGACCTCCACTCGCTCACGCCCCCCCTTCCCCCTCGGCAAGACCCCGCGTCTTGCGCAGCCGAGCTTATCTTGCAATGCCCCAAAGGCGCCAACACCTACGAGGGGGCCGTTGCGAGCTTGAACCTCAACCTCAAGACCCTCCTGATGTCCAAGGATGTCAAGGGGCGCACCTCGGGAGCTTTCTGTACTCGTGCGTTCCGTGGAGCTGAGAATATGGCATTGCAGAAGAAAGCTTCTGCAGCGGTGGCTAAGGCTGCTGGCCGCCATGCCTGGGCTAAAGCCAAGGCCGTGTGGGATAAGCACCACGACTAGGAGAGCGCATACTGAAGGGATCGAGCGGATCGGTATGTTGTTTTGGACCGCTATCATTTCCGATACCTTTTCTCTTAAGCAGGGCCGACGTGCCCAGAATGGGACCCTACATCAACGAATTCGACGCGACTGCACGGGGTATACCGATCAGCTCGAGCCCTCCCACATGTACAGCTGGAAGCCGCCAGCGCGAGTACATATGTCTATTGGGGTAGTGCTAGTCGGGGGACCTATAGAGCTGGCGCGAGTTTCGTTCTCACGAGCAGGTGCATACATCGGGCTCGGTGGATTGTGTTGTCTAGGGTATGAGGCTATCTAGGGTATTGGGCCATCTTGGGTATGGAGCTATCTAGGGCATCTAGGGTATAGGGCTATCTAGGGCATGGGGCTATCAAGGGTCGGCTATGGTATGGGGGTATCTAGGGTATGTGGCTATCTGGGGTATGGGGGTAAACGTGGGCAGTACACGTATGTTTTTGGCATCGAGGGAAATCGTAGAGCTGTCTGAATACATCGCTCAAGAGAGTTATCTATTAGGCTATCCTGGCAACCGTGGGGCCATAGATAAGGCAACCTTGGGTTATCTAGGGCACGCTATCCTAGGTGATCTGGTTGGCCCACGCCAGTCCATCCGTAGCCAGGTTTGCTCTCGAGCCGCGATCCTATTCCAGATTCAAGCGGTCGGCTGGACTCATGTCGAGGTGCGGAGAGGAGTTTTTGGCGCAATTGAGCTCCATGGCGCAGTCCGTGGCGGACAACACTGGCTGGGAGGCCCACGAATCCAACACTGTAATGGGCGTCATCTCCAGGGGCCTTCGGCATTCCGCCCCCCCGCAGGGCCTTTGGGGATCTCTAGGGGGCTCCTCGAAAAGCTCTGAACTCTGGGGGCGGGTCGGGACTCTGGGGGAAGATATGCAACAACATGCGTGTGTATTGTCGGCACACCCCTCACTCGGTTCGCGGCCCCTCATTGCACGCTAGGGCAGCGTCGCAGGCTGCGGCTGATATTATAGGCATCCCAACGGTGCCCAGAGGTTCACTGTGCCAGGGCCGACATCATCGACGACAGTTTCATTGCCCTTTCCATTCCCCGATTGTGGCACGGCGGGCGGCGGCTGCATCGGTGGCTCGGTGGTCGGCGGCGGCGTCGGCGGGCGGCGCCGCGTCCTTCCCGCGCCCACGACGCCGCCGCTTGCTTTCGCCAGGGCGGGCGTGATCGACGCAGGCGGCGGCTGCTACCACACGGTCGCGAGCGGCGGTGGCGGCGACATGCGCATGGGCGGCGGCATCGGCATGATGCACATGGGCGGCGGCAAGGGGATCGGCAGCAACACGGCGCACATGGGCGGCATCGGCATGACGAACACGGGCGGCGGCAACGGCATGATGCACATGGACGGCATGATGAACATGGGCGGCAAGGGCGGCGGTTGCACGAGGGGCGGCGGCTGCGACCCGTACATCCCGTCAACGAGCGGGAACGTGTCGATCCCAGGGACTCCAAACCATAGTGTTGGGAGTGTTGGTGGCCCGAGGCAGCCGATGCAGCCGCCGCCCCAGCACATGATTTCGCCCGCTGTGTCTAAATCTGCGTCGGTGCAGGTCGTTTCTGTTGCGCCGATGCCCGTGGCAAAGGTCATGGGCGCGCCCCCTCCTGGGTGGGTGCCTTACTAGGTGCAGAGCCTGACGACGCCGACGACGACGACGACGACGACGACGACGCACGACGAGGACCCTCGCACTCGTAGCATCTATAGATGCCACGAGTGCGAGGGTCCTCGCCGTGGCCGAAAAGGCTATAGCCTTTTCGGCCACAAGAGCGTCCAAGGTGACGACGACGACATCGACGATGATAAAGTTTTTGTTCAACGCTCGCCGCTGTAGTTGATCGCAGCGCAGCTGGCTATTGACACAGCTCTGTGCTCCCAGCGCACCTGCCTCGTCTGCTAAAGATTCGGCGAAATGCCCGAAGACCGAACGGGGGAGGGTAGAGGAGGGAAACTATAGCAACGAGAGGGTCTCATAGGGTTCCCCAAGGGGCCCCATATGGTTCCCCAAAGGGTCTCAGAGGGTCACCCGACGACCGAACGAGGGAAGGTTCCTCAAGGGGTCTCATAGGGTTCCTCCTAGGCTTTCTTGGTCCCTCCCAGGCTGGATGATAGCGTTGGGGCCCAGGGAGCCTCCGACAGCTCCCGCAGAGCTCTGCATTAGCTAGCGGGGGCTTCAATTCGTGTATCTACGTGGTGCAACATATGCGGTGCAATCTATGTGGTGCCGCCTATGCGGTACAATCTAGGTGGCGTGGTGCAACCTATGTGGTGCAATCTATGCGGTGCAATATGTGTGGTGCACTCTTGTGGTCTACTCTATGCGGTGCCGCCTATGTGGTGCAATATACATGGTGCAACCCATTTGGCGTATTATACGCGATGCATCAGTTGCCAACGCGGAAGCAACATCACGCATGCAGTATTAGCCATTTTGGCCCACGTTTCATGACCCACACCGCGAAGAGATCGCGCTTGGGGGATCTTGCGAGAGATTCGTTCGTTACCCAGAATGCTCTTTCCAAGCTTCTGAGGAAGCTGAATGATGAGGGCCTGCCCGACGCATTCAGCACGTTTGCGCAGCGGAAGGAAAGAGAATCAGTCGGTCGGCAGTCTTCTCAATTTGGTTCTTTGGTGCAGAAGGTATCTGTTGTTTCGTCCGATGGGGAACCTGTTGAGATATGGGTGCAACATCCGTTTGCCTGGCTCGAGATAGCGTGCAAGGAATCGTGCTCTTTCAAGGACCTCTTGCAAAGCACGCTGGACCGCTCGAATGGCAGGTTGGACGTCATCGTCTACTCAGACGAAGTCACCCCAGGGAACCCCCTGGGGGATTGCAACGACAGAAAATTGCAGACTATATATTGGACGGTGAAGCAGTTCCCATTAGAGGCCTTGTGCAACGAGTTGTGCTGGATGACTGTTTCTACGTTGACTTCGAAAGAGTGCGACTCGCTCGCGGGAGGTCTTTCCGAGATGTTCAAGCACGTGCTGAAGTTCTTCCTCGGCGCACCCACTGGGCACGACCTTCGCTCAGGCATTGCTTTCGCGATGCCAGGTGAGCAGCAGCCTCGCCTCCTCGTCGGGACTGTGGCCATCATGCTGCAGGACGAGCGGGCCCACAAGTTCGCAACCCACTGCATCGGCAGTGGGGGACATAAGGTGTGCGTGATGTGCAAGAACATCCTGGCCAAGAACTCGTCTCTACTACCTGACCCCAGCGGGTACTTGCGGAGCTCAACCACGGTCGACATGAGCTTGTTCGATTATCACGATGACGATTCCGTGCGGGCCATCCAACTCCGATTAGCCGAAGTCGCGGCCAACGACCCAGGGAGCCTCGGCGAGAAGCAAACTTTATTGGGGTTCAATTTTTTCCCAACTGGGGTCTTACAGGACTGCTCGCTCAACCTAGGGCTTATTAGTGTGTGGGCGTGGGACTGGATGCACATCTTCTTAGTCGACGGCATCTACATCACAGAATTGCGCGCTCTCTCCAGCCTGCTGAAGAATGCCAGCCTCGGAGGCGAAGCTTGGGATGCATATTTGAGCCAGTGGGTTTGGCCAGGCGCGTATGCGCACGCCAAGAAACTTTGCAAGGGCAACGAGACCTTTTCACCAGGCGGTAGCGCGTCAGAGCAGATGTCATCATGCCAAGTGATATCGAAGTTTCTTCGGGACGTCGTTGCGCCTACAGGGTTGTACCCCGAGCAAATCGAGAGCGCGCTGCTCCTGTGCGACGTCGTCGAGCTCCTCAGCGTCGCCAACGCAGGGATTGTAGATCCAGTGATGCTGGGCATCGCAATACTTAAGTTTTTGAATGCGCACCTCCGCGCATGGGGTGAAGACCTTTGGAAGCCGAAGCACCATTGGTCGATACATCTGCCTCGCCAGTTTTTGCAGCATGGGCTCCTGTTGGGATGCTTCCTCTGCGAGAGGAAGCACAGAGTCCTCAAGCGCTTCTCTGATAGCCATCATAACGCGAAGTCTTTCAACAAGTCCCTCCTTGAGGAGGCGACAGCTCAACACCTTTACGATTTGCGCAATCCGTTGGTTCATTCTGATCTTCTTGAGCCGAGAACGGCGAGCAAGAATATGGAGCGTGCGTTGCGTTCGGAGTTGTCTCTGCCTGTCAGTGCCAGCATTCTGACGTCGAAAGCGGCGTATATTCGGTCCAGGATAGTCCAGCGCGGAGACACGGTCTGCTATCGCGTCCAGGGCGGTGGAGTTGGCTACGGACAGCTTTATTTTCACGCAAAGGTGCAAGACAGGCTATTGTGTTGCATTTCTAGGTGGACTGTGTTGCACTCCAGCTCTCGGCAAGTCAATTGCGTCGTTCGGGAATCCCCCGAACTTCTTGATTCGGCCTGCGTTTTGGATCCGTGCATTTCTTTTTTCGCTAGGGCTGGTCAGGTCTCAGAGGTGCTCGTGCCAACAAGAGAGAGGCTCGGGGCCGTCTCTTGAGCGCCACGTCGCGGTGCGACACAGGCGCGCACTCAGCCAAACTGCGTTTGTCAGCCAGGACTGTTCGGATGGTACCTCCCCGTTGGACTGTGCAGAAGCAAGCCATCGCTCCCTTCGAAGACGCCTGCGGCGAATCGCCGCCGCCCCCCTGCCTTTTAGGGGAGCGCCTCCGCGGCCGCGCGTTGGGCCCCAGCTGCGCCCGCACTATGGATTCCCCCAGCCGCGCTGGATATTCTTGGCGCTTCGCGCGCCCCCACTCGCCCGTCCAGAAACGACGCCCATGCGCGTTGATGCCATGAGGGAAGTGTGGGAGCAAATATGGGGACAGCCGAACTGTTCGAATGAGGAGGAGGAGGCGAATGAGGGGGATGGGTGGATGGATGGTGGAGGAAGGGCACGGGCGATGATGATGATGATGATGAGGAGGAGGGGGAAGATCAAGAGGAGGAGGAAGAGGAGGAAGAAGATGAACGGGCGACATGGGCGTGCCGCCCGCTACGGAGGGATCAGTTCCCCAGTCCCTTGGCGGCACAGGGGGGCTCTCGGGCGTTTTGGGTGCCTCAGGGGGGGCTCTGGGGGCCGACCTATGACCCTGCGGCCATGCGACCCTGAGACCCGACCTAAGACCCTAAGACCATGGACCCTAAGACCATACTACACTAAGACCGTGCGACCCTAAGACCCTAATACCATAATGCACTAAGCCACTATACCCTAATACCCCAAGGCCTTAATACCCTAATACCTTAAGGCCGTATACGGCCCGAATGCCCCAAGGCCCTGAGGCCCTTAGACCCTAATACCCAAAGGCCCTGATACCCTAAGACCCTATAGGACCCTGAGACCCTGAGACCCAATGGCCTGAAGACCCTAAGATCCTAAGCCAATGCATCGCAAAGACCCGACCTAAGACCGTAACACCCTAAGACGTTAATGCAGTAAGTCCATCAGACCTTGAGACCCTAAGATCCGAACGGCCCTAATGCCTTAATGTCCAACGGTCTTATAAGGCCCTATACCCTGAGACCCTGAGACCCTGAGGCCCGAATACCCTATGACCCTAAGAAACTACGACCATAAGACACTAAGGCCTTAGGGCAGTAATACAATATGACACTAATACCCTACGGCCCTGTAGACCCTAGTACCCCAAGGTCCAAAGACCCTAAGGCCATAAGGCCCTAGGGCCCGAAGGCCCCGAGACCATCAGACCATGTAGGAGGCCCTGAGACCATGGGGCCCTAAGGCACGACTGCCCTAACGCCCTAACGCCCTAAGACCCTAAGGCCCTAAAAGCCTAAGATCCTAAGACCCTGAGGCCCTACCGAATACCCTAAGACCTTAATGCCATAATACCGTGAGACCATACGGCCCTAACGCCCTAAGGCCCGACGACCCTAAGACGCAAATGCCCCATAAGACCATATGACCGTAAAAGGCCTTATAAGACCCTAAGGCTCTAATACCTTACGGCCATAAGGCCCTAAGGCCATAAGACCCTGAGACCATCATGCCCTCAGACCATAAGGCCGTGCAAGTGCGCGTGAACTCATACATGGAAAGCAAAACGTTTTATATGCGCGCGCATTTGTTCTGCATGCTATCCGAAAGCGATGAATAGCAAGAACATGTACAATTATGCATCGCCAAAAACAAATCGCCACCAAACCAAAAAACAAAAAAACACGCCGATTGCAAAACAAATCCGCGCTGTTTGTCGGCGCTTGCAGCGCTTGGCAAGAACATATAACCAGGTTAAGCCGCCGCCTGTCCTGATTACTGAAACTCTGATAAACAGTTTAGGCGGTTCGGCCATAATGGATAAAACTACGTTAGAAACAGCAGAAGCTGCTCCCCGATAACGCGCTTCATAAGTAGGTTAGGTAACCGACCCAACGCCTTTAAAACTTATTATGCCCAAGCCAACCAAATACCAAGCGACCAATCGATCCCAGTACTGCAGCACGGCGCGGGCGCTGCTCGGCCAGGCTGCGACCCCCCCAGGGGCGACCTGCTGCAACGCTGCGCGGACTGGGGAACGCAGGGCAGCGCTGCGGCGAGCCGCTGGGAGACCAGGCCCGCGCGCCCGGCGCTGCGCCCGCGGGGGCGGCCTCAAGGCGCGCAGCGGCGACCTGGAGCGCGCCTGGAGCCGCGTCCACGCGGAGTGTGGCTTCCGCGTGGACAACCAGGTGCACGTCCCCTCTTGGGACCGCTGGCGCTGGCGCTGCGCGGGCTGCGACGCGGGCGGGCGGGCGCGGGGCAGGCCAGCGGGCTCTTGCGGCAGCTGCGGAGCCGCGCTGCGCACAGACAGGGCGGAAGCCATCATCGACCTCGAAGTGCATCGGGCGGAGCGCCCTCGCCTGCACTTCGACGTCACAGTGCGCTACTGCGCGCCCGGTGACTCCGCAGCTCCGGCAGCCGCAGCCGGGCGCGACGACGCGGTCAACGCCGCGGCGGAGGCCGACAAGCGGCGGCGCTACCCCGCCGACCGCGCCCCGCGGGGCATGGTGCCGCTGGCGCTCGGCATGGGCAGGCTGCCCTGCGGCACCTCCGCGAGCTCGAGCGGGGCGGGGCGGCCCTGCTCGGCGGGGCGGGCGCCCCTGCAGCCGCTGGCGCCCTGATGGCCCTGCGGGGTCGTGGCCCTTCACCCGGCCACCGCCCGCCAGCTCAGGGTGGCGCTGGGCGCGGACCGCGCCAGCGTTGGCCGGGCGGCCGAGCTGCGGGCTGCTGCTGCGGACCGCCGGCCCTTGATCGCTTTCGCCTACCGGGCCCTCTCGCCCCCGGCAAAGCGCAAAAGGGGCGGCGAGCGGGCGCGCGTCGCGGACCGAGCGTCGGGGCTCGCAGGAGGCGGAAGTGGAGGAGGAGGAGGAGGAGGAGGAGGAGGAGGAGGAGGAGGATGAGGATGATGATGGTGATGATGAGGAGGAGGAGGAGGAGGAGGAGGAGGAGGAGGAGACGAGGAGGAGGACGAGGAGGAGGAGGGGAGGACGAGGAGGAGAGGATGAGGAGGGGAGTGAGAGGAGGAGGAGGAGGGGGAGGAGGAGGAGGATGACGAGGAGGAGGAGGAGGAGAAGGAGGAGGAGGAAAAGGAGGAGGAGAGAGGAGAGGAGGAGGAGAAAGAGGAAAAGGAGGATGAGGAGGAGGACTGAGTAGGAGGAGGAGAGGAGGAGGAGGAGACGAGAAGGAGGAGGAGGAAAGGAGGAGGAGGGGAGAAGGGGGCGGGTGGAGGAGGAGGAGGAGGAGGACGAGAAGGAGCAGCTGGGATTGCAGTGCGCCAGCAGACCGTGGCAGCAGCTGGGATTGCAGCGTACTCTTATAATCCTTATTTGGACCGCGTCTTACTTCGAAGAGCCGGTCGTTACTTGGGACCTTTCCGCAGGTCTTTTGAGGCGGAGCTCATCTCCTTATCCTGGGGCCTTGATGAAGAGATTGCACGAGTGAGCAGGTAGATGACGGGATAAGCAGGAAGGAACAGCAGCGTTAGCGTAGTGCGGTGGGCGGGTGTCGTCACCTTGGCCCAATAGGAGAAGAAGAAGAGGAGGAGGTGGAGGAGGAGGAGGAGGAGGAGGAACAGGAAGAGGAACAGGAGGAGGAGAAGGAGGAGGAGGAGGAGGAGGAGCAGGAGGGGAGGATGAGAAGAAGAGGAAGAGGAGAGGATGTGAGGCGGAGGGGAGGAGGAAGAGAGGTGGATAAAAGGAGGAGGAGGAGGAAGGAGAGGAGGTGGAGGAGGGAGATGGGAGAGGGAGGAGGAGAAGGGAGGAGAGGAGGGAGGAGGAGGAGGAGGAGGAAGCGGAGGAGGTCGGATGAAAAGGAGGAGAGAGGAAGAGGAGGAGGAGGAGGAGGAGGAGGAGGAGGAGGAGGAGGAGGAGGAGGAGGAAGAGGAAGGAGAGGGGAGGCGGAAGGAGGAGGAGGAGGAGGCGGAGGAGGAGGCGTTGGCGGCGCGGCCCGGAGGAGAAGGAGGAGGAGGGGAACTGAAGTTGGAGAGCGAGGAGGAGGAGGAGGAGGAGGAGGAGGAGGATGAGGATGATGATGATGATGATGAGGAGAGAGGAGGAGAGGAGAGGAGGAGGAGGAGGAGGAGGAGGACGAGGAGTGAGACGAGGAGGAGGAGGGGAGGAGGAGGAGGAGGAGAGGAGGCGGAGGAGGAGGAGGAGGAGGAGGAGGCGAGGAGGAGGGGGAACGAGGACGAAACGAGGACAGCGCGACGAGGAGGAGGGAGAGGGGAGGAGGAGGCGGAGGAGGAGGAAGGAGAGAAGGAGGACGAGACGAGGGGACAACGAGGGACGAGTGCGCGAGGACGACAGGACGACGAGGACCGAGGACGACGATGACGACGAGACGATGGGACGAGTAGGACAAGAGGACGAGGAGGAGGAGGACAGGAGGAGGAGGAGGACAAGGAGGAGAGGAGGAGGAGGAGGGGTGGAAAGAGGAAGGAGAGGAGGAGGAGGAGGAGGAGGAGGAGGAGGAGTAGAAGAGGCAGTGCCTTCGGCGGCGGCGGCGGAGAAGGAAGAGGAGGAGGAGGAGGAGGAGGAGGAGGAGGTGGGGAACAGGAAAAGGAGGAGGACGAGGACGACGACGAGGACGAGGACGACGAGGACGAGGACGGCGAGGACGAGGACGTCGACGACGACGAGGACGAGGGCACCGAGGACGACAATGAGGACGAGGAAGTCGAGGAGGACGAGGAGGAGGAGCACGAGGAGGAGGAGGACGAGGAGGACGAAGAGGACGAGAAGGACGAGGAGGAGGACGAGGAGGACGAGGATAACGAGGAGGACGAGGAGGGCGAGGAAGGCTTGGAGGACGAGGAGGACGAGGAGGACAATGAGGACGAGGAGGACGAGGAGGACGAGGAGGACGAGGAGGAGCTGGAGGAGGAGGGCGAGGGAGGGAGGGCGGGGAGGGACAGGAGGACGAGGGAGCGAGGGAAATGGATGACAGGAGGGGGAGGGAGAGACGGAGTGCATGGAGTATCTGCATCTTTGGGTAGGACGTTCTGTAGATAGCGTAGGACATCTGGTCAAACACAGGTTATCGCCGAAATATCTGCAAGAACTGGCAGACATCATGATGCGGTCCCATGCGATGAGCGAGATGATGGTTTCGATCGCAGCTGCAATGTGGCTGGCAGTAGAAGCGCAAGGCCTGGCGAGAGTTTGAATGACCATGCGAATCTGACCTTCCGGGGGGCAAATGCCGACACGCCCCGTCGGAGTTCTATTCCTGACAATGAAAGAGGTGATTCAGATCTGAAGCCAAACAGTCAAAGAGGGTCCCCGCGATGGCAAGTAATACTCGGACTACGACCGAATCATTCCCAGAAAGAGTGGTGATCATGCGACGGCGCGCCCTGGTGATGCATAAGCGAACCCAGAGGCGCATGTCTCAGCGCACGGTGCTGACCTCCTGGACGGGGGGCCTGGCCGGGATCGGTTATTCCAACGCATATGCGGACGAACTTCAAAACGATGCTGGGATAGAGAATCCAGTGCAATCGCCACCTGCGATGACTATGAAGCTTCGCCCAGCGTGAATGAAGTTAACAGTAGAACGGCACTTTGGCAGGCTTTCGGCCAACGTCATGATGGTCTCATCGAGAATGATGTCTTTGGCCCTTGGGATGTTCGGATCCCGTCAAGTGTGGACGGGCCCTTGAGAACAGCGAATAGCCATCGAGACATCACTCCGGATCCCCCATCGATCCTGTTTTCCACTTTAGTTGAATTCGGACAGCCTTCCGTCGTCGACGGCACGAGGGAAGGAGCGGCGATTCGAGGGAAGGTTTCTTTCCTGCATTCAAGCAGGACGAGACAGGGTGATGGGACCGACGAGTTCATGGGCGCGTCACAGAGACGCTGACGGGTGCCGTCACAGTCGCCAGAGTTTGAGAACGATCGACTGTCGGTCACTCCTATCCGCAGAGGAAGATCCGTTTAGCCGTATCACGACAGGAAACCAGAGAGAGTGAGATAGAAGTGCCGACCGCCCTGGTCAGACAGCCATGGCAGAAGAGGGGCCCGTCCAGCACTTCGCGGAATATCTATGAGAAAGCCGCGTCGTCTCGACCCCGGGGCGATGGGCGCCATGCGAAGTGTGGCTCGGGGGCCCCCAAACGGGGTGGTGACCACACCGTGTGGTGAGTCGGTGGAGATTCGGGGTCACCGCACGGTTTTGGGACTTGGGTCGTTCTCCGAGGATGTCTCGGGCGACTGGAGCCTCCAGGGTCCCAAAACCGTGTGGTGACGGACCGTGCGGTGAGGTCTTTGCGGATTTCGAGGTCGCTGCCGGGTCTGTCACCACACGGTTTTGGGACACCCAAGTGGCATGCAAAGACCTTGTGAGTCGTTAGGTCGAGCGCCTCGTGCGGGAGCAAGTCTTCCGCGCAGAAAGCCTGCGGGCAGCCCGCGCCTCGACGCGGGGGTGCGGCGGGATCTCGATGCCTGGGCCAGTCAGGTGGCTGCGCCATGCCCTGGCGTTGGGAGTGGTTGCGCGCGTGCCAGGGGTCCAGCGTTTACTCTTTGTGCGATGGGCGTGTTTTCCCGGCCAGCCGCACTTACCTCGCGCCGCCGAGCTCGGAATGGCAGGTCGCCCAACGGTAAGAGGCCCAGGCTGCAGATCTGAGGATGGGAGAGAAGTGGCCAGCGCCGGCGCAGACAAGAAGGCTCGGATGCGAACCGGGCAAGAAGTCGCCGAGAGTCGGATTCGGGGGTGGAGACTGAGCACGCCAGGGCCGAGGCCGAAAAGGGACCAGGAGACGAAACGAGTGATTGAGCAACAGCGGTGCGCTGCCGAGCGTGATTCTTTTTCCCGCGGCAGGTACGAAGCCGAGCAGGCTGACCGCCTTGTCGTGATGGGCCTGTGTTCCACCACCACCATAAGTTGGAGGGGGCAAGGATGTGGAGGACGAGGAGGAGGAGGAGGAGGACGAGGAGGAGGAGGAGCAGGAGGAGCAGGAGGAGAAGGAGGAGACGGAGGAGGAGGAGGAGGACCCTCTCCCCCTCCAACTTATGGTGGTGGTGGTGGAACACAGGTCCATCATGTCGAAATGACACGAGCCATGGCTGAAGAGGCCATCTCGACTGGGAAGCGTGGGACCCCGCTGTACAATTCGAAGCTGCAAAGAGTATTCAGATCCAGAAGGCCGAAAAGGATCGCCGTGAAACTGGACAAACAAGAAAAGGGCAAAGCCGACGGAGAGCGGGTTGCCAATCTGCGAGACCAGCTGTCGTCGGCAGAAAACTCGGGTTGAGTTGAGCGTGTTCCCCTACAGGAGGCATATTCAGAAATAGCCTCAAAAAATACTAAAGAGCGTGTTCTACCGCTGCTTGCGGAAAATCGGGGGGTGCCACTGGGGGTTCCCAACCCGTCCCCCCCCCTCGAAAACCGTGTGGGGGTCACTACCGGTTCGAACCCCCCCCCCGCGCCCCCCCAGTCCATCATGAAAAGGAGAGGGCCGCTGTCCCCTCACAACTGTGCCCACCACCGTCTCCACCACTGTCCGCACCGCTGTCCAACTGTCCCACTGTCCCCGCACCACTGTCCCCACCGCCACCGTTCCTACCACTGTCCCAGTATCCCCACCATTGTCCAACTGTCGCGAGGAGCGGGAATCGTTTGCCGGCGGCGAGGGGGGGGGTTCGAACCGGTAGTGACCCGCTCTCGGTTTTCGAGGGGGGGGGATCGAACCGGTAGTGCCCGTGGTGGGGACAGTGGGACAGTGGTGGGGACGGTAGGGACAGTGGTGAAGGTGGTGGTGAGGACAGTGGCGGGACAGTAGTACAGTGGGAAGAGTGATGGGGACAGTGGGGACAGTGGAACAGTGGTGGGGAACGTGGGGACGGTGGAACAGCACAGTGGGACAGCGGCGGGGACAGTGGGACAGTGGTGGGACAGTGGCACAGTGGTATGGACCCTTGGCAAAGTGGGGAGAGTAGGACCGTGGTGGGACAATGGTGGGGAGAATGGGGACAGTGAGACACTGGTGGGGGCACTGGTGGGGACAGCGGGAACGTGGTGGGAACAGTGGGGACAGTGGGACAGTGGTGGGGACTGTGGGACAGTGGTGGGGACAGTGGTGGTGGGAACAGTGGTGTGGGGACAGTGGGAATGTGGTGGGAACAGTGGGACAGCGGTGGGGACAGTGGTGGTAGGGACAGTGGTGTGGGCGGTGGCGAGGACGGCGGTTGGACAATGGGAGGTACAGTGGGGACAGTGGTGGGGACACTTGTGGGAACAGTGGGACAGCTCAGTGGGACAGCGGTGGGGACAGTGGGCCACCCCCCCTCGCCGCCGGCAAACGATTCCCGCTCCTCGGGACAGCTGGACAATGGTGGGGATACTGGGACAGTGGTGGGAACGGCGGTGGTGGGGACAGTGGTGCGGGGACAGTGGGACAGTGGTGCGGACAGTGGTGGGGACGGTGGTGGTTGGGACAGCGGTGAGGGGACAGCGGGACAGTGGTGGGGACAGTGGGACAGTGGTGGGGACGGTAGTGGTGGGGACAGTGGTGAAGGCGGTGGTGAGGACAGTGGTGGGACAGTGGTGAAGTGGGGAGAGTGGTGGGGACAGTGGGGACAGTGGGTCAGTCGTGGGGACAGTGGGGAGGGCGGGACAGCATACTGGGACAGTGTCGGGGACAGTGGGACAGTGGTCAGTGGGGACAGTGAGACAATGGTTGGGACCGTGGGGAAAGTGGGGTGGGTGGGACCGTGGTGGGACAATAGTGGGGAGAGCGGGGACAGTGAGACACTGGTGGAGGCACTGGTGGGGACAGCGGGGAAAAAGGTGGGAGCAGTTGGGACAGTGGGACATTGGTGGGGAATGTGGAACAATGGTGGGGACAGTGGTGGTGGGGTGGGGACGGTGGGAATGTGGTGGGGACAGTCGGACAGTGGTGGGGACGGTGGTGGTGGGGACAGTGGTGAGGGTGGTGGCGAGGACGGCGGTTGGACAATGGGACAGAGGTACAGTGGGGACAGTGGTGGGGACAGTTGGGATAGTGTGGGAATTGTGGGACAGCTCAGTGGGACAGCGGCGGGGACAATGGGACAGTGGGACAGTGGGGACTGGGACAGTGGTTGGGGCCGTGGGGAAAGTGGTGAGAGTGGGACCGTGGTGGGAACAGTGGTGGGGACAGTGGGGACAGTGCGACAGTGGTGGGGGCACCGGTGGGGACAGTGGGGACGGTGTTGGGAACAGTGGGGACAGTGGTGGTGAGGACAGTGGTGCTTGGGACAGCAGTGGGGGATGTGGTGCGGACGGTGGTAGGGACCCGGGATTTGTTTGCCGGCGGTGAGTGTTCGAACCGGACCCCCCCTGGTTTTCTGGAGGGGGGTGCATCGAACCTGTAGTGACCCCCCCCTGTTTTCTGGGGCGGGGGGGGGTCGAACCGGTAGTAGTGACCCCCCCCGGTGACCTCCCCCTGTTTTCAGGAGAGGGGGGAGGGTTCGAACCGGTAGTGACCCCCCCTTTTTTTCCAGAGGAGGGGGGGGCGGGGTGGGGGTTTGAACCGGTAGTGACCCTCGGGGTGGGGCGGGGGGGTTAGGGGGGGAGGGGGGTTTTGCCGGGGGGGAGGGGGGAGGGTTCAGCAGGGGGTTGGGGCGGATTTTCGGAGGGGGGGGGACCCCTGGGA
The DNA here is from genome assembly GCA_963575745.1 of Prorocentrum cordatum. Taxonomy (NCBI): domain Eukaryota; class Dinophyceae; order Prorocentrales; family Prorocentraceae; genus Prorocentrum; species Prorocentrum cordatum. Next base: position 905,083 of record CAUYUJ010014693.1, read on the forward strand.
TTACGGAGGAAGCCGGGTGAATTTTCCACAGTAAGGCGGCGATGGATCACGCTCTATCAAAAATACTAAGGGGACGATTTTTCTACTACTTCTAGCTATTGTGAAAATCTTTTGACTATTTTTAATTATTGCTTCAAAATCTGCCTGTCGGAGGACATGCTCGACCTAAGGGCAACAAGGGATGCCCAAAAGGGGCCCTTCAGGGCCCCCAAATGAGCCCTTCTGAAGCCCCAGAAGGGGCCTCTCGGGCCCCAAATGGGAATTTTTGTGTTCCTTCCCTGTATGTCGTCTCCCCGCTAATTCGGGTTAAGTCGGGCGTGCCCCTCTACAGGAGGAAGAATCAGAAGTAGTCAAAAAATAGCCTGGGAACGATTATTCGACAACGTGTTGCTAGCATGTTCGTGCATTGTTCTGACTATTTCAGATTTTTCGCCCAAGATCCGCCTGCAGAGGGACATTCCCGCCTGAAGCTTAGTCTCGTCGGGGAGCAGCAACGTCGACAGCAGCGCGGCATGCGGGTGCCAGCACCGCTCCTGCGGGAGGCGGAGGGGCCACGGCGACGGCGACGACGGCGGCGGCGACGTGTTCTGCCATCTGCGCCCGCAGCCTCGGCGCACTGGCAGTTTTCGATGCGACAAACCACGCTGCAAATCGGGGGCGGCCAAGGGGGTATGATGACTAGGAGGGCTGGAGGAGGAAGAGGACTAGGAGGAGGAGGAGGAGGAAGAGGAGGAGGAGGAGGAGGAGGAGGAGGACGAGGAGGAGGAGGAGGAGGAGGCGGAGGCGGAGGCGTCGATCTTGGGCACAGCACGGGCCAGAACACGAGCGCACCCCACCACCCCCAATCCCTCGCCTCCCCCGGTGGCGGCCAAGAGGTGATGACTAGGGGGGGGGGATATCATGGCGTGGGCCATGATATTTCCTGGAATTTCATGGCGCCTCTTCCTACTTCCTTATGTTCCTGCCCCCCCCCCTGGGCTGCGCACGTGCCGCCGGCCATGACTTGCGCCCCCCTCCCCCCTCTTGGACGCCCCCCTCCTGGCCGCCCCCGAACTCTGCAAAGGCCACTCCAACCGCGCGGCTGCAATGCGTCAAACACGTGCCAATCCGAAGGTGGATGAAGGATGAGAGGGAGGAGGAGGAGGAGGAGGAGGAGGAGGAGGAGGAGGAGGAGGAGGAGGACGAGGACGAGGACGAGGACGAGGACGAGGAGGAGGAGGACGAGGACGAGGACGAGGACGAGGACGAGGACGAGGACGAGGAGGACGAGGACGAGGACGAGGACGAGGACGAGGACGAGGACGAGGAAGAGGAGGAGGAGGAGGAGGAGGACGAGGACGAGGAGGAGGCCGTGCCAATCCAAAGGTTCGATGAAGAGACCGCGCAGCAGGACCGTCGCGTCGAAGGTGGAAGGCCAGGAGGGGATAGCTAGCGACGCAGGTCCGAGCAAGAAGGCACGTGTAGCGGGTGAAAGGAGGACGAGAGGAGGACGAAAGGAGGACGGGAGCAGGACGGGAGGAGGATGGGAGGAGCAAAATCAAGCAAGCGCAAGCAAGCAAGCGGAACCAAGCAAGCGCAAGCGAGCAATATCAAGGAAGCAAAAGCCAGCGACTAAGTGCAAGCAAGCAAGGGCAAGCAAGAGCAAGCAAGCGAGAGCAAGCACGCAAGAGCAAGCAAGCAAGAGCGAGCACGCTGGGGGGTGCTATTGGACATAAGGGGGGGCATTGACAAAAGGGGGGGAGGGGGGCATTGGAAATAAGGGGGGGTCATTGGACAAATGCATAGGCACAGGCATAGGCATAGCAGCGCTCAGAGGTGGTGCATATGCAGAGGCATAGGCATAGCCATAGGAATTAGGGGGGGCATAGGAATCGGGGGGCAGCGGACCAATTAGTAGGGTTTGAGTTAGAACTCTTGTAGGGCAAGCCTATTTGGAGAAACATCGCCAAAACAGTACTCCAGGGGCGTTTTTGCTTGCAGTATGGTTTCACAATTTTGGATTGTTGTTTGACTATGTATTATTGTGTGTCCCAAGTCCGCCTGTAGGAGGACATGCCCGAACTAAGACAAGAATAATGAGTCCCTTATGGAGTCACGAGTGAGCTCCCTCGAGAGGGGGTGCCGCGCTATGAAGAGCGAATCGAAAGAGCGAGAGGAGTTCTTCGAGGTGGCGGCAGGTAGGGCCGAGTCCGAGGTGGTCCGGAGTAGAGGGTTTAGGGTTTAGGGTTTAGGGTCTACTAGGCTCGGCCACGAGTACACCTTGACCGCGAACCCACCTGCGGTGGCCGTCAGTCCCACCCGCAAGCCACCCCACCATAAAGATCATCTCTCCCCTCGGTATAACCACAGCGAGTGCAACGTCGACGACGACGACGACGACGACCACGACGACGACGACGACGACGACGACGGCGACGACGGATGTGCGATCCAGTTGGCACGCGAGTGCTCTAACGGGCTAAAGATTCTGAACGCATGCGCAGGAAGCGCGAGGTTGTGCAGGAGATGGAGCCGGTGTACATAAAGGGTCGCACTTTGTATGGTAAAATACAGGAGATCTGCACGCATGCTCAGGATGGAGCATGCTCAGGATCAGCAAATGCTGTTTTTTGCAGTAGATGGAGCGGGTTTACATAGGGGCCGGGCACTTTGTAGTGTAAAATACAAGATATTCTGCACGCATGCTCAGCAAATGCTATTTTTTGCAATAGATGGAGGGGGATCGCAACGGGGACCGGGCACTTTGTAGTGTGAAATACACGAGATTTTGCACGCATGCTCAGGACATGCTATTTTTTGCAGTAGATGGAGCCGGTTTGCATAATGGCCGGTTTTGCAGTAATTAGGGTTTAATAATTATAGGATAAGAAATTGGAGGTTTAGGATATAGGGTTTAGGGTTTAGGAGATAGCTGACAGGATTGGCCAGCGCAAGAAGAAAAGAGACGTGGCGCACGCCTCGACGCTGGCTTGGGGCACCTGTTGAATCCAAACCTTCATCTCCTGGAAGGAGACGTGGCATCTCTGCCTTGGGGACCGGAGCCGCCAAGTCCGAAGCATTCCTCTCTGACCTGCCCGAAGCTCTGGCGTACGAAGACCAGTAAAGAGGCGCAGGCGAAGCGTCCGAGGGGGAGAACAAGGCCGCCGCGAAACCCGCCGAAACTTTGCGACCCGTGGCGGGGGGCGGCGGACCAGGAGGAGGCCCCGACGTGGGAGGAGGAGCCTCTTGGGAGCCCTCCTGATTCCAAGGAAACAGAGTCGCGCACAACCAGCAACTGACCCTCCATTGTGGCGTTGCAGGAAGAGCCAGGCTCCAGCAAGCCTTGCTCCGGGGAGGATGTCAAGGAGGGGGAGGCGGAGGGGGAGGAGGACGCGGAGGCGGAGGTGGAGGAGGCGGAGCGGGGGGGACTGCACTGTGAGCTGGAGCGGGGACGCTTGTGCAGCGACGGCCGCCAGGTGCGAGACCTTGGCAACAAGCTGGCGCTCAGGCGACCTCTTTGTTCCTGAGGAGGACAGCGGCACAGATCCACGCCTCGCTCCGACCCCCCCCCCAGCCCCGGTCCAGGAAGGTGTTGGAGGCGATCAGAGGATCTGCGGGGGAAGGACGAGGGGGGAGGTGCATCTGTTTGACTCTTCGGTTCCTATATGACTGTTGGAGACTTTTAGGGCGCATCAAGACAGCATAACTATCAATTCCTAACGCTTCGCGTATCCCAACCAGCTGGGCAGGTGGCCTGGAGTTCGGCGCCGTACTGGCGACTCATTCCGCTGTATTCGCACTCTCTGCAGTCTGTTTACTTCGTTTCCACTGCGGCGCCTATGTGCGTTTGCTTGTGAATCCCACCAGCCCTTTGGGCGTGAGTGGATTAGCGAGCTTTTCTGTTCTCAACCCCCCTTCTTCCCCATCGGGGAGGAGCTTACCCCTCCCCCTCCCCCTCCCCCTACCCCCTCCCCCTGGACCTGGAGAGGGGGTTTTCGCGGGTGGTCAGAGGGTCCTTTTTCTATCCCTGGGAGGGCTGAAATTCGACACCCCTCACGAGGATCGTGGCCCCGACGGGGGTACTGACAAAAATGCTCGCCCCATCTGTGATCGATCGCCCCAAAGATGGCCCCAACAGGCCCCCAAGACGCTCCAAGAGGCGCCCAAGAGGGCCCCCGGACGCTCCCAAGGGGCTCAAAAGAGAGCCCAAGAGGCCCCTCTACGATCTCCAAGAGGCCTCCAAGCTGCCTTGGATGCGACTACTTGTGCTACTACTACTACTACTACTACTACTACTACTACTACTACTACTACTACTACTACTACTACTACTACTACTACTACTACTACTACTTATACCTACTATTACTTACTACTAGTACTAGTACTAGTACTTACGTGTACTACTACTACTACTACTACTACTACTACTACTACACTACTACTACTACTACACTAAGGGCGAGGCGCCGAACGACCTCACACCACGAAGAGCCCGAACGACTCACACCACGACGAGGGGCCCGAACGACTCACACCAGGACGAGGCCCGAACGACTCACACCACGAGGAGCCCGAACGACTCACACCACGACGAGGGCCCCGAACGACTCACACCACGAGGAGCCCGAACGAGTCACACCAGGAGGAGGGGCCCGAACGACTCACACCAGGACGAGGGGCCCGAACAACTCACACCACGAGAAGCCCGAACGACTCACACCAGGACGAAGAGCCCGAACGACTCACACCACGAAGAGCCCGAACGACTCACACCAGGAAGAAGGGCCCGAACGACTCACACCAGGACGAGAAACCCCAAACGACTCAAACCACGAGGAGCGCTTTCTCTCCCTCCTCCTCCGCCTCGTCCTTCTCCCGCTCCCACCACAAGGAGGATGTACAAGGAGGCGGGAGGAAGGAGGAACAGGGGAGATATGCGGGGGCAGGCGGAAACACGCCTGAAAAACACGACTGTCGGCATGCTTCGCAGGAGTTGCTGTTTGGAGATGGGCTGGTGGGGATACGCGAAGCGTAAAGAATTTAGTTCAGTTTGTTCTGTGCATGTGCAACTGCGCACTTGCTGTGCAGGTGCGAACTGGCTTGCCAACGTGGCGGCTGTGTTCGCAAATTCGCACCGTGCCGCATCCCGGACGCCGCTTCCGCTCCTTGACCGTAGCCTCGGAGCCGTCGACCAAAAAAAAAATCCCAACCAGCTGGTACCTGAGGTCGAATGCGCGACACTTCCAGCTCTTTGTTCCTGGTGGCGCACCGCTTCCTGGGTTGCCTGACAGTGGCAGCGCTCCGCTAGTTTGACGCGTGTTCGCAGCTACGCAGCAGATCATGCGCTCCTGGCGTGCAGGGCTTCATTCCGAAATTGGCGTCTTTCAGCCTCCGGCTTGCAAGTTGCACTATCTACTCTGGGTGTCTGCAGACTTCCCTACCAGCTCCCTCCAGCTGCAGCCCCCCGGCAACCGCTTCTGAGTGCTGGCCCGGTCGTTTTGCGCTTGGCTCGGTAGTTACTTAGGCTGGCCCGTGCCCCGGACGACCCTCTTCGGCGACTGCTTCACGCGTCCGCCCGGTGACCAAAAAAAAGTATCCCAACCAGCCGCGCCTGACCCTCACTACGTCTGTTCCCCTGGTCGACCCTGTTGACGGTGCGCGGCCTCTTCCGTGTCACTCGCAATCAAAAAAGTATCCCAACCAGCCCATCCAAAACCGACGCGAAGGCGAGATGAAACGATCATGGAAGCGTCGGAGCAACATGGGGGACAATTGTTATCGTTCGGGGCAGGCGGTGGATGATGAAGGAGAGAAGCGATGATACATGCGCGGATGAGGAGGGGAGGAGAGGCGGAGAGGAGGCGCAGAAGGAGGAAGAGGAGGAAGAGGGGGAGGAGGAGGAGGAGGAGGAGGAAAAGGAGGAGGCGGAGGAGGAAAAGGAGGAACTCAAGAGCCAAACGTTTATTGAAAACCGCTCGGAGTCTCCAAGGGTCTTGGGTGCCTCTCGGATATGATTAAAGCCTCTTGGGGGTCTCGAGGGAGTTTTTCGGAGGCCCCCTGGGCGCCTCTTAGGGCCGTTTGGGCGCCTCTCTGGGCCCTCTTCAGGCGCCCTTGAGTGCTTCGGGGGTGCTCTTGGGGCCATCTTGGAAGACATCAATCAAGCACGAGGGGAGCTTCAATTTGGGACGGACCTCCCTCAGGAACCCCAGAAATCGCCTCTCGGGGCGCGCTTGGGGCGCTCTTTGGGCCTCTCCTTGAAACCCTCTTGGACCATCTTGGAGCCATCCTGAGAAGGCCATCGGAAGCGAAAGGGCGAGAAACCATCACACTGAGTTCCTCAGGTTTTGGAAGCATTTGGGCCTCCCGGCGGCCTTCTGAAGATGCTCCGTGGTTCTCTGGAACTGTCTTGCAGCGTTCTTCGGGCCTCTGGAAACATCTTGGGAAGGCTCTCTGAGGCGCTTTTGGATCCGTCCTGGCCCATTTTGGACGCTCCAAACCCTCGTGAACCCCCCCCGTCCAAGTCCTGCGGATGGGGTAAGGGGGAAGCGTGGACCCCTCCCCGAAGAGGAAGAAGGGGGCTCGAAGCGGAAGCGCTCTGGACCACCTACGCCCAGAGGGCTGCTGGGACTTCGGTGGCTGACTGGACCGCTGTCCTCCCCCCCCACTGGCAGCGCCCCCCGCACCGCGCGCTGGGGAGGGGGCCCAGCGCCGATCCAGGGACACTGCGCGGACCTCCGACAGTCTGTGTCTATGCAGTCGTTTCTTCTGGCCCGGGCCTGTTGTTATCCATGCAGTTTTTGTGTTGTGCAGTCTGTGCAGTTGCGCACGCAGTTGTCAGTGCAGTTGTGCTTGTGCGGTGTCTGCCTTGCGGTTTGGCTACGCTGCTGTCGGCGCGCCCGGCGCCGCGGCGTGGGCCGCGGCCGTGCGCAACACGGAGCCTCCAGGGGCAAGAGGCTGACCAACAGCTCCTGCAGCGGCCCGGTGCTGCCCCTGGCCATCTCGCTGCGGGTGGTGCAGGCCGGATTGGGGGGGCGAATGAGTCAAACAGTCAACCCGCATAGGAAGGATGGGCAACCTTCCCGAGGGTGCCTTGCATCCTTGCCCCTTCGGCCCATCCTACGCGGCTCCCGCTGGCCAACATAGTTCGACAAACGCTAACGTGACCCTCAAAGGCCCGGGCATCCTCACCGCGCATCCTCTTGATACGAGTTGGATTGTACGGCATCGCCGAGGTTGAGTCGACGCGCAAGGTGAGGAGAGTGAGGAGGAGGAGAGAGGAGGAGGAGGAGGAGGAGGAGGAGGAGGAGGAGGTGGTGGAGGAGAAGTAGGAGGGGGAGGAGGATGATGATTGAGGAGGAGGAGGAGGAGGAGGAGGAGGAGGAGGAGGAGGTGGAGGAAGAGGAGGAGGAGAAGAGGAGGAGGCAGCGGAGGAGGAGGGAGGAGGTGGAGGAATAGGAAGGAGGAGGATGAGGAGGGGAGGAGGAGGAGGGAGGGGGGAGGATGGGGGGAAGTCGCCACGGAGCGTCCCCAGGGGCCGCCAGGAGCCGAGATTGAGTTGACGCGCAAGGTGACGATGATGATGATGATGATG